>CM040244.1:216206850-216268907 GCA_022545495.1 Chrysanthemum lavandulifolium
TATATATATATATATATATATATATATATATATATATATAATCCGATAAAGCGCACGAGGAATCTAAACAAATTAAAATACTCAACAAATCTATTAAGATCACAACGAGGGGAAAACATTTCACTTATACGTAAGTGAGGATAATTAATTAAGGCAATGTAGCATGTAAATTAACTTAAAACGTTAAGCACGCACGCACACTATTGGATTGGACAATCCAATGATCTATTGAATAAGAATATTCAATGCTCTATTATTTTGGTCGCGAACCAAAATGCTCTTTTTACTGACACTCGCCATCTCATCATTTTTAGGTTTCGGTTTGGAACCTCCGCTACATTGTGCTTGATCTGTTTGTGCTTGTTCATATCATCAAGGTGAGTTCATAGCCTCGCTTTTACTTTATTTTGCAAACCCCGCGAGGGAGATACATGCTCTAAACTAGAACACAAGGTTTTTCATAAATGCTCTCCTCTTGATTATTGGCACTGCCTAAGTATTTAGCCATAAGTCCCCGATCATGAACCATTAGTCACCATGAGTGAACGATATATCGTGAATAGTACTATGGGATTAAAGACCCGTTTCGGTTATAGAGAAATAACCGGGCGCACTATATTTGAATTTCTTTAGGTAATTGGTTATTACCTCCTTTGGGGCATACTTACGCATAATCGGTAATTCGTGTATACAATGAGTCTTGGTTTCATGAGCTTAGCGCATAATAATCTGTGATTTTTCGTATGATATTGTTAGTTTACAATGATCATGCTCTTATACTTGTGTTCAACTATTTTAAACCTATGGATTTCACTCAACATTTTTGTTGACCTTGTTAAGCATATTATCTCAGGTAATCAATGAAGAGTATGACCAAGGCACGGAAATGGGGCATGGCAAGGCTTAACGGGTGGTGTAAAACATAAAAGTTGTCATTTCTTTCAAACTCATGATCTTTCTTTTGGGAAAACACTTGAACTATTTACAACGTTTTGTAACAACTATGAGTTTTCGATGAATGATAACTGTTTTTAATAAAACGTCTCTTTCGAGTCGTTTTCTATAATTATTGACTATGATCTCCATTCAAGTAACACCCGAATTAGTCTTCCGCTGTCATTAAGATTTTCGAGGGTGTTACAGACGCCGTGGCTAGTGTATATCTATATATAGACTTCGAATTTTTTGTATTTTAGGCGTAATATTTTGGAGATCAAACCTTAGTTTGTTAATAGTCCGACTTGGGCAGTATTTTAGGGTATCAAACCCTTCTTTACACTCAAAGATAAGTTTGTTAATCCATTATATCACCAAGTTTATCCTATGTTCAATTGTTTGCTTGTGTTCATGTTTATCTATCATGTGTAGCTAAATTATTATTGTGTTTGCTTAGATCTATGAAACATAGTTGTTGATTATTGTTAGATTGTCTCTTGTTTTATAATTGGTAGATGCTAGAATAAGAAAAAATGGCTTCTTCTTTAATTGTTGCGATCTTGAACGTCCTAAATAGCATAAAGCTTGAGAGTGCACTTGAGCCATCGTTGTGTTTATTGCGTGAGTTGTAGCTTTAGGATAATAGAGTACTCGGGGGAGATACTACGGTACTTGGCGATCCCGGATAGTCTAGAGGAGAGTTACAATTCATAAAACTAGGGAATTAGGCACCCCCTATGACTAACACGGAATAAAACGCACCAATTAGAATGATGATGTGACAATTCAACCGACCAATAAGAGATAACCATTGAGTAAGAAAATCTAAGTAAACATACTTTTAATTATCATAAGAAACACGCCAATCAATCCGTAACTTATTTTCCATTTAATTAGTTTTCAGTTTAAATTAGTAAGTAGTTAAAATTTGTACCCCCAACTCCTAAACCCCGAGATTTTACTTGTTTTCCAAAAAAATATAAAAAGCTAAAAAGAATCACCCTCAACCTCACCTTATCGTCATACATCTCTACTTGCATATTTATTCCCCTAGAGAACGATCAACCCCCTAGGGTTACCCATACTACACTGCAACGATTATGTACACTGCCTAGTAGGTTGTAAAGCTTGCTCGTAGAAAAAGAAGTCTTTAGACCTCGAACCTGCACATCACTCATCATTACTTGTGTTTGAAAATTGAATGCACGATTATTCTTTTAAGGAATCTCGATCCGGTAAATGGATTATGTAATGGAACGAGGTTGATATGTAAACGTTTTGATCCTAATGTCATCAATGCTAAGATTGCTGTCAGACAGAACGCTGGAGTTAGACTGCTCTTGCCAAGAATTTCTCTTGCTCTATCTGAAGAAGACATGTTCCCTTTCAAAATAAAGAGAACACAATTCCCTGTGCGCCTTAGCTTTGCGATGGCTATCAATAAAGCTCAGGGCCAAACAATTTCAAATATGGGTGTTTATTTGCCCGACTATGTTTTCTCACACGACCAACTCTATGTTGCTTTGTCTAGAGGGATATCACGTAAAACTGCAAAGGTATTAGTGAAGCCTGTTGGGAATTATGTGAAGTATGGATTATCTTTGAAGTTCTTCTTGAATGGATTCTATCAAGTGTATGGATTCTACCGAAGACATAATCATCTTTGAAGTTATATAGTTATTAGTTTGTTTCAGGAGATAGTATTCCGTATATTCTAGAATAGTTAGGATATGCATGAGCTTTATTAGGAAGTGATTGTGTATATCTTATTTAGTTTTACGTTTCTTAGAGAAGAAGTTAGGGTTCCTTGTCTATAAAAGGAACACAATAGAATGAATTATGTATTAGAAGTTTACGTGATTATTATCAATATAACGATCCATAGAGGATCAAAGAGTTCTTAGTTATTCGTGTTTATACTTGTGTTTATATTCCGCTAAAGAATACAAGTTGTAGAGATTTTCTTTTAGTTTGTTTGTGATTACATAAGCAATACTAACGATCTACGAGAGCTCAAGATCTATCAAGATCTGTCTAGTTTCAACAAGTGGTATCGAGCCTCGTGAGAGTCTTTACGATACTAAAAACAGTTTTCTAAACACCCTTACAACCAAAACAAAAATCACCATGCTCGGATCGACGTTGATATCGAAATCACCAACAACCAAAACTCCACACAAATGCAACAACTAAGTCTCGAACAAGAATGCTAAGTTTCCTTATCTTAAAAGGGAGGAATATGATATTTGGGCGATGAAGATGCAAAACGGATCTCCAACATTGATTGGAATCTATGGGAGATAGTTAAGAAGGAAACGACTTGAAGAGAACTACCAATGATGTCGATGGCAATCTTACTTTTGTTCCTCCCAAATCATGAAGAAATACTAGCGGTTCGAGAGAAACCAAAGTTAAGACAATTCTTCTTCAAGCTATTCCCGAGGATCACTTGAGTGATTTTCACTTCATGAATGATGCTAAGGACATATGGTTAGCAATCAAGGTGAAGTTCGGTGGGAATGAGGAGTCTAGGAGAATGAGAAAGTCGATCTTTGAGACAACAGTTTCAAGATTTTCAAATCTCTCAAGAGGAAGGAATTCACAAGGGCTATGACAAGTTTCACAAGATTTTAAGTCGATTAAATCACCGCAGAAAAGCCGATAATGATGATTGTAATTCTAAGTTCTTGAGGTCTTTACCTCCATCCGGCTACAAGTGAGCATTGCTTTAAAAGCTAAAGGTGGTCCGGATATGCTTACTTTTGATGAGTCAGATAACAAACTTAAAGCTCTTGAACATGATGTGAGAAGTCCTTTTCGTTCATCATCTACTGCTAGTCACACAACATTTGTAGGAGCCTCCACCCCAAAGATGAGTTATGGTCCAAGTCCAACTTACTCATCATCATCTTATACTACTCCTTCATCAAGCTCTCACTCTAAATCTAGTGGTATAATGGAAGATGTGCTTGGATCCTTCTTTGTTGATTATGATCCTCAGCAGGAACTTGCATATGAGGATTTAGATCAGATTGACCCACTGGAGATGGAGGAGATGAAGTTGAAATGGCAAGTGGCTATGCTATCTATGGAAATCAAGAGGTTTGAGCGCAAAGTCGGGAGGAGGTTTGGCTTTCGTGGAAGAGATCCAAGGTTTGACAAAAGAAGGTCAAGTGTTTTACATGTCAACAGATGGGTCACTTCTCCGAGAGTGCAAGGATAGGAAAGTCGATGATGAGGTGAGATACTCTTCCTATCGCAGTAATCGGAGGAAGCGGAAACTCAAGCCGGATCCTCACCGCTCTTGTTACTATGGATGCTAATGTTGACTGGAAGTGCATGATCGGAGAATGATGACAGCCTGTCTTGAAAATATTGGGTTCTTGGCTAATTGTACTTTGAGGATAGGCATGATCGATTGCCTTGATGGGCATCTCTCATGTACAAAACTGTTTGTTTGGTTGTAGTGAGCGTTATAATGAACTCAAAGAAGCTTATGACATTTTGAAACCTAAATACAATGAATGCTATGTGGAAGTTGAAGCTTATAAATAGGCTTTAAAAACACTAGAAAGACAAAAGGTTTGGTTTCAGAAGAATCAAATAGCTTATGATGAAAAGATAGGTGTATTAGAAAGGGATCTCGAATGTGCTAAAAATGAGTTAAAAAGGTCTGAGAAATTAAGAGCAGATGTAGTGTCAGAAAATTTAGAGCTAAAAGAGAAACTAGATGAGGAAATTGCTAGGCATAATGAATGGTTATTAAATGGAAACAAGTTAGCTAGTCACATCTATGCTAGTCAAACTCAAATACTTCTATAGGTTTAGGCTTTAAGAAGTATGTAGGGTTAGAAGCTAGGGATGACACACGCAAATCTACACCAAAGAGCCTAGCTAATTTTGTGAAAGAAGGTGACTTACATGTTGTACGTGGACCTATTAGAGGTGAGCACATGCCCATTGACCTTTCCATTATTGTTGACTTTGATGGATCACACCATCTATATGGCAAAAGTCAAATGACTTGCTGGACCACGATACTTCTTCTAATGACTTTGTCTCTTGTGTTAATAAATGACAAGTCCTCCAACCAAGGGTCTACAGAGTGTGATTCAAATGACAAGTCGACCTTCCCAAGTCTTCACCCCGCTGCACCCAAGACTACCAATAAGCATGTCGAGTTCTCGCCAAGGAATCCACTTCCAAGACAGTTGCTCTCAAGACTTGCTTTTAATTCTTTGCATAATAATTGTTAAAACAATTCTTTTCATGGTTTTGGTTTGAATACTCGCTTGTAATAGAACATCTTTTGGTTTGAATAAATCTTCTAAGCAGAAGACATCTTTTGTGTGTGGAAGTAAATTTCATTTAATTAAGGATTGTGATTATCATGAGCAAAGGATGGGTAGGTGTGATGATTCTAGGAAATCTAGACCAATGTGGAATAATGTTAATAGTATACCACCTTATGTTCCACAAGAAACTTATACAAATTCTCCTTCTTCTTGGAGAAGTTCAATTGCTAAACCATTTGTTCAACTCACAAGTTCATATTTTAAAAATGGTTATTGGCCTGGATATATTGACTCAATGAATGCTGGGAAAGGGTATTGGGATACTGCTGTGAAGTCCTCAGCAGGTTTTTCTTGGAAAACAAAGGGACCTAAATTTCAATGGAAACCCAAGAACACTAGTGGATCTTATACATCTGCATGACATCACTCATATGATCCACAAGGCAGGTTCAAGTCAGCAATGACTTGAGCCTCAATAGTGTACTAATATTTTGTATATTTTGTTGTTGTTGTAGGATCATCCTCTTAAGCATAAAGATGTTGGCATAGTTGATAGTGGTTGCTCAAGAAGTATGTCGGAAGCAGAGATATGATGCACAACTTTGTACCCATGAAGGAGGAGGCAATGTGACCTTTGGAGGAAGTGATGGAAGAATTCGGGAAAGGAACCATCAAAACACCTCAACTGGACTTTGAGAATGTATACTATGTTAAGGAACTCCAACACTTCAATTTGTTCTCGTTTCACAAATTTGTGACACAAAGAACAAAGTACTCTTCTCAGAGTATGAATGTCTTGTGCTATCTAAAGACTTCAAACTCCTAGAAGAAACCGCAATTCTGCTGAGAGTTCCTCGAAATCACAATCTTTATACATTCAACTTAACTAATGTTAAACCAGAAGGTGACTTAACTTGTTTGGTGGCTAAAGCATCCTTGGATGAGTCTACCAAATGGCATAGGAGGATGGCTCATGTGAACTTCAAGACCATAAACAAGCTCTCTAAAGTGGGCCTTGTTGAAGGTCTTCCTTCCAAAGTTTTCACCAATGATCATAATTGTGTTGCCTGCAACAAAGGAAAGCAACACAGAGCCTCATACAAAGTCATATCTGCTGTGAGCATTATTTCGAACCTCTTCACCGCTTCATATGGATCTTTTGGTCCAACTCAAGTTAGAAGCATTGATCAAAAGTATTTTTGTCGGTTATCACCGATGGCTATAGTAGATTTTGTTGGGTATTCTTTCTAAGGACTAAAGATGAAACATCTCCGGTGTTGAAAGAGTTCATTACCCTTATTGAAAACCAGTTGAACAAAAGGTTAAAGGAATTCGGTGTGATAATGGGACGAGTTCAAGAATGCTATACTTATAGAACTCTATAGGTCAAAAGGGATAAAAGGGACTATAGCACTCCAAGAACCCCACAACAAAATGGGGTGGTGAAAGGAAGAATAGGACCTTAATAGAGGTCGCAAGATCAATGTGGCGCACTCTAAGTTACCCACCATGTTTTGATCAAGTCATTGGTACAACTTGTTATGTCTTGAATAGGTGTCCATTACTAGACCTCACTTCAAAACACCATATGAACTTTCTATGGGAAAGTTCTGCTATTCATTACCTTAAACCTTTTGGTTGTCAAGTGACCATTCGAATACAAGTGATCCTCCGGGCAAATTTGATGAGAAAGTCGATGATGGTTATATTGTGGGATATTCGCTCATAGTAAGGCTTACGTGGTTTACAATTTATCGCTAAGAAGATTGAGGAGACTTTGAACCCGAGATTTCTAGAAGACAAGCCTAATGTTCAAGGACGAGGTCATGTTTGGTCTTTTGATCTTGATTACTTGGCGATTATTTGGGTTACTCTAGACATATGGCTAACCAACATGCGTGTACTCAAGAGTCTCCAACTAATAGTACATGTACTATGGATGCCGATTCGACGGTGAGTTTGAAGATGATGAACAACCCATTGTCGTGCCTTCTTTCTCCCTACCAATTTTGTGAGTGACACTTCTAAAGATTCTATTGATGAGAGTGAAGATGACTCACACTATGTCGAGGACCTTGCTAGATTGAAGAAACAAGAGTATGTAGCTAATCTAGATGTTGAGAGGAATGCCGAGGAGAGTGCAAGTGAAGCAATCGGTGGAAACAACAATTCACCGAAAGTGACCTTGTTTCTCCCGACATCACCAATCTATTTGAAAGACATGTTGTTTCTACTCCTATTTCTACTAGAGTGTCTACATACTTTGGAGAGCCTTATACACGTTTTCCAACACCTTCGATCTTGGTCATCATCAACCCAAAGTCGGCATCTTCACCTCACCTTCCTATGACACCGATTTTGAACCCATCGTGACTAATCTTGATACCTCCATTGATGTCAACACCACTGCTACTAAGAGGATCAACAATACTCATCCACAATCCAATATTATTGGTGATCCTAATGCACATGTTAGAACTAGGGGTTCTGTGACAAGTTCTAAATATGGTCAAGTGGCTTTTATCTCTTATGTCTCAAATCATCAAAGAGACAATCACACAGACTATGAACATTGTCTGTTTGCTTGTTTCCTCTCATAGGTGGAACCAACTAGTGTTACTCAGGCTCTTGATGACTCAAGTTGGCTTGAGGCAATGCAAGAAGAGATGCAACAATTTCAAAATCAGCAGGTTTGGATCTTGGTACCACTACCTGATGGCAAGTATGCAATTGGGACTAAATGGATTCTGAAGAATAAGAGATGCAAGGGTGTTGTCATTAAAAACAAAGCGAGATTGGTAGCTCGGGGTATAGACAAGAGGAGGGATTGACTATGATGAGGTGTTTGCACTGTGGCTAGAGTTGAAGCCATACGGATATTCTTGGCTTATGCATCTTATATGGGATTTCCGGTCTATCGATGGATGTTAAAGGTGCTTTTCTCTATGGTGAAATAGAGGAGGAGGTTTATGTCACTCAACCTAAAGGATTTGAAGACCCAAATCATCCTAATCATGTTTACAAGGTAGTCAAAGCTCTCTATGGACTACATCGTGCACCCGAGCTTGGTATGCTAGGCTTTCATCATTTCACCAAGCATGGTTATCGAAGAGGTGCAATTGATAAGACACTTTTCCTTAAGAAGAATTCCACCGATATTATTCTTGTGCAAGTGTATGTGGATGACATTATTTTGGATCCACAAAGGAAGCTTGGTGCGAGGGAGTTTGAGGAGCTTATGAAGGAGAGTTTCGGATGAGTGCTATGGGAGAGTTGACTTTCTTCTTGGGTCTCCAAGTTCACAGAAACCGATGGTATCTTTATCGGTCGTAACAAATATGTGAGGACATATTAAAGAAATTTGGTATGGAGAGTGTCGGATCGCCACTACACCGTATGAAGCTCCAAAGACAAAGACCAACAATGAAGTAGATCCACCGGTGAATGTTCATTTATACGGATCTATGATTGGTTCTTTGATGTATCTAATGACTTCAAGGCCCGATATTACTTTTTTTGTGAGTGTTTGTTCTCGACATCAAGTTACTCCACTTACTTCCCATCTCAATGATGTTAAGAAGATCTTTAAGTACCTCAAAGGCCAACCTCATCTAGGCCTTTGGTACCCAAAAGAGTCTCCATTTAAACCGGAAGCATATAGTGATAGTGACTATCTTTGGTGCTAATCTGGATAGGAGGTCCACCACTGGAGGTTGCCAATTCCTCGGAAAAGATTGATTTCTTGGCAATGCAAGAAACAAACTATTGTGGCTACCTCATCTCATCAAGTAGAGTACGTTCTGTCGCTACAAATTGTGGACAAGTTCTTTGGATACAAAATCAATTGTTGGATTATGGGTATAACTTCATGAACACAACAATTTTTATTGATAATCAAAGTACCATATGCATTGTTAAAAATCCAGTTTTTCACAGTCGAACAAAACATATTGAAATCAGGCACCACTTTATACGAGATGCATATGATAAACATTTGATAAAAGTGGTTAAAATTCACACTGATGATAATGTGGCAGATTTGTTAACTAAGGTTTTTGATGGACCAAGGTTTCAAACACCTTGTGGTCCATATTGGTATGCTTAACCCTTAACTGCAAAGTTTAAGGGGAGGCATAGGCCTCAGGGGAGGATTTGTGTACACTTTGCATATTTAGTATGTATATTTGTAGCTTTTTGTGTATACTTTTGATTTCTTTGGTTTTCTAACACTAACCAGCTAATGTAATGATAGTTTTGTTTGTCTTTATTTGTCTTTGTTTGGTTTGTGTGTTTCTCTGTTTGGTTTGTTTTGCAGATTGCTTATCTAAGTTGAAGTTCATCATGATTGGTCAAATGGAAAATGGTCAAGTAAGCTTGAAAGCTTGTTTCTTCTGAAATCAAAGTACTGAAGTGAACAATTTGTTTCCACTGAAGAAGAAGTAATAGTTGATGCAGAGCTTGGTCCAGGTCTAGTAAGTGCAGAAGAGTTGAAAGAGCAAGAAAGAATGATAGCTGACTGTGCAGACATGAAGAAAAGTGAGGATTTGGCTAAACAGATTGAAGCTGAATCTACTTCAAATTTGTCTCTTGAGAGACAAAGAGAACTGGATGAATTGCGTTCTAAGATGTCTATTGCACAATGGGATGTTTATACTCAGCAAGTTATTTCTACTCCTACACTTGCTCAGAGTATCTTAGGTACTGACTTTGACAGTGAGAATTTTGTTGACACAATGGTCAATCTTGGACAAAAACGGAAACAAGAGGCAGCTGACAGAAAGAAAGCTCTTGTTGCTCAAAAGAATAAGGCAAAAGGGAAAACCACCCATCAAGCTCAAAAGAAAGCATACAAAAGGAAAATTGTCCTTTATCAGAGTTCTGCTATTTTTAATTCTGGTTTGAAGAGAAGTCAAGTCTGGAATTTACCTGATGATGAATTGAATAGACTATATCAAAGGATTATGAAGTAGAATGTTTCATCTTCTAGAAAAAGAAGTATTGTTCATTCAGATGATACACATGCAAAGAGGACTAAAACAGTTGAGATTGTAGATGATTTTGATGATGTTTCACTAAGGATGGATTCTTCTGTTATTACTTCTGAAGCATCTACTGCATCTATACCTTCAGCTGCTAGGGTTACATCTTCTGAAAGGGTTCCATTTTCTGAACCACGGACTATTTCTTCTACAGTATTACCTTGTACTAAGAAGGTCAGTGTGCTAATTGATTTAGAAGGAGAAGATATGGGTAAGAAAGCTGAAAGAGAAGCTGCTAAAGCTAAGCAGGCTAGAGTGATACTTGAGAAAATGTATCAATTGAGAGGTATTGCTCCAGTTACGTTTTCTTGTATTTCTTCTACTAAAGCTAAAGATGTTCCTGAAACATCTGAGAATGTGCCATCTACGGAAGTTTATATACCTGGTAGGAGGATGAAAAGAATGTCTAAACGACGTCACACTACTCTAAGGCGATCTGTGAGATCAGATGGGTCATATACTTCTAAGATTCATCATACTATTATAGGGAGTTCTTTAGATTTAAAAGCTGCTGATTCAACTTTTATTAAAGACGGATCTGTTGCTGTTTTTCCTGAAGGATCTCATGCTGTGTTGATTAATTGGACATTGACTGATGGGGAGCTTAATACTATTTATCGTCTGGATTATACTACTATGAAGTTCAATTTCTTGAAGGAAATACTGCATCTGGTGGATAGGCAAGATTTGAATACTCTGTATGGTATTGTTACTAAGCATTATGATATTCATACACCACAGGGTTCCGGTTTATTATTGTTGGGTGATCTTCAAGTGTTGTTTGATTCTCAATCTCCAAATGGTAAAGGGTATCATATTTGGAAGAATTTACATCGATGGAAGGTTGAGACTTGGAGATTTTATCCTTTGCCTTGTGTGCATGTAGTAGAAACAAAGAGTGGGATTACTTTCTGTATGTTTGCTGATAAGAATTATCCATTGCCTATGAGGTTGATGGAAAGAATGCTTAGACAGAAGTTGGAAGTTCCTCCAGATCCAGTTGGTAATGATAAGTTGCATGCTGAACAATGTGTTGGAATTATTAAGACTCAGCTTCTGCAACATAAAGTTTCATCTTGATTCTGGTATTGTGTATAGTTTGTAATATATTTGTTTTGTGTTATTTTTCTTAGTTTAAAAAAAAAAAAAATTGGTTTTATCTAACTTTTATTGCAGGTTTGTTGTACATTGTAGATGGTTCTTGACTCACCAGATGTACCTTGTGTATATCAAAGAGTTGGCTAGTCCAAAGGGTACAGCTTTGGTAAAGACACATCAAATCTGTTGATAGCTGTAATGGTTTGCTCAAAATCATAGGGTTTGCAACTACCCATGCTTAATTGCTGAGGGTTGTATGGTCATCAATTCACCATGGTTTATTCCTTTTTGGAATCCAATAATTGACTAGCCCACATGTATATGGCTTGTGGTAAAGGCATTGGAATACCATATTTGGTAATCAATTCACCAATTCTAAGAATTGACTAGTCCTGAGCAAACGGCTGTGTAAAGACATTTCAAATCCGTTCATGGTTGCCGATTTGCTAATAAATCGATGGTTATCGATGTACCATGGTTTACGAACTTAAACATATGGCTACTCCGGTAGTGATGGCTATTGATAAAGAGACATCAAATCCATTATTTTCAATGATTCACCTCTCACAGGAGTTAACACACCGGATGTGATGAGAATAGTATGAAACTAATATGTTTTGATGTACTGTTGTCATTTGTTGTCGCAAAGATATGGAGTTTCGAGTTTATTCATCAAAGAGATGTTTTTATTTGATTTTTGCTCTCGCTACAATCCTCTCAAGCGTTGAAGATCTATCAAGAAACCGAAACTTAACCAAGTCAAATTCAGTTTAGGGAGGATTGTTGGGAATTATGTGAAGTATGGATTATCTTCAAGTTATTCTTGAATGGATTCTACTGAAGTGTATGGATTCTGCTGAAGACATAATCATGCTGAAGTTATATAGTTATTAGTTTGTTTCTGCGGAGATAGTATTCCGTATATTCTATAAGTTAGTTAGGATATGCATGAGCTTTATTAGGAAGTGATTGTGTATATCTTATTTAGTTTTACGTTTCTTAGAGAAGAAGTTAGGGTTCCTTGTCTATAAAAGGAACACAATAGAATGAATTATGTATTAGAAGTTTACGTGATTATTATCAATATAACGATCCATAGAGGATCAAAGAGTTCTTAGTTATTCGTGTTTATACTTGTGTTTATATTCCGCTAAAGAATACAAGTTGTAGAGATTTTCTTTTAGTTTGTTTGTAATTACATAAGCAATACTAACGATCTACGAGAGCTCAAGATCTATCAAGATCTGTCTAGTTTCAACAAAGCCAGTCAAAGAGTTCGGTCAAGGAGGTATCTACACCTCAAATGTATTCTACCAAGAAGTTTTACGCAACGATTAACGTGCATTGTTAGTTAGTATCTTATAATATAACTGATGTAATGCTTGTTGAGTCTCACTAAATACTTTTATATGTTGTTTGATACATGTTAATTTTTTTTGCTAGAGTTGAATTATCACATGTTACAACCGTTTGCACTTACATTTTGATCTTTTCACGTTCTATTTTGAACGTTATACGAAACACTTACCACAATATCGTATATCGTTAATTGTTTGCCGCTAGGAACCGCTGCTGCTAGGCGCGGGTACTCGCCTAGTCTATTGATAAAACATGAAATAAATATTTAAGATCAAGTTTAAAAAGAAAGACTTTAAAAGTTAAAACTAGACTTATATTTTGAAACGAGAGGAGTAAATCTTATGTAGTTCTAGCAAATCTCATCTTATATACAATAACATTTTAGTGTTCATTATAGATTTAGGGCTCGTTTGGTATGAGGTGATAGCTATTGAGATAGGATACCAAAGTAACAATTTTGTTTGGTTTAAATAGTAGGATTTCAAATACAGTAAAACCTCTATAAATTAATAGTGTTGGGACCGAGATATTTTATAAATTTAGCGAAATATTATTATATCGATAAATTAATAATTTATTAATTTAAAAAGGTTTTAAGTATGGCTATTAAATTTTCAAGTCTAATATACTAGCTAGTTACAATGTATACTCATTAGAGACGGAAAATAAATTTGAAATACAAGTTTCAGTTAACATTTTATGAATTCACATTCACACTTTATGAAAATAAAACTAACATTTTTTGTTGCAATACGAGAAGACAACGCACCAACTATTTAGTGCAATAAGGAGATTTTAAGATAAACTCAATATAATTTTGAAGTTCAACAAAAAACAAGTGACTATGGATTCATTTTTTACTAAACAATTTTATGATTTTGAAATGTATCAAACACACACACATATAGGGGTGTTAATCGGGTCGGGTTCGGGTCAAACGGGTCGGGTCCAAGTCGGGTCGAGGCTAAAAATAATATACCCGAACCCGACCCTATTTGAACTCGGGTTAGTCGGGTTCGGGTCAAATCGGGTCGGGTCTAATAGGGTCGGGTCAAGTCGGGTTCGGGTCTATGCTATTTACAAAATCACATAATTATGAATATATGTTGTCTACTAATAGCAGATTCAAGTGCCACTATTAAAGCATATTTTCATGCCATGTCTCCATCTGAGAATGAAAAAAGAGCGCATTGAATTATTTGTATGCTTTCCTACTCAGTTGCAAAATCGTAACATATTCTCAGTACCACATCTTTGTGAGAACAGCAAAAAAAATTCACACTTCACCTTGAATTTGACTTCTGATAATGCGAAAGTCCAAGCATTCTAGCAAGAATTCATAACATGCTTGGAAACAAAAAAAATTAGCGTGAAAAAGAATATCAGGAAAAATCCAAAAAATACACAAAACAAAAAAATTTTGAGTCGGGTTAGTCGGGTTGACCCGAACCCGAATAAGAAAAATATTTAGACCCGATACCCGACCCTATTTCGTATTCGGGTTAATCGGGTTGACCCGATTGACCCGAGTTGGATTTTGAACCCGAGTAACCCGACCCGATTATCCTTAAACGGGTTCGGGTCCGGGTCGGGTTCGGGTCGGGTCATGTTTTTTGACACCCCTACACACATATACATATATATGGAATTTTTAGTAATTATTAATTTATAGTTTCGTTGGGACTAATATATATATAAACTGAGGTTTCAAAAAAATTATTATCTTATTATTTTATCAATTAGGATACAAATTTGTACTGGTCCCAAGTTAGGATTAGACAAATTATTAATTTTATCGAGGTTATTAATTTATCGAGCATTAATTTATAAAAGTTTTATATATAGCCCAAATGTTCGGATGTCACAAAAGGTGTCGATTTTATCAGTTTATTAACAAGATCAAAGGTTCATTGATATTATTTTTTGTGTTCTTTCAAAATAACATAGGACCTCTTCATATTTTAGTATTATCTCATCCTTTGTCTTTCTATATTTATTATTTTAATATTTAAATAAAAATTTAAAAATAATTAGTATTATATCATTTTTATATTTTCTTTCTCTTATATTTTTATTGGAAAATGATTAAGAGACCTAAAACTTGTGCCTAAAACATGTGAAGTTAACTCATTAAATTATGAAGTAGTGGGCCTTATTATTACAACCAATGAATTATTGACATGTAATTTTAAACATAAAATTAAGCTTAGAATTAAGTTTCTCAATCACTACTTATTTTCTAACAACATATAGCAAATTCAAATTAGAGTAAACTCCAAAATACATCCTTGTGGTTTACCCCGTTTCGCACTATACATCTTTCTCGCAAAAGTTTCAACAGATACATCGCTCTGTTAGTAAAAGTTAAACTACATACATCCACGAGGACGAACGGTACAAATTTTGTGTCGTTAACTTGGACATGTGGCAGTTAAGTAAGGGTACTTATGTCATTTTATGTTTCCCAGCTACTTCATCACTCTTTTAATACCTTTTTCAGTCAAACCCAAATCTCAAACATAAATCAAAAACCCAAATAAAAAACACAATTACACAAATCAAAAACACAAATCAAAGACACCAATCAAAAACCCACACTTCCATATTTAGTATCTGGTTTGTTGTTTACATTTATTATTAAACATTTTCTCTTTCAAAGACACGCATTCATCTTCTTTTTTACAACAAACATAAACCCTCTTTTGCATTCATACATACTCTTATAAATTAAACTTCACTCATGTTCAGCTAAAAGAATGGATACATTACAACCAAACACTCAATCTGATCATACCCTTATTCAAGCTCTTGCACAAGAACTTGAAACCCTAGTTTTATCTAACGATCCCTTGAAGGAAATTAGGGTTTTAGAACAACAGGATCTTGATCAAAAAGTTAGGGTTTTGGAAAAAGATGAGGTTTTGGATATGGGTTTTTTAACGGGTGGTGGAAAATGTGAAGATCTTGATGATTTGAGTAAGAAAGATGGGATCTTGAAGGTTAGTGGTGGTGGTTGGAAAAAAGGTGGATTAGGGAATACTAAGGCCCCGTTTGGTATAGGGGTTTTGCCTTTGGATTTGGGCTTAAAGTAGAAAAGCAATGTTTGGTATGATGCTGACATCATCAGATTTGGCATTGATGCCCAAATATACAACTTTTAACAATTCCAGGCACTAATGGTAGGTTTTGAATGTGTATGACCAATTAGAATATCGAGATAAGCCTTAGCCACATATTATTACTATTTTTTTATTACAAACTTGTTTCAACCACACATTTCCTTATTTATTTTTCTATTTCTTACTTCTTTAATTTAAAGCAATATAATTTAAATTTTAAAATAATAACTTTTCTTATTATAATATACTTTCTCTCTCTTCTATAAATTCAAATCCAAACCCTAATCCAAATTTAAATCCAAATCCAAATCAAAATCCTAAACCCATCTATAAACCAAACGGGCCCTAATAATGTTGTAGATGGTGATGATGACGATGATGAAGGTGGAATGAGGAGTTACCATTATCCGTCATGAGTTTATGACTGATGCTGAGGATTGTTCGTATTATATGCGAACCGGGGTGTGTAAGTTTGGGTCGAATTGGAAGTGTGGGTTTTTTTTATTGGTGTCTTTGATTTGTGTAATTGTGTTTTTGATTTGTGTTTGAGATTTTGATTTGTGTTTGACTGAAAAAGGTATTAAAAGAGTGGTGAAGTAGTTGGGAAATATAAAATGATAGAAATACCCTTACTTAACTGCCACATGTCCAAGTTAATGACACAAAATTTGCACCGTTCGTCCTCGTGGATGTATATAGTTTAACTTTTACTAACTGATGATGATCTATCAAACTTTTAGAGAGATGTATAGTAAACGCAGAAACCACATGAATGTATTTTGGAGTTTACTCTTCAAATTAAAATCCAAATCCTAACCCATCTTACAAACCAAACAAGCCCTTAAGAGCTTTCTGGTAATTTCACAAATAATAACCAACCACAACCTTACAACACAAACAAAAGAATGGCATTCATGAGAAAAAAACGTAGATGGTGGACAAAAGTGCAACTCACCTCATCTTCCAAGGACCGCAAAGAAAACAACTCATCCTCTCGACCTCTCTCTCAATGGTCAATCACCCAATCCATCACGCAATTATCCAAAAACCAAAAAGATATTTCCTCCCATCAAACCACAACCCACCACGTGTCACAATCTCAACGGTCAGATCTTCACCTACCATCTTCTAGGAACCACTATAATATCACCACCCCACACTCTTCCCAAAAATATCCCACCACACACCACCATGAAGAACACTATCTTAACCATCATCCTCTTAATCTCCGTTACCGTTACAGTTACAGTTACCGGTAACGAAGATCCGTTAATCCGTCAAGTAGTCCCAGACCAAGAACAAGAACAACCAACAACAGATCACCATCATTTCACACTATTCAAATCCAAGTTCCAAAAAACATACGCTACACAAGAGGAGCATGATTACAGATTCACAGTCTTCAAAGCTAACGTGCGCCGTGCTAAGCGTCACCAGATCCTTGACCCGACGGCGCAACACGGTGTTACGAAGTTTTCCGATTTGACTCCGGCGGAGTTTAAACGGACTTACCTAGGGTTGAACAGTGGTGGTAAGCTTAAGCTTCCGGCTGATGCTAATAACGCTCCGATTCTTCCGACGAGTGACTTGCCGGAGGAGTTTGATTGGCGGGAGAAAGGTGCTGTTACTCCTGTTAAGAATCAGGTGCGTTGACCGTTGGTTGACTTTTTTTGATCGGATAGTTTATATGTTGACTTTAGTGTTTGTTTTAATTAGAGGTGAAAGTTATTACTGTGTGAAGTTTTCACTTTTTAGTGTGTGAAAATCAGTTAGTTTGTTGATCGTGTTGTAATAGATGATAATTGTTGTGTTTGACTTTTTTTGTTTGACTTTTAAGATAGTAGAAGTAGATAAGTATTTAGTTTGTGTTTTAATTAGGAAAATAGTTAGATGTAAAAATTACGAGTGTGTGAAAATAAGTGTAATAGAATCAGGTAGTTTAAAGGGGTGTTTGTTTCGGCTTATATAGCCGGCTTATGGCTTATTTGGTTTTTAGCTTATGTTTCATAAGCTCACTTTTTGTGGCTTATTTTGATACTTTCCGGCTTAATATATAAGCTTATCATGTCATGATAAGCTTATATAATCTCACAAGTTTCAAAATAAGTCGCAAAAAGTGAGCTTATGAAACATAAGCCCAAAACCACATAAGCCATAAGCCCGTTATATAAGCCGAAACAAACACCCCATAAGTAGTTTAATTAGTTGTGTTTAAAATAGTCAATGATGCTAAAATTAGGAATTAAGTAAGTGTGAAGATTATTGCTATGTGATGATTCACCTTTTGTGTGTGAAAATCATTTGGTTTTTTGTTATTAGTGATTAAATTAATGAGAGTTTGTTACGTAGGGTTCGTGTGGATCATGTTGGTCATTTAGTACAACCGGAGCTTTGGAAGGATCTCATTTTCTTCGAACCGGAGAGTTGGTTAGTTTGAGTGAACAACAGCTTGTGGATTGTGATCACGAGGTTTGTCTTGTTTCATTTGCTTTTATTTCGAAACAACAGCGGAAAGCGTGGATTCTAATTTGTGTTTTTTTTCTTTGTGTAGTGTGATCCTGCAGAGTACAACTCGTGTGACTCGGGTTGCAATGGTGGGTTGATGAACAATGCGTTTGAGTACATATTGAAGTCGGGTGGTCTTCAGAAAGAAGAGGATTACCCTTATACCGGAAAAGATGGTACCTGTCATTTTGACAAGTCCAAAATTGCTGCATCTGTTGCCAATTTTAGTGTCGTTTCCACTGATGAAGACCAGATCGCTGCTAACCTTGTCAAAAATGGCCCTCTTGCAAGTAAATAAACCGATACTTTGTTCATTATCATCATAACTTAACAACTCAATTGCTTTACTTATTAATAATTGGAAATATTTGTGTTGTGCAGTTGGGATTAATGCGGCTTGGATGCAGACATACATTGGTCAAGTATCATGTCCGTATATCTGCTCAAAGCAGAAAATGGACCATGGTGTGCTTCTTGTTGGGTATGGATCTGCAGGTTATGCGCCTTTGAGGTTCAAGGACAAGCCATACTGGATCATCAAGAATTCATGGGGAGCCGATTGGGGTGAGGATGGATACTACAAGCTTTGCAGTGGTTACAATGCTTGTGGGATGGACACATGGTTTCAGCCGTTGTCTCTACAAAGTTTACAAACACCTGAAGTTCTACAGTTTTAACGTGAACTCGATGCTCCCATTTGTATATATGTATCAGCGACAATGTATTTGTAATCAAAACTGTCTGACTCTAGATGTATGTCGACACAAAACATGATTGGGCTTTGAATTAGCTCATGCTCTAGATATTGGTGTTATGTTAGTTTCTGCTTATGTTTATCAAGATGGAATCAAACAATATGGAACGCTCTATGTAGTAAAATTTCGATTTCAATTTTAAGGTATGTTTTATGCAGTAACAGGAGTGCATGAAGCAATTAATCGAGTTCGTGGCAAAAAAAAGGAGGAACGACAAATGAATTTATAAGCAAAAGAACAACTTAGAAATGAAGAATTAAAAACTAATCGAATAACAAGAAAGGAGAAACAGACGGAGAACCCACAGTCGCACACTTCTCATCTCTTTGCTTGTTCTTATTCTTCATCGTCGCCTATTAAAGCAAATGAAAAAGGGCAGAAACTGTAGCCATCTCCCACGTAGAATTTGTTCTGGAATTCAACCCAGTGAAGTCTGAGTGCATGTAGGAAAGCACTCAAGGTTTCCATCACCAGCAACACACCAACCGTTGCAAAAATAAATACGATAACACCAATTATAAGTATTATCACACTGTCATATCTGCAGTCACAAAGTATATGTTTAGTTAAGACCTAGGTTCATATTGGTAGGAATTTTTAAGGATACACAAATGCTATTTGGAAAGTTGGTAAGTTTACCCCCAGGAAAGAAGCAAAACCTTTTCATAAAACACACTTGAAAGCTCTGAATGTGCTAGACTGAACACAGAACAAAATTAGACATATATTTCAACTCTAGGAACTTCGAATAAATACCACATAATTCTTGAACTCACCTTAGAGCCCATAGACGAAGGTAGGAAGCAGTGTTAGAAACTGAACCAAGAACAAACTCAATAGTATGGATTAACTGATGCACCAAAATTTCACTGAACTCAAATTCCTCGTGTCCCCCATGGGACCCATGATTCCCCTCTGGTTCAAGGTTGTCGTCGACGGCACCAAGTGGTTCGTAAGCTTCACCTTGGTGTCTCTGATAAATAGTATGACATCAGTAACTAACTATTATTGGAAATAATAAAAACTTGTGAAAGTTTTGAGCATACTTCCTCATGTTGCTTCTTCAAAAGAAACGGCTTTGGAATCAGCATCCATGGTACAGCTACAAGCGCTAGTGCTAGCAGCAGTAACTAAGACGAGAGAAAACAGTTAAATCAGTTACGATTCTGTTTACAGCAATGAAAAGCACGAGGTTAGGATAAGTTAATGAAACCTGGAGATATTTCTGTCCCATGAATAGTTGGTTATCTTCTAAATCATCCATGGGACTAAGAAACATGTATATCATTACATGGTACAGATCAGCTTGAGAACCAGTGACCCATTTCAGTATAATGAGTAGTGAAAGGTACCCAAACAAACTGTTTAGAAATATGATTTGCGGGACGAATTGGTACCTGAAGCAGTGCAAATATAATGCCGGTTTGGAATAACGTTTCTGTTTTATGCCTTATAAAAAATAAATAAATAAAGCATCTAGGTTACCATATGTCAATATCATTTCGAAAGAACTTGGCATTAAAATAGCTCATAATGATTCCAAGGTTCATCTGAGCTACTCCCAGTAAGATTGACATTTTCATCTTCAGTGAGTTAAGGAATGGTAATTCACTGCGGGTCCCGTGCCATACAGGATCCACACCAAATGGATAAGTATCTCGCACCTTGATCAATCCAATTGTAGTGGCTTCACTGCAGAGAAATTTTGGGTTTCAATTTGGTAGGTATCACTGGAAGATGATTTATATAGATTACAAAAGCTATATTATTTTAAGAAAACTATGATTTTGGACGTTTGATACCTGCAGGTGGGATCACGGCAGGCGTAGGCAGAGGGGCCAAAAAGTTCATATGGCATAGAAAAGAACTCATTGTATATGAATCCAGTGTATATCGAGAAGATAGACATCATTATGATAATATAACGACCACCAAATGCCATTTCCATGATATCTCCTAGTTTCTGTTGTTCACAAAACAAAATTATCAATCATTAAAGGACGATATAAATAGAAAGCTCAGTGATCGTAAATAGAGAATAACTTGTGCAAGCATTTATACCTGACTGGAGTAAGTTTTCTCCCTCAGAATAAGAAATAGTGTTGCAACAAACAAGCATATACCATGTCCCCAATCTCCAAACATGACAGCAAACAAGAACGGAAATGTAACGACCGTGTATACGCCAGGATTCGCTTCTTGATACTTTGCTACCCTGAAAATGGTCAAAACTTTCTTGATTTAACGTACTATGAAAATGAAGAATAACAATTATAGGATATAGAAGGTCTTTTTGACTTTGATGCTTACCCATAAGCATCCACGATCCCTTGAAATGCAGAGGTAAATTTATTTGTACGGAAATACGTAGGCGGTGATTCCTTAGAATTCAGAACCTCAAATATGGCCCCTACTTGTGAGTTACTGTCGATTGTTGCCTGCCACAATGCCTTCTGAATCTGCAGAATGAAGTAAAAAACATTTTAATATCTTTGAATTGCATATACTTCTTTAGGGAGATTATATGATATACCTGACTTGTAGCAAAAACAGGACACCAGCCTTCTGCGACGAGGCACTTTTTTGTCACATCAAAACTTAGCATATTCAAAGTATGGTAAATGGATTTTTCTCTCTTGACCTTTCATCAGTTATCAAACATAAGTTTAGAAGAAATATTAGCTAATGAACAAGATTCCGCTAGTAACAAGTATGACATTTACCAGATTGTTCCACGGTTCATACTGATGACTAATAGCTTGTACCACACTGCCCCAATGATGTTCTCCAACATCAATAGTTGTTTTTAGCTCTGAAAGTTTTCCGGTCACCTATAAATTGCACAAAGAAAATTCAATATGTGAGTAGAGCTACTTCATGAGGTATGAATTTTTTTTCCAAAACATATTTTCCTTTAAGTTCCCATTCTAAGAACATACGGAGTAATAACTTATTCGAGCCATTATTGAGTATATTAAAAACATGCCAACTAGCTAAGTACGTTACAAATTACCAAAATAGCCCATAAAAAGAAGTATAATTACGAAAACGGGTAAAAAAAGGTTATACAAATGAATGACGGACCTAAGTACATTGCTATTTAGTGAAATTTGCACTCAAAACAAGCCACTGTTTTTGTACAAGTTAGTTTATTTTTACTAATAATAGAAACATGCTTACATATGAACTTCATTAAGTGCTTTAAAACCATATAAATCATATCAAAAATCTATTTAACCACAAACTACATAGTGGGTGACCAAATCAGCAATATTATAGATATACTTTACGTTTAAGCAACAGAAGCTTTTCCTAATTAGCAAATACCTCTTTGATCATCTGATGTTGTCTTCCTATGTCATCGGTGAACGGATAACGGTTTGCTCCAAATGCATCACATATTTTCAAGACTTTACTTTTCGCCCTTTCTCCCGAATGGAATATTATGAAAACATTTTTCTCAACTTTCTGTCCCGAAACAGGATCAATGACAGGTTCTTCAACTGATTCTTGCTTTAAGAACACATTACCCCTAGTCGCACGAAACAAGATCCTTTCAAAAGCTATTGATTTATCTCTTGGAACAAGACCGCTCACATATCCCAGCTTAACTTGCTTTGATGAATCGATTGTCATTTCCTATAAAACCGACGAAAGAAGCAGGCCAACATTATAGCTGTAATAGAACTTAAAGTAACATAAAAACATGTAGTAGCAAATAACAAATGAGTACTTGTTCTAATAACAAAGGACTGTCAATTGATCTTTCAACACGCGAATGTTCTTGTTCTCTTTGCTGAGCTGTCGCATTCCTTTGAGCAGAATTAAAAAACTCACCAGCCTAAAATAGAATAAAAAAATTCCATGATTAACTTAAAAAGCATTGCGATGTTATTAAACATTTCAGATGTTACCTTTTTCAAAACAAGCTTATATTCTAGAAGTTCATTATAAGCACGCTGTAGCTTTTCAGAGTTTGCGTTCATCTCTACCAGTTCAGCTTCAAGTTCTCCAAGTTTTACCTGAATGTTGCCTCAAACGATTCAAATAAGTTATGACATGATCAATAGTCAGTTCATGCTTGTTACTTTGTTAGTCTTTTTTATTCACCTCGAGTTCATCTAGAGTAATGGGTGAGCCATATGTTGAGTTTGTTGAGGATAAAAGACCGGCTTTATACATTTGTTCCTTGAAAAAACGTAACTTACGTGCCATCTCTCCACACCTTTTGATCTACAAAGAGTTCATAATACATATTAAGCATATGAATATGGACACTTTGTATCGATATTGTCCATATTATGAACATACCTGAGTGGCGTATGTTCTCTGAAATGGGCTCTTTTCCATGTTGAGCTACACAAATAGATTAATGAAAATCAGGAATAATTGAGACATGATAGCTTTAAAAATACAAATTTATAAAGGAAAGTTGTGTGTATATTGTAGTTATTGTAACGCCACCCAAAGCCGAAAGCAATTGACTACTCGGGTATCCTTCCGCATTTCAACTAAAACCATAGTGAAAGGATACTAGTAGTCCATTACTTCAAGCTTATAAAGAGCTCAAATGCCTCTTATCATACCAATGTGTGATGGACTGATGGATTGTTACAAACTTCCCCACTTAATTTTCTGACGTCTTCATCAGGACTACATATAACGAGGATCCATGCCCCCAAAGACGCATGAGCTTTATGCCCATCACACCCTGAGAGGCTATGGCTTTGATACCATTTGTAACGCCTCCAAAGTCGAAAGCATTGGACTACATGCCTAGTTGGGTATCCTTCCATCGATCATGGTTTAGTTGAGACCCGGAAGGATACCCGAGTAGTCCATTGCTTTCGCTTTTGGGGGCGTTA
This sequence comes from Chrysanthemum lavandulifolium, assembly GCA_022545495.1. NCBI lineage: Eukaryota > Viridiplantae > Streptophyta > Magnoliopsida > Asterales > Asteraceae > Chrysanthemum > Chrysanthemum lavandulifolium. The sequence continues at coordinate 216,230,822 of CM040244.1, forward strand.
CGGTTAGAGTATACTTTATATCGCAAAAGCACCCCATAAGCAACAATGCAAGTACTAGAAACAAATGTAATGTTTATTAATTGACCGATTAGTTACCAAAATTCACTACAAGTACTTGTAAAAGACTAAACCAAACACAAGAAAAACAAAACCTTATGATGTAAATGGAATAGCTTAGTGACTATTGAGTCGAGAAAGTACCGATATCACTAGCGACACAAAGAGATATATAGACAATAAGGATCACAATGTGTCATGCATGCATCAACATTTACTATAAATGTATCATTGCTAGGATAATATTATACGTATCATACATCTTTAAACTGAAAAAGACCGAGTTCACCAAGATATGAAATGACTCGATGAGCAGATTCCACCGGAATAATCACACGAGCTAATTGCATTGGTTCTGAGCGCATCAGATCCATCTTTGCAGTACGTTCTCCTTCCGCCATAGTTACAGATTTGTCACTCTTAACGTACTTAAACGAATCTTAACAAATTTATCAATATATAATGGCCATGTGATATTTTAATTTGTAATTTTGTTCATATGAATATGTTTCATGGGTAATTGTTTTGAAGATTCAGGCAATTAGGTACGTTTTTAAGGTTGTTATGGAGGACGGTTGATTTATGGTTGTGATCTATAATTCGAGTCGTTAATTGGCTTGGTCTTACGTACAAACGTTTGCCGTTTGGCTTGATCCATTTTTGAAGGAGAAATAAGCATCAAAATGGTCCTAAATTAAATTATTAATTGTATCACACTTTTGAATAATTATATTTGTACTTTGTTTTAAAGACGTTTTAATGATTTAATCTTGGATATTTACTGCTTTATAAAAAACCTAACTATACTAAATAAAGGAATAATGATATTGTGACTTCTAAGGCTAATGCTAATGTTAACTACAGTTTTTGTGGTCAATTTTGCCACTTCAGGCTACTTCAATTCTTTCTTTTCAAAACTATACCTTAATCATAATTTGCTAATGGTGATCGTAATTTTTTTTTAATTATAAACTAAACTTTTATTTATAAATTGAAAACGTTACATGGGTAACTAAAAACATAAGCGTACACAATAAATAACTAAATATGCTTCGAGCTTTTACAATTGTCTCTAGTTGTTAATGAATTCTTGCTTCTCAGCAATGTTTCGAAGCAATTCGTTTCTAGCCAACACTAGGTTATTTGCATCCTTTATATCGGCTCCAGTTATTCTTTCTAGAGTGTGCAGATCGACCATAGTCGATAAGAGGATGATCAGGCAGCGAACCCACCCTTATTATTTCAGGCCTACGGCTACGAACTCGATCACTAAAGCGACAAATTAAGTTCAACAATTGCTTATCCAGTGCGATCTCAACATCAAGTTCTTCTTGTAGTCGCATGGGGATAGTTAGTCTAATATCATTTGATTCAGTAGTTATAGTTTTTGAGATGGTAGTGGGGAGAGTTTAAAAAGAAGTTGTGTGTGAAAAAGAATGAGGGTAATAAGAGCTATTTATAAGGGGAGGGGGGCGAAATATCAGTTGGGGTAATTATATGTATCCGTTGCATAGATGTACACGTACGAAATCAAACAAGCTAAATTTTTATATATTTAAATAAAAATACAAATTATAATACGAAATTTAAAAAACAATACGAAAACTAAAACGCAATCGTCCTATTTTTATTGCATACGTAGCCAAACAATTTAGTATTGATTTGTTCTTGTATTTTTGCCGTCTTTCTAAACAAAGTATTATGCATCTCGTAATTTTTCCCAAATTCTTCTTTCAAAAAAGCCAAACAATTTATTATTGGTTTGTTCTTGTATTTTTGCCGCATTTCTAAACAAAGTATTATGCATCTCGTAATCTTTCCAAGATTCTTATTTCAAAAATATGTCAATCAAAACACGATTTCGATCTTGTATACTTTCCTCAGATAATCTGTAGTTGTGCTTGCAATGTCGAATTGCACGGCCAAGTCGATAATTGCTTGCTGATGAATTGTATCCTCCTCAATTAGTTTCTCAACACAAGCTTTGATTTCATCGATAGTATATGAAAGCGAACAATCTATAATTTTTAGTAGAGAAGTATGATAAAAATAAGAAGATAAATGAGGTTTTATAAAGAAGAAAGTGGGGTTTTAAAAAAAATGTTTTTTTTAAAGCACCCAACGTTCAAAAAATATAAAGGAAATGTTGTCAATTGTTTCGGTTGATAAATCAACCGAAACTTTGAAAAGTATAAGGTGAAACGCGGTTGGATTGCGTCGGGCTAAGGGTGAGAACGCAGTCAAGGGCCTCGGTTGGTTGGGGGATGACGGACCATTAGCAGGTCTAATTTTTTTCTTAGCCAACTGAAAGCGATGCATGATAAGTAAACTAGATCCTTTTAACTTTTAACATTAGCAAAATCTTTTGTGGATTAAGTCAAGCAATAATTAAGTTGAAGACACCATGTTATATACGTGAAAGCTGTATGTACCTATAATCTAAAATTAGAATTAATTAATTATTTTGTGTTACGTGTTTACAATCATCACTACCAATGACCTGTTCTAACAATTTGACACCTCCTTCTTCGTGATTAATCATACATAAAACAACGTCAACGGATAGTAGCTTTTCACATCACTTCTAAACGTCCAATTAATGAAAAAAAAAAATAGTAATGACTACACATAGAAATATCCTACGTCCAATAATATGTGGTTTACAAAACATGACTTGTGCATGCTACTTTGCAATAATATGTCCTGTAGTTATTACGACCACTCTTTATAGAATAATAGCTTTAGTTAGCATACTGCTAATTGCTAAAGGTATAGGAGTATTTAGTTTTAGTTTTAGTTGGCATACGACCATCTAAAAGAGCTAATTTTGTAACTTCGATAAAATAACGTAGCAAATTTATGAAATTTAATTACTTTAACTTTTAAAGTCAGTTTAAACATCTTAATCATTCATTATACATAGTTTTCTTCTTTTTAGCTTTACACCATTGAAGAATCTCATTTAGAATAAAAGGACCATCAAGAATTTGTCGATTATCTATGAAAGCAGATTGCACTTCATTTACGAGGTTTCCCATGACTGGCACTAAGCGATTAGCTAAAAGCTTAGCAATGATTTTGTAAAGGCTTCCAATAAGGCTTATGGGTCTAAAGTCCTTGACCTGATTGGCATCATGAGATTTAGGAATCAATGCAATGAAAGAGGAATTACATCCTTTGCTAGAAAAACCATGTGTGAAGAAATGATTCACATCATCAACAATATCAGGTTCGAGAAGAGACCAGTATCGTTGATAGAAACCAAACGATAGAAACCAAACGTGAAACCATCTGGGCCCGGAGATTTATTTAAACCACAATCCCATACAACTCATTTAATTTCCTCCTTCGTGAAAGGCCTTTCCAAGTCGGTCTTCTGATCAAAAGACAATTTATTGGGGAATTCCATATCAAGAGTAAGACGATCAGAACTTGTGTTATTGAACCGATCTTTAAAGTGATTGAAAAACTCGTTTTTCACGATCCTAGGCTCCTCAATCCAAGCGCCATCAACAAGAATACCGCGAATGGAAATATTGTTCCGTTGTTTATTGATGATACCATGAAAATATTTGGAATTTTCATCGCCTTCTATCGACCATTTAATCTTAGCTTTTTGAGCTAATTCAATAGAAACAATTTTCTCCAAATCTGCCAGCTTGGACATAATGCGCATACGTTCTTCCAAAGAATCAGAAGAGACTTCTCCTTTGTCAAAAGAATGGTCAATATCAGCGAGTTTTGTCTTTAAACCTTTCTTTGTGATCACGGACTTGTCTTTTTTATCTTTAATCCACTTGCGAATCCCCACTTTAAGGTGCTTTAATTTTGTTACAAATCTTAACATGGGATTAAGATTTGAGGACAAAGGAACTCTCCATGTGTCAGCCACAAAAGAGTCAAAACCATCAATCTCAAACCAATAATGATAAAAGCGGAATGGGATAGGCCCGTAATCAAAATTAGCTTCACGCAAAAGGATAGGTCTATGATCGGATAAATATCGATCTAAGATGATGGCAGAAATGTTGGGGCAAGAGTTAAAAAAATCTTCAGATATTAAAAATCGATCAAGCTTACTCATTTTTGAAGCCGACTTATGAGACCATGTATATGAATATCCACAGGTAGGCACCTCCATCAATCCTCCCAATGAGATGAAATTATTAAAAGCAGCAGCCCCATGGGTATTAAATATAGAACCAAATCTTTCATCAGGAGAACGGACCTCATTGAAATCACCCATAACAATAACTTCACCTTTCCAACTATCTATCAAATGGTTCAAATATTGCCATAACATCTTTTTTTCTGATAACTCCTGGGGAGCGTATACCGAAATGATGAGAAAGTTCTTGCCATTAGGAACCCATTTGCCCATGACGGCAATAAAGTAGTCAGACACCGTGTGATGCTCTTTACAAAACATATTTGGGTCCCAAACACATATGATGCCACATGAGTTACCAACCGAAGGACTAACAAGAAAGTCAAAAGCAAAATTACCCCAACAAGACTTGATACAAAAAAGGTTCACCTGTTCCGCTTTTGTTTCCTGCAACGAAAGAAAATTAACTTTATTATGAATACATAACTCCTTTACCCAATCCTTTTTAGCCTTTTGGGCAAGGCCTTGAACGTTCAGTGACATAAAATTCATTGATAAGACTCTTGAGCTCCTTGAATGTTCACAATCTCTGAGATATTATTTATGCAACCGTCCATCTTATATCCCATTGTTTGACCAATTTTAATCAAATCCTCCATGAGTTGTAGAATGGAGCCACCTGTTTTTGGAGTACCTATGTTTTGAAAGTGACTTGAGCATACTGACGCATCTCCATTCACATTTAATTTAAAATGAGGCTGTCTTCAAAGCGATTGGTTCTTATTTGATCTTGATTATTGAGTGTTTTCCATATTTGAGTGATCGATGTTTTCTCGAGGGAGTAAAACCCGGAGGATATTTAGGCTCTTCTTGATTGAGGTGCATCATCGAATTGGGGTGTTTCTTGTTGAGCGACTTGTATAAGCTAAATGGATCCTCGGACTTGGCGTCTTCTAAACCATCATAAAGTTGTTCCTTAACCACGGAGATTTGCTTTCACATTGCTCGTCTTGTTCAAATATTGTCTGGAACTTCTTCCATATCACTATCATCCTTGTTAAAATTATCATCATTCTTAGCTTGCAATGACTCAACATCCGAGTCCGATAATTCTTCTTCCTCAATATTAAAATCGGGAGTCCAACCTGTAACCTCTTTGGCACGTATCCAGAAAATTTTGCCTTTGACAATGATTTTAAAGGTTTCAAAGATGGTATCATTAAAAGCAGTCTTGATACATATACGTTTTCTATGGAAATAAGGTGCATCATCATCCTCAACATGAAGCAAAGAACCCCATTTAGAAGATATTCTATCAAAGGTATTATGTGTCCAAACACGTAAAGGAATACCTTCAATGTCGATCCAAGTTACCCGTTCATCAATTTCAAAATCAGAGGAAGCATGTTGTAGCTTTACGAACCAGGAACCAACACCAACATGACCCATAAACTTATCTTTTTTGGGTTTAGAGTTGAATTTAAGTAACACCCAGAAACCTCCCATGTACTGTATACCAATATCATCGAAACCTTCTGAAGCCAATAAGGTTTTAATGTTTGCTAAGGAGCCAAATTCCTTAAGTTTACCAAATACTGATAATGAAAGATCACCTTTAAAAGTACAAGAATCATCAAGAACCAACGCCGGTTTAGAATCATTCACAACTGAATGAGATTGATTCCCATATTTAGCCACATGAACATAAGAGTTAGAATGCTGATGCGTACCAGCCTCCATATGAACACCTCCTGGTAAAGTCTCTTTCACCACCTTAGATTTGGATTGAATACTACCCTTTGACATTGGGGATCTCTGAAACCGAGCTATATTAGCATGGATCCTCAAACGACCCACCCAAATTGTACACAGATTATTGACAAGACGATCAATATCCTTGATCTTAATAAACCTAACAAAACCAAATCTGTGTCCTGATTTGGACCTCCTATTTGGAATAAAAGCATCAATGACGTTGCCATATTGAGTGCAAGTATTCCAAAGATCACGCGCTGTAAATTGTTCAGGGAAATTTGTGACAAAGATGGAAGTAGAAATATGTCTCACATCATCCTCGTTTGAATGGGGAACGCCCATGATGAAAGAAAATTAGGGGAAAAAACAGAAATTTAGAGTATAAAAATGGTTTAATCGATCTAATTCGTGATGATCAAATAGGAGTAGGATCGATCATCAAAGATACCAGGATTTGAAAAAACGGATTGGAAGACATTTTTAATTTGATGTGATGAGGTGAGTGGCGGTGATGGGGGCGTTAAGGTGGCCGGCGGCGGTTAGGGTTTTAGTTTCCGGTGATGGGGCATTCTGTTGAGTGGCGGTGAGAAGGCCTTTGATTCCGTTAGATGGGATTTTTTGGACGATGTCTTGAAAAAGTTTGGCTTTGGTAAATGTTGGTGTGATTGGATTCAAAGCTGCTTAAGATCGTCACGGGGTTCAATTCTAGTAAACGGGAGTCCAACATCTGAATTTCAATTTCATAAAGGTCTTAAACAAGGTGATCCCTTATCTCCTTTTTTATTTATCTTGATCATGGAAAGTCTTCACCTATCATTCCAAAATGTTGTTAATGCGGGTATGTTCAAAGGAATCAACCTTGAGAATTCCTTACATCTTTCGCATCTTTTCTATGCCGATGATGTGGTCTTTATAGGACAATGGTGTGATTCAAACATCAAAACCATCATTCGTGTCTTGGATTGTTTCTTTCGTGCATCAGGTTTACGAATTAATTTGCAGAAAAGCAAGATCATGGGTATCGACGTAGATAGTTCAATTATTGATCTTGCTGCTGCCGATATTGGTTGTATGACACTTAAATTTCCTTTTTCTTATCTTGGAGTTAAAATTGGTGGTCGTATGAGGTGCATTAATTCTTGGGAAGGGATCATTAACAAGATTCATAGTCGGCTTTCAAAGTGGAAAATGAAGACCCTTTCGATTGGAGGGCGTCTCACGCTTCTCAAATCGGTCTTGGGTGCTATGCCGATTTACTACATGTCGATGTTTAAAGTTCCTAAACTTGTGTTGAAAAAAATGGAGTCTATTCGAAGCCATTTCTTCAAGGGTGTGGATCTTAAAGATCGAAAAAATTTTCTTGTTAAATCGGAAAATGTTCTTGCTTCTAAGGAGAAAGGTGGTCTTGGTGTTTCGAGCTTCTATGCGTTAAATCGAGCCCTTATTTTTAAGTGGATTTGGCGCTTCCGAACTCAAAACTCTTCTCTTTGGGCTCGGGTAATTAAATCCATACATGGTAAGGATGGTAAAGTTGGTTGCACTCCATCTGCTTGTTTTTCTTCTAATTGGATTGATATTGTTCGAGAATCATGTTCCTTGCGTGATCAAGGTATTGATCTTCTGGGCTTAATTACGAAAAAAGTGGGCAACGGTATGAATACTATGTTTTGGGAAGAGCCTTGGAAAGACAACGTGCCTCTTAAGTATCTATTTCCTAGAATATATGCCCTTGAATCTATTAAGTTTATTACGGTTGCTGAGAAGGTTTCTCAACCAGGTTTGGTCTTGTCTCTTCGACGAATGCCGAGAGGAGGGATTGAGGAGCAACAAATGGCGAATTTATCTCTAATCATGAAGGATACCATTCTTCCCAATATGATTGATAGGTGGTTTTGGTCATTAACAGGTTCTGGTGAATTTTCTGTTGCTTCGGCACGGAACTTCATTGATGATCTTTCTCTTGTTGATTCGGCTCCTAAAACCCGATGGAGTAAGACTGTTCGAAAGAAGATCAATATTCATGTTTGGAGAGTTAAAATGGACAACCTTCCCACGCGTTTTAATCTCTCACGTAGAGGTATTGATCTTGACTCTATTTATTGTCCTATTTGTAACATGACAGTTGAAACTACTAGTCACATTCTTTTTAACTGCCCCATGGCAAAAGACATTTATAAAAAGATTAACAGATGGTGGGACGTTAATATGTTGGAGGTGTATTCCTATGAGGACTGGTGCGTTTGGTTTAAGTCGTTACGTATTCAGGCCAAGACCAAGATTTATTTAGAAGGTGTTTTCTTCGTTACATGGTGGTCGATTTGGACTTTCCGCAACAAGCTTATCTTTGGGTCATCTCCTCAATCCAAAGATCATATTGTGGACGACATCGTCGCTCGTTCTTTTTCTTGGTGTAATTCTAGATGTAATTCGAACTTTAGCTGGGTCGATTGGCTTAAGAATCCTTCGCTTATTTCTTTGTAATGTTTTTCTAGCACCTTGCTAGTTTTTTTTTTTTTTTTTTTTTTTTTTTTTTTAAATCCATTGTTCAAAAAAAATCATTCATTATACATATATCTTAAAAGCACCTTTATCGGTGTGACTTTTATATAGTTTTCTAACGTGATGGTCGGTGGTTCTTAGAATATCAAATGGTCGGTTCCTTGCGTCTGTTGGACCATTTTTACAATGACATGGGCTTCCTTGGCCTTTACATTTAACGCTTTTTTTTTTTTTTTTTTTTTTTTAACTTTTTAACTTTTGTTTTTTTTGTGTTTAGAGACAGACATCATGATAGCTGATAACAAAACACGTGTGGGGTTGATTCATGCCCATCGCCTCTCTCTATCTAATTCTTTTAATCCACAAATTAGAATGTGCAAACCCACAAGGAAGAACAACAAATTCTTTAATTGCAGGTAATTGATCTGATTTTTTTAATTGTAGACAACACCTTTTGCTGGCTGCATAAACAGTTTATTCATTTTTTTTGATGATTGTGTCTTTTTTTCAAAGTGATGACTTATTTGTTGGGTTTTGTTCAAGATTATGGGGATTTTTTGAAGACGTTATTTGCTTTCTAATTCCTAAGAAATTACAAGGTATGTTGTTTGAGGTTTTTTTTTTTTTTTTTAATTACTATTATGTTAAAAAAAATTGGGGTTGGGTTTGTTCTTGATTTATTTGTTCAGCAATAGCTTAAGGCGGTGAAAAGATTTTATGTGGAAACGAAAGTGGAAGTGGAAGTGGAAGCGAGAAGCTTCAACACATCATCTTTGGTCCGTTTCTTCTTAATGTTGTTTAATTTTGAATACCGATTTGGGTTTTTTTTTCTTGGATTCAGTTAAACGGAAATATGTTTAAATTGAAATTTGATACGGTTGATTTTAATTATATTTAGTATGAACATGTTTGTGACTTGACGATTTTTGGGATTGAATTTCTGAAGAAAAAAAATGGGGGGGGGGGGAGAATTGCATATATATCCTTCCTAAACCCAATAATTACATATATATCCAACTCAAAATCCTAATTATATATATATCCCTTTTAAACTTAAAATATATCATATGTATCCAATTAATTAAATTATACATATTTAAACACATCAAATAAATAATAATTATCATCTAATATTGATTTGACCATTGTACCCTTAATTTGGTTATCTTCAGTACCCTACAAGACACAACACAATCCACATCTAATCCAGAAACCAAATCCTCATTCTTGTATCCCCTGAGAGCATATACAATCGTAACACCATAACACCAATTAATAACACCGTCCACGTCAGCGCCACATCATCTTTAACATTTAACATTAACATCCCCAAAAAACACCCACAACAATAACATCCCAATAACATCAATAACATTTCATATTTTCAATTTCAACCCCTAAACTAAAACAAACACTTCATTTATTAAACTAAACATAACATTAAATTTGAAAACATATTACAATACGAAATTAAAAAAATACATTGAAAAAAAATTACACCAAATAAAAAAAATACATCGAAATTAAAAAAACACACCGTAAATTAAACGTTACAACATAAAGGAAATGACAACGGAAAAAAAAAACATAGCAAATACTTATTCATCATCGTCGCTCTCTTGTTGTTGTCCATGTCGTTCAAGATTCTTCTGCCAAACATGCTCCATAAGGTCCTGTTGGAGTTGGGTATGCGTTTGTCGGTCGTGTATTTCTTTTGCCTTACGACTGTGAGTATCACATCTTTCGACCCATCTTAGTTGCCTCAAATTTGCTGACGGATCCACCCACACTACGTCATAGTCACGTAATGCAAATTTTTGATCTTTTATAATCATGTTATGCAAAATAATGCAAGAATACATGATTCTACGTATCGTGGCAATTTCCCATTGACGTGCCGGTTGTTGTAGTATACCCCAACGGCCTTGAAGAACACCAAAAGCACGTTCAATATCCTTTCGGGCACTTTCTTGTTTCCTTTTAAAGTCGTATGTTTTCATCGGTTGTTGCCGTGAAGGATTTGATGAAAGTTGCCCACTGTGGATAAATTCCATCAGCCAAGTAATACCCATGTTCATACCTAGTTCCGTTGACCATATAAGGTGCTTTTGGGGCATTGTCAGCAAGAAGGTCCTCGAATAACGGAGAGTTATCTAAAACATTAATATCGTTATTTGCCCCCGCCGTCCCAAAAAATGCATGCCAGATCCATAAATCTTGAGAAGCAACAGCTTCAAGCATAATTGTTGGGTATTTTTTTATCACCACTAGTAAAATGCCCTTGCGAAGCCACTGGACAATTTTTCCATTCCCAGTGCATACAGTCAATGCTACCAAGCATTCCCGGAAAACCATGTTTTTCTTCATGATGTTGATAAATTTTTTGAATGTCGGCCCATGTTGGTTTTCTTAAATATTCCGGCATAAACAAATCAAGAATGCATTTGTTAAAATTATCAAGACATACTTTCCCAGTACTCGCACCCATTTGCAAGTATTCATCAAATGCATCGGGTGAGGTGCCGTACGCCAATTGGCGTATGGCAGACGTACACTTCATTAGAGCACTTATACTCATTCGACCCGTACAATCGGGTGTTTGCCTAAAAAAGGTAAAATGATGCGGAATATTATCGGAGTATAAGATTCAATACCTTGACTATTTGCGGGAATAGTTTTGGCTCATCTGAAATCTTCTACGAAAATTCGGTTTGAATACTTACAACCTTCTACGAAATAATTGTTGCGCAGACGTTCTTCTGCAAGCTCACGTTCACGATATACATGGCTACGAGAACGACTAGGATATTGAGATTCAATACATTCTTGTTGTTCCAAGCGAAGGTGATACTAAATGCGGACGCCATAAATTGGAAGTCCGCTTGGTCATCAACGTCTGACCAAGACAGAGGAATATCACCAGCTTGATTTGGATCCATTGTGAGCAATTTGATTTTTGAATTATGAAAGTGTGAAGAGGAAGTATATAAAGTGTGAATGGAAGTGTGAAAAAATAGAGTTTTAGTTGGGTATTTATAGTGGTAAAAATGTTTTGATTAAAAAAAAAAAAAAAAACAAAAAACTAGCCGTTAGGGTGTTTTTTGTAAATTTTTTTGAATTTCTAACGGCTACTAGCCGTTGAGGGACTAGTTGTGTAACTTTTTCAAAATGTTTTTTTTTTCTTTTTTTCCTGCCCTTAACGGGCGTTATATGCCCAACGCACGCCCTATAACGGCGTTACCCATCTTCGTCTCCAACGGTTTAACGCCTCCAACGGCGTTAAAAAAGCCCCTAACGGCGTTAGGGCGTTACCTTTGTATGTGCTATAACCCCCGTTAACTTTTTTTTGGATCAACTCAAACAAAAGTATGAATAAAATTGGATTTTTCATATAGTGATTATTGTTAGTCACCGGAAAAAATATATGAAAGAAGGCGGCGGGCTGTGTTGTTGTTGATGTAGGAGATGCCAACGGTATCGTAGAAGAACAATGCTCAGAAATGTATGATAGCAAACAAACCAATAAATTATTATATCTCAAGAAAAAAAGAGAAGCAAGAAAGGTTGTTGAGGAAAGTGGCTAGCTATGTTTCTCCGAGATTGATGTTGAGAAAAAACATTCGGATATTTGTTGTCGTTGTAAAAATTGCAGATTCATTTATGATTTTAATATGTAAGTTTTTACCAATCAGACTACAAACTCAGTAATATTTTGGAGAGAAGATGAGGACTTAAAGTAAGGGCATAATAGACCATTTAGGATGAAATGATATTTATAATATATTTTAAAGGTTTATATATGTGAAAACTAATTATTTGGATATATTTGATATATTTTAAGTTTATGAAGGATATATATGTAATTAAGATTTTGGGTTGGATATATATGTAAGTATTGAGTTTTGAAGGGATATATATGCAATTCTTCAAAAAAAAAATGGTTTATTTGTTACAAAGTAACATTTTTTTCCGTGTTTTATGTGGTTTTCATTAGGGGTGTCCAAAAAAACGGAGGAACCAAAAGAACCGAGAAACCGTACCGATACCGACCGGGAACGGGACCGTATATTAGAACCATGGTACGGTTCTTGGTTCTTAAAATTCCAAATTTTTGGTTCTCGGGACGGTTCGGGTCTGAACCGTCCGGTTCCGGTACTTTCCCGAAAGAACCGACTTTTATGAAAATATGTAATATTATAGGGCTTGTTTGGGATATTGTGTACATGCAAGTATGCGGCCTTTTAAGAAAATAGAAAAAACCCTACCTAAACCTAAAACCCCATAAACCTTAACCTTTAATCCATTGATTCCATTCAATGATTCAAACGTCATTCATCAATATGAAAGTAAGTTTTTTCTAAACTGGAATATCGAGTATGCTCATAGCTGCATATCGAACAATTCTATGTTGCTCAGTAACAACTAACAAGAAGTTGTAATTAACTATTGGTATTTGTTTGTTCATTAAATTAATGATAAAAGTCAAGAAACAATTAACGATTATGGCGTCACTACATGATATATTGTCACCATGTAAGTTATTGTAAGCTAGTCACCATGATTGACATATAATATTCTCAACGAGCTTGCATATATTTTCATGGATAATGAGTTTGATATTACCGGATATATGTTTTTTTGTTTGTTTGTAAGTCAAGTTGTGGAATACTATTAAGGCTGTCAACTTCTTTCGAAGCTCTACGAACCGAGTACCGTAAATTCACATCCATCCAAACATATTTTTTAACACTTTGGTACTCATGGGAATTACCGAAAATTCCCGTACCGTAACCGAGTACCGTATCGGAACCATACCAAAAAACTTGGGACGGTTCTTGGTTCCATTTTTTCCTTATTTTCGGTTCTCGGTTCTTTCGGTTCGATTCCGGTTCGGGACGGTTCTAGTACCATGTACACCCCTAGTTTTCATATAAGTTGTTAATCTTTGTGCATAATGGTTTTAAATGGGGCTGCTAGTTTAGTGTTTGGTTACACAATGAGCAAGGTTCTACATAAGACACACGCCACTGACGACAGGAGTACAAAGAACAATAAGCAGATGAGCAAGTAAGCAAGCAATTCCAAATAGCCTGTAACTATATGATTACTTAAGCTTCAAAATAATTTCTTTTAGTCCCTTTTATAATATATTTCTGTTAGATTGTTAGTATGTAATTAGTAAGGTTGTCATTTGTAGAATTGGGTTGTTAGGGGGTGTTTGGAATTCGTGAGAAGAAACTAAAACAAGTAGTTTGAAGTAAGCTGGTAACGCTGAAATTTGCGAACGGTTCAAATTCTTTTAGGTAAGGGAATAAGAATTTAACATTTCAAAATTTTAGATATTTGCAAGACCTCTGTTATCTATAACATATGTGATTCAAAGTAGAAATTCAAGTATAGATTACTCAGGTGTTTTATTTACTATGATGTAACTTCATATTATAACTCTTTGAGTTTCTTACAAAAACATAGTTGTGTCTTTTGCAGCCACTCTATTTTGGATCCTTATAAAAGGTGCAGCCATGCTATTGTAAGAGCTTCAGGACGACAATGATGATATGAATGACGCTTTGCAAACAGATGACGACGGGTCTGAAAACGAAACCACATAAGCCACAGTAAAATTGAAACCACATAACCGTTGCTTATATCCACAAATATCCTCAAATATTGGACCCAACTTTGCCATGCACGTTTATGCATGGTTCGTATGCATCTCAAACTTGCAAACTTGCACATGTGAAAAAAATGGACGCACAACTGGTGGTATAACTATTCGTGAGTCGCTTTTAGCCCACCAACAGGTTATACCTGTTTCGTCGTTGCGTCATGATGCATCTGCTGACCGTAAGGGTAACGGTAAACTATATGGGCCCTCTTTGGCAGTTTCTACTGGCTCTGTACTACTTATAACATCAAATAGTCCTGAATATTAAGTGTCAATTTCCCCCGATAATGCTCGTATTTTATATCATTTATATGGAGTTACGCTTGTTTTCCTCTATATTTCACTTTCAGGTAAATTACGAGCATTGGAGCTAAAGAGACGCGGATTTGGAGAGTTTATTGAAGATATATGATAGTATGCTCATTTTGAAGATGTTACGGCGTAACTCCCCTTTCACATTACGCCGTAATGAGCGTGGCTCGAAAGCCAACTCAATGAAGATTACGCGTAACTCCTCCAAAGATTACGACGTAACTAACTAGGTCAAATGAGGTTTCGCGGCTGCAAGTTCTGCCGTAACTATTGTCTCAATTACGGCATAACAAGGATTTGTTGAAGATACAACGTAACTCTTTCCGGATGTTACGCCGTAACCGACATTTTAGTGCAAATTACGAAGATAATGGTGTTCTGGCGTAACTCTCAACAAGATTCGCCGTAACGGATCGGCCTATAAATACCACTCGATTTCCGGCATTTCTAATCATCCCATTTCACACACAACATCAGTGAACGTGAGTAGAAGGTTGAAGGCAGATCTTAGGGAGCATACGGAGCCATCTCCAAGGGATAAATCACTCCCCTACGATAAGCATTAGCATTTTATCTTTTCTTTACTTTCAATTCATGTATTTCGTAATGTTAAACATTGAATCGATTCGTTTAGTTAATATGAGCGGCTAAGCGCCTCTGGTGCTAGCCTAGTTATGATTTCTTAATTGATTTGTTTATGTTTCCATTGCTTCCGTATAATTATTTCTAGTGTATGCATGCATAGTTTGTTGGTAGCTACCCTTATTTCGGTAGTTTTAAATGGCGGTAGTGCTAGTTACTTAGGAGATATGACCAACTGACCCTAAGTAGGTAGACTGAGTGGGAGGGGTAAGATATGACCAACTGACGACCCTTCTTCGCTTGTGCGATTTGACCAACTGATCACCTACCATTTTGATGAACTTAAGAAGTCAGGGATGAGTGTTTAAGATGCTAGCGCCCGGGCACTCATTATTACAAATCTTGCATGTAGCGTTACTTAATGACTTGGCTTAGTGGACTAAGAACAATTAGACTTTCGACGGGTCACCTGACATCTCCAGTGGAACCCTTTGTTGATAGGTTAGGACGAACTGACCAAATGCTGTCCTGGCGACTTTCACCCCACTTGAAGTAATTGGAAGTAATTAAACATGAATTTAGCTTGATAGGATGAATAACTAGGTTAGCACACTTCTCCCTTGTTAATCACTACTCTCGCCTCTATTTGCTTTCTTATTATTTTTATTTTAGTAGTTAATCATTTCCACCTCAAAATCTATTAAAATTTGTGACACCTAGACTTAGTTTAAATCCGCACACATAGCTCTTGGGACGACCTCGGTTTTACCGAATACTACACTACACACGACCGGGTACACTGCCCGTTAGTGCATTAAGGTAGACCATAGGTATAACGAGACAATATAAATATTAAAACCTATTCAGTAAAACCTGCATCAAGTTTTTGCCGCCGCTGCCGGTGAGTTATATTTGGATTTTTATTAAGTCTTTCATTTTTTTTTAATTTTCTCAGTTTCTCACGATCTCTTTTCAAGTTTCAGGTACCATGGAAGTTGTTAACATTGATGACCTCACTCTTGAGGAATATTTGGCGTTGACAAGAGAAGAACAAGGGTCGGGGCTCGTAAGAACGGCGATTGGAGCTAATGTCCATTTCGAGATTAAAGATCAATTTATGAGGGAGCTTCGTGCTAACCCTTTTTCTGGAAACAGGGATGAAGATGCGTATGAGCACGTTGAAAATGTCTTGTACATCGCAAGCCATTTCAACATTCTGGTGTGTCTCATGATTTGTTATTCTAAGGTGTTCCCATGACTCTTATTGAAATTGCAAGAAGATGGATCGAAGATTGCCCTCAAGGCGGTTGGTACATGGGCTCTTCTAAAAAAGCACTTCATCCAAAGATATTGTCCTCCGACGAAGATATCTAATCAACTCATGGAGATTTATAATTTCAAGCAAGATGACAATGAAATGTTGTATTAAGCCTGGGATAGATACAACGATCTCCTCTACAAGTGTCCTACACATGATCTAAACAACCAGCAAAAGGTCAACATCTTTTACATAGGAATCCACGTGACTACAAGACAAATGCTGGACTACCAAGGACCAATTCCGAGCATGACTCCTACTCTCGCAATAGAAGCCATCCAAAAAATGGCTGATCATTCCCAAAAATGTCACGATGGAGGAAGCAAAAGGAACCAAGGCAGAAATCTTGATGGAATTGCCGCCATAACTAACAAAATTGAAAATCTTGGTCGAGATATGCTTAAGCTGAGAGAAAGTGTTCATGCCATCCAAGTAGGTTGTGAAAGCTGCGGAGGAGGACATCTCACCAAAAATTGTCCTCACATTAACGAAGAGAGCACAATCAAAGAAGCTAAATATGGAGATAATCGACCATTTTATAGGGAAAATCGGAATAGTAATGGCTATCGTGGAGGACCTGCTAGAAATTACAACCGCGGGCCTTATGGAGAGAAAAGGCCCAATATTGAAGAGACCATCAACAAATTTCTGGAAACCTCAGCCCAAAGACAAAAGGAACAAGATGAATGGCTAAAATAATTCCAGGAGAACACTGATAGAAGTCTCTCCAATCACGACACAACCCTAAAAAATCTTGAAACAATGGTGGAAAAGCTTAGTGAGAAGGTAAGGAAAAATAACACTAAGCCAGAAGGGACAAAACCTATGATGGAATGTAAGGTCATCTTTTCTGATGAAGATTTGAAGTTACAAGTCAATTCTCCCACCAAAAATTTGGTTACAAGTGAAAATTCCGACGACAGTGTTCAGTTACGTCGTAACACTTCTGACGAGTTACGGCGTAACTATGGTTTAGAAAACGATCGAGGCATTATGAAAGAACTTGATGCTGATGACAGGAGAGAGTTACGCCGTAACCAAATGTCCGAGTTACGGCGTAACTGGGATATGCGGTCCGACAAATTTCTTGAGGTAGATGAATCAGGGACGCAGGTTGTTAACGGATGGTCTAATGAAATCAATTTATGACTCAATCTCCATCTAAAAGGAAGTATCACTGGTGTAAGAAAATTCCCGTAGCTAATGGGGAATGGTACGATCTATGGGCTTCATGCGATCCTCGGAACAAAATTTTTGATGGAGAAATCGATAAGGATAGGGTCAAGGATAACAAATTCATGTGGCCTGCATACACTGATGAAGAAAGATTGGAAAAGCTCTCATTTGAAGAAGAGGAGGAACCACCTATTAGGCACTATTGCACCCCGATAATTATCACTGATGACGAGTCCACACGAGCATGGCCTACATGCAATCTTTTCCGCGAATATTGCAACGGGGGTGGTAATTTGAAAGACGAGGAATGGACATGCCCGCATGAGCTTGAAAGACATGAAATTAAGTTTGGAGATTTATCCTTCGATGATTGATATGCAGTACAATTCGGGGATGCTAAAATTAACCCAAATCTGCTGAAGAAGCTTAAGATTGATTATGAGGAGCATTGTCTACAGAAAAAGCCCATAAATGATGATATCTACTGCATGGAGGATCCCTCAAGCGACAACCATGGCGAGGTAACTAGAAGTCATTGGTGTGAGAAAATAAGGACACCTGGTGAAGTTTTTTGGGCATCTTGCAACCCGTATGATGATAAATGCAATGGGGGAAGCAGTTTTAAGAGAGTTGGGAAGGATGAATTCTTTTGGACTTCAATAAATGATGCGGAAAGGACTAAATTACCTTGGTTAGACAATCTAGGATTTGACAATTGGGTGAAAATCAAATATGGGAAAGTTGATGCATTGACCAAGGAAAAGATATGGAAAGAATATATGAGTAAAGAAGAACCGAGCGAAGAAATTCTCAACGACATTAGTGAAGTAACGGATGAAGATATCAAGGATTCAACGAGAAATGAGAAAGAGGAATGCAAACGGGTACTAGTGGAAGATTTACTCGACGATGAATGGTTTAAAGGTACCGAGTCCGACGATGATGATATAGAGGGGATTTTGGATCACCTTGAACTACAAGGCGAAGATGGATTCACTGACCCCGATGATGAAGCATATGAGCAGAGAAGGTGCAAACTTCTTGGCATTTCGTATAAGAGGCCGCCACCAATTGTAGCCGAAAAGTATGAGTTCACTAGATACCATTTGGGGCCGGACGAAAATTTTTGCAAAGTTCGAAATATTGAGACTAAAGAGTACCTCCGCACTACTACAAATGTCGCTTGGGTCAGACATAATTTGATGAAAGACATGGAGGAAGTTGGCCAAGTCCAAAGTGTGGAAAACTAGAAGGGGGGTTGAATAGTTTTACCAATTAAAACTTCCTTTTAAACTATTTAGATTGACTTATGTCAATCTATTTGGGTGTGTGTGTTGGATGTTTGATAAACAAGCATATAAAGATAAGTAATGAAAAGATAAGGGTAAGAAGCACAAAACCACAACACGAGTATTTAGTGAAAGCTAAAAACACGCAACGTGATTTTTCAGAACTACCGATGTACGCAACGAATTTTGAAAATTACCATTGTACGCAATATATTTTCAAATTTGGAACAATGTACGCAATATGACCGGTAACTAACAAGTTACAGGTCACAAACTTTCAAAATAGCGAAATGGTCCCGTGACTTGCGTTGACTTTCACGGTCATCCATGACTTTATTTTCGGTTAAAAAGTTTGATAATGGTCCTTATGGTCACTAACTTTCAGATTTAGTCCGTTTTCCGTTTTCATCCGTTTTGTCGGTTTTCTTACGTTTGTCCGTTTTCTTACGTTTTATCGGTTTTCATCCGTTTTGGCCCTTTTCTTACATTTTGTCCGTTTTATCCGTTTTGAGCGTTTTATACATTTTCTTCGTTTTACTGTTTTCATCTGTTGTTTTACGTTTTATTCGTTTTAAATGCGTTTTATCGGTTTTAATCCGTTTTGTCCGTTTTCTTAAATTTTGTCCGTTTTCTTACGTTTTGTTCGTTTTGTACTATTTCAACATGTTAAAATTTTTCCAAAAGAAAAAAATTTGGAAAAAAATTGGAATTTTTAGCAATTTTGAAAAATAAATAGAAACAAAAATCCGAAAAAAATTTGAAAAAATTAAAATTTGAATAAAAATTTCAAAAAAAATTTTGAATAAAAAATATTTTTCAAATATTTTTAAAAAAAATATTTTTCAAATATATATATATTTTTTTAAATCTTAAAAAAAAAAATTGAAATTTTTTATTTTCAAAATTTTCAAATATTTTTTTTAAAGATTTTTTTAAAAAATATTATATTTGAAAAATATTTTTAAAAAAAATATATATTTGAAAAATATTTTTTTTATTCAAAAAAAATATTGCGTGCATTGTTCCAAATTTGAAAAATATTTTATTTGAAAAAAAAAAATATTTTCAAAATTTTCAAATATTTTTTTTAAAGATTTTTTCATAAAATAATATATTTGAAAAATATTTTTTTTTAAATATTTGAAAATATTTTTTTATACAAATTTTTTTGAAATTTTTATTCAATTTTTAATTTTTTCAAATTTTTTCGAATTTTTTTCCTATTTATTTTTTCAAAATTGCGAAAAAATTCCAATTTTTTGGAAAATTTTTTCCAAATTTTTTTCTTTTGGAAAAATTTTCAACATGTTGAAATAGTACAAAACGAACAAAACGTAAGAAAACGGACAAATGTAAGAAAACGGACAAAAACGAATTAAACCAATAAAACGTCGAAAACGAATAAAACGAAAACAACAGATGAAAACAGCAAAACGAAAGAAAAGACAAAACGTATTTAAAACGGATAAAACGGACAAAATGTAAGAAAAGGGCCAAAACGGATGAAACCGATATAAACGAAGAAAACGGACATAACGAAGAAAAAGCGACAAAACGGATGAAACGGAAAACGGACTAAATCTGAAAGTTAGTGGCCATAGGACCATTAATGAAACTTTTTAACCGAAAATAAAGTCGTGGATGACTGTGAAAGTCAACGCAAGTCACAGGACCATTTCGCTCATTTTTGAAAGTTTGTGACCGTAACTTGTTGGTTACATCGTCATATTGCGTCATGTAAAAGCTCAATATCGTCCAAAATTTCTGATAGATCCAATGAGCCAATAATGGCGAATTCGTTTTTATTATGATAAACTTTCACCATTTTAAAAATTAAATATCTCGCAAACCGTTAATCGTTCTGCGATAAAAATTATACCATCGCGACGAGAATTAAATTATCTTTCTATAGATATGCACTACTATATATTTTAACCATTTTTTTTCAAAATTTGGTCAACAAAATCATATATGATTTATGAAAATCATATATGATTCGATTTTATGAATCATATATGATTTTGAGAATCATATATGATTCGTATAAATCATATATGATTCATAAAATCGAATCATACATGATTTTTAAAATCATATATGATTCGTAAAAATCATATATGATTTTTCGGACGGAATTTTGAAAAACAATGTTTGTCGAAAATATATAAAGTGCATATCTATAGAAAGATAATTAATTCGTCGCGATAATGTATTTTTATATTTTGAAAATTTACCGTTTGTAAGATATGTTGTTTTAAAAAAAGTGAAAATGATTTTTATTAATTTAAATAAAGATGGAGGATTATGATTGGTTCGTTTGTTCTATAGCGAATATGGGTTCTATATTGATCTCAACTCTTGCGTACATTGTTCCAAATTTGAAAATATATTGCGTACAATGGTAATTTTCAAAATTGTTGCGTACATCGGTAGTTCGAAAAATCACGTTGCGTGTTTTAGCTTTCACCCGAGTATTTATAGTGGTTCGGCTACAAGGACACCTTCCTTGCCTACTCCACTCCCGAGTCACCTACTCGAGTTCGTAAACACTACACCAATCTCCTTATGGCGGAGAAGCCTTCACTGGCGTCGCTTAACCTTTTTCGGTACAAAGCTAAATACCGAGTTCTTTCACACCAAGGCGAACCACACCTAACACAACGTCGCCTACCCTTTATACGGTGCTAGGCTAACCACCGAGTTCTTTCACACCAAGGAGAACTAATCCTATCACAACGTCGCATACCCTTTATAAGGTACTAGGCTAAGTACCTAGTTCTTTCACTCCAAGGTGAACTACACCTTCACAACGTCGCCTACCCTTTATTAGGTACTAGGCTAAGCACCTAGTTCCATTGCAATGGAGGAACTACTACCACACTACACCAACGACTAATCCATAAGGAGATCTACTCCTTCACAACATCATCAAGGATATCAATATCCTTGGATCTAATACTAGTCTATCTTGTACATCGAAACACACCATATCGAATGTACATCTAAGGCACCTTTCACTAATGCCTTTGACTAGATCTACAAGACACCTTTCACTAATGTCTTGTGTCTTCACTTCTAAGCACCTTTCACTAATGCTTCTTTGTCTTGACTTCTAAGCACCTTTTACTAATGCTTCTTGTCTTGACTTATAAGCACCTACCACAAGTGCTTATCCTATAGACGATAGATACCCTTCACTAATATCTTCGTCTTGACACTTTAGACATCTTTCACTAATGTCTTCAACACTACACTTCTTAGAAGAAAGAAAGAGATCATCAACAAGAGGACTTCAATAGCCTTGATGATGAGGAAGCATGGCAACTCATGGACTTGAGCTTGCTCGACTTCAAAGGTGGTGATCTTGCCTTTAAGAGGAACCTAGAAGATCACTCAAAAACAAAACTACAAACATAGATCTCTTGGATCTAAGGTTAGTGAGATTTAACTCAGGGGAGAAAGTGTGTTAGAAAGGGATTGAAAGGGATGAGAAACAATGAAGAAATGGCTCACTATTTATAGAGGAAAAACCTCTACTGTTCCCCGGATCCCTACCACAAGGGATCCGGCTAGCACAAATCTAGGGATCCGTGGTACGCTCCTCTTTTCCCATGGGTATTTTTGGTTATGGGTCATGGGTCATGGGTTATGGGTTGATCCATGGTTTTCTTTCTAGATACAATGTATCTTAAGGATACAGTGAACTTGGTTAAGTGGTATAAATAAAACCATGGGTTATGGGTCAAAACCATTTGCTAGTTTTACCTATTTAGTATATACTTGTTTTACCCATTTTAGTATATACTTGTTTTACCCATTTTAGTGTATACTTAGTTAAGTATATGTTATCCCAATATGTAAACAATAGTTGTTATACATATGTATATCTAAAGCATAAAATCACTTGTACTTGTTTTAGTGTTTTATGTGAAAGCGTAAGTGTGTTAGAAAACTATTAGTTCAAACCATTTACGTATTTTATTTGTTTCATTAAAATGATCTTACTTTTGTTATCGACAAAACATTAGAAGATCGTAAAATATAAATAAGCGTTTTACGGCTTATTTGTATTAACAATCTCCCCTTTTGTTGATGACAAAACATAAGATTATTTTAAGGAAAAGCTAAAATTGTAAGAGTTTGAATTTGTAGTTTTTACTTTCTTCTCCCCTTTTGTCGAAACAAAAGAGCTTTGAAAAAAGCAACACTTTGTTTTAAGAAAATGTGTGAAAAATAGAAAAGAAATAAGAAATAAAAAGCAAGTAACGGAAAGGATCTCGTCGTTACTCCCCTTGACGAGTCCATCCCTAAGTAAGGCGTCAAAAAGTAATGCTAATCTAGTTCATTTGCAAATTTTGCAAAAGATTACGTCTATGTGATGGTGTGCTCCCCTAGATGATTGCAATTTTGCAGCGGGAAGTCATGAGATATAAATCTAAGATTGCAAGTAATTTTGCAATGTATTGTTTTGACACCAAGCTCCCTTAGCTTTATGGTGTCAAATTCTTCATGTGTTAATTGAATAACTACAAAACAAAGGTTATAAAACAAGTATAATTCACAATTTCCTGCAAATGTGGTCCAAGTTAGTAGGAAAATAGTTTCTGTATCACGGATCCCACGGTTCCCTCCTAGTAGGGATCCGTCTGAGGCAATCGAGGATCCGTTTGGTGATGAATAAAATCGACAAATGGTGGTATAACAAGAAATGTTAATACCAAAATGAAATAAGGATTATATCAAATACTCATATACTCAGAAATATAGCAAGTAGAATGTAATTTCATTTAATAAAACAAGAGTTATGATATACATGACTCTAAAAATAAGAAAATAGATAATACATGACTAGGAATTTCTAGACCAACTAACGCTTGATGCTAGGACACCACTAAAATTCTTCTAGCTCAAGTTTTGTTTAGGTTTGATCTCGTCGAAACGTTCGAGGAGATGATAGAACATGAAACGTTGGTCTTCTCGTACTTCATGTATCAAACTTTCAACATGTTGACAATGATAGCAATCTTTGTCATGGCTAGGTAGTGGTGGTGGATGAAATGAAATGGCTTGATGCGAAGGATCAAGTGAAGCGGCTTGTGGAGCTTCAAACGATGAAGGGATTGGTGGAGGTGCATTTGAGGTTGCCTCGACCAAGAATGATGGTGGTGGTAAAGAAGTGTCAACTTCCATATGGTCGGGTGGTTGACTTTGATGATTTCTCATAATCCAAATAGGATTATATGATGGAGACGGCAAAAAGGAAGCCGGAGCAAGTGTTGACTCAACACCTTGATTTTGAACCATTATTCCTCCTAATGAGGAGAATGTTGTCGATGGAAGCGGATGAGACGGCCTAGGAGTTAAGTCCTCTAAATTGTAGAGGTGTGGTGATGATAGTGGTGAAGTAAATGAAATAGCTCTAGGAACCAACGGTGATGGTTTAGTGGAGATGATATTGTTTGGCCTAGGAGGTATGGTGGTGTTTGGCATAGGTAGTTTTGTGGGTACTATCCTTTTAGGAATTGGTTTGATTGGATGATGAAGGATTCTATCATTTGTTGGCTTGACCGGAGATGATTCGGTTGAAGAGATTTCGTGTACAACACGAACCTTTTTCATGGGTGGTTCTTTGGTGGATACGTTACTACTTGGGGTTTTCCTCATGATGAGATGATTTCAAGAGGTTTCAAGAGCTGAAATTTAGGATGAGAGTGATGACTATGGAGGTCCTAACAAGATGGTTTATAAAGCAAGAGAATTGGCAAGTGCATTCAAGCCTTAAGCCACTAGGATTCATTGGAATGTGATGATTAACATGCACAAGAGTCAACTTCACAGTTTAAACTGATCCAGGAACTCATTTAAGATGAGATGGAGGGTTTGAGTTAGGAAGATGAGTTGAAGTGATTGTTTTAGCAAGATTTGACCTAAACTGTTATCCGGATCCCACGGTTCCCTCCACAGAGGGATCCGTCTAGGCTAATCCTAGGGATCCGACTCTCAGTAGCTATGAAAGATTGGAAATGATGTTTCTAAGATCTAAGACCTATATCATCTTGAGTGTTTCAGTCCTCCTAGGTGTTTTAAATGAAGGGGTGCTTAAGTACTTGAAGGTGTTGAGTGATGTAGCTAATGATTGTCTTTTATGGAAAGATTTGGAACTTTCATGAGTACCAATGAATGAGTAAGGATGACACTAAAGATGAGAGTGTCAATTGAAGCTAAATGATCCTAGAGATCAGGTTGTGACTTAGGATTGTGTTTTGGAAAATATCCTAAATGTTTTGAGATGGGAAAACTAGGATTTGATCAACTTTGATCAATTTTGAGGTGAGGATGATTTATGATCAATTTTGCCATAATCGAAAAATTTCTAAGACTAGATGTGAGGGATCAAGTAGAAAATGAAGTGTGAGTTTGAGAGTGGAAGAGTAATGGATTAAAAATGAAACGATAGATCTACAAGCGTCTTAGAGTGTGATCTAGGTGAGTTATGAGTAGGAAGAATCTACCTATCTTGATAAGGACTTAATTTTGCCTTACGATACTATGTTTAGCTTAGTGTGAGGTGTTCTAAGAATGTGTTTGAAATACAATGCTTGCACTTGCATTTTCTGTTCGCCGGATCCCACGGTTCCCTAATTGTAGGGATCCGTCTAGCACAAACATTGGGATCCGTCCATCTGCTCAGCAGAACCTTTACTAAAGGTATGCAATGATCTTGACAATGCATTATATTCCAAGATTAGTTAAACGGGGTTCAAACACTAAGATATCAAATGTAATATGTTTTATTTCATGAAAGAAATTGGATTACATTGATAAAGCCCGAATAGAAAAGGATTGATCCTATTTGAGAGACTACTAAGTTCCTTGAGTGTTTTCGCTAGATGGATCATCAAATGGTTGATGAGTGTTGGCGGATTTAGGAATGAAGAACGTCTTCATGTGAGAAATGTTCAGCGGTTCCATCATCTTGTTCACAAGTACGTACAACGGACTTTGAAATTGAGGATGAAAATGCATGACATTATGATAGAGGCGCGTCAAGAACATTCCATAAGGAATGAGTTTGTTCTTGGAGCCTTGAAGATTTACAATTCGCCTTGCAAAGAAGTAGGCGAGATTGTATGGTTGTTGTGTTAGCACACAATACATTATGTGAGCACAACAAGCGGGAAGGATTTTCGATTTCCTTAAGACTCCATACATTTTCACGTGGGATGAGTGCAAGGAGTTTGTACTCTTCAAGAATATCGATGTGTGGATGATGTTTGGATGGGAGTGATGGGGTTTGCATAATATCGAATTAAGTCTTGTGGGGAAGGAATGTGAGAACAATACGGACTATTTTTTCATGAAAGTTGAAGAGAGAATCAAGAGACCAATCTTGATGAAGGCACATTGTCCATAATTTGGAATTTGAGGATTTGAGCAAATTGCCCAAGAGTTAAAACAAACTTTTGGTTTTGATCCAAAACCAAAGAGATAAAGAACGATCCTCGTTCTTAACGAGTTCGACTTGACGGAAGAATTCAATACAAACCTTGGACATATTTTCTCGTTTATTTCGAGAAGAAATTCTAGTCCAATGGCTCGGAAGGAGGTATTGATACCTTCTTGAATTGTAGAGAGGTGTCTACAATACGTCTTTCATGGAAGTGACGAGTTTGAGATTGTTGAACCCCGGACATGATTGCGGTGTGTTGGGTTCAAGAGATGTTAGGAGGGTAGAGCGCTAGAGAGTGAAGAGTCAAACTCATATACATGCGACATAGTGACACCTATAGGAAGAGATGAGTAAATAGAAAGTGATGTTTGTGATCAACCTATGATTATCTAACGTTTTATTAGATTTTTATTAACAATGGTTTTAACAAGAATGACACTTAACTCAAGGTTTTGACTTTCTAGTGGATTATCATTTTGCATGAAAGCTGCTTTTTCGATGTACGGATCCTCGGTTCCTTTACAAAGGGATCCGCTAGTATATCTTCCGGGATCCGTGGATCATTGTAGCGTAAACAGATTTGATAAAACAAAGGTTTAGTTTTATATCACGAAATATGTTTTATCCTACATTTTCTTTTAGCATGCATACATGACTTCTAATGTATCATGAAAGAATATAAAACATATAAATCAAAAGAAGTGACAAACACATTATGATAACAATAACCTAGATAAACTAGATCATTAATAATATTGCATTTCAATACTAAGAATGATACAAAGGATTGGGTATATAACCCCAATATAGATTAACAACACAAAGTAAATGTCTCCATATGTGAACTTCATCATAGGGAACACAAGTGCGATGAGTGTTAGAGCGATGAGCACGAGTGCGATGTAAACCATGTTGATGATGGATCTTCTTGGTTTCGATTGAGATAGAATGAGGAGGAAGATGAAGTTTTTGAATGAGAGGAAAATTTTGAAATTGGAAGATTTGAAAAAATGAGGGTTTGATGAGATGGTCGACGGTGGGAGTATTTATGGGGAAGGAGAAATTTTGAGATTTGTGTTTTTTTATTAGAAGATATGATTTTGGATTAAGTGAGATAAAACACAATTATTATAAACCATGATTTCTAGACGGAGGAGTGACACATATGTGAGAAAAAGCTTCCTAATGAAGCTACATGTAAAACATGTGTAAACACGAAATCTACTCAAATAAATGCCTAACAAATAACACTTACTTATTAAACTAATATCATTTAGATATAAGTGGAAAGTCATACCTCGGATGCATTTAGGAATGTCTTTACAAATGACACAACAAATGTCACTTAGACGATTCCCTCTCCTTTGCGTTTAAGATACCTTCTTAAGGAAGGTATTCTTGTTACCAAGCGACTCCTAAAGCTTGGTGGGTATGAGCTTTGACTAATCATCATGACAAGGAAGATTAGTACAATTAAATGAAAAAGAAAATAAGAAAAATGTTGTTATCAAGTCAACATCCAAAACATATAGTTTTTGAAAAAACATGGTGTTTGTTTTTATGAAAAAACCTTCTTTGTAGTTTTCAATTAACTATGGATCGTATCAAGTTTTTAAAGTACAAAATACTTCAAGAAACTTGGTAACGAAGCTCGATGCCAATTGTGGAAAACTAGAAGGGGTTGAATAGTTTTACCAATTAAAACTTCCTTTTAAACTATTTAGATTGACTTATGTCAATCTATTTGTGTGTGTGTTGGATGTTTGATAAACAAGCATATAAAGATAAGTAATGAAAGATAAGGGTAAGAAGCACAAAACCACAACACGAGTATTTACGATGGTTCGGCTACAAGGATACCTTCCTTGCCTACTCCACTCCCGAGTCACCTACTCGAGAGTTCGTAAACACTACACCAATCTCCTTATGGCGGAGAAGCCTTCACAGCGTCGCAACCTTTTTCGGTACAAAGCTAAATACCGAGTTCTTTCACACCAAGGCGAACCACACCTAACACAACGTCGCCTACCCTTTATACGGTGCTAGGCTAACCACCGAGTTCTTTCACATCAAGGAGAACTAATCCTATCACAAATTCGCCTACCCTTTATAAGGTACTAGGCTAAGTACCTAGTTCTTTCACTCCAAGGTGAACTACACCTTCACAATGTCGCCTACCCTTTATTAGGTACTAGGCTAAGCACCTAGTTCCATTGCAATGGAGGAACTACTACCACACTACACCAACGACTAATCCCTAAGGAGATCTACTCCTTTACAACATCATCAAGGATATCAATATCCTTGGATCTAATACTAGTCTATCTTATACATCAAAACACACCATATCGAATGTACATCTAAGGCACCTTTCACTAATGCCTTTGACTAGATCTACAAGACACCTTTCACTAATGTCTTGTGTCTTCACTTCTAAGCACCTTTCACTAATGCTTCTTTGTCTTGACTTCTAAGCACCTTTTACTAATGCTTCTTGTCTTGACTTCTAAGCACCTACCACAAGTGCTTATCCTATAGACGATAGATACCCTTCACTAATATCTTCGTCTTGACACTTTAGACATCTTTCACTAATGTCTTCAACACTACACTTCTTAGAAGAAAGAAAGAGATCATCAACAAGAGGACTTCAATAGCCTTGATGATGAGGAAGCACTACAAGAAAAGTGGCTTTTTAGGACCCCCATAAGCGTCATAAAATGGTACTTTTTAGGACCTTTCATTTAATAGGACCAAGGATGAAAGCGTTTCATGTAAGGCGGTTGTAATAGGTCCAAAGCGTCCTAACCCTTATGAAACCAATTTTATGGTCGTATTATATGTCTATGAACAACACAAATAGCGTCCTAATAAAACCATATTAGGACACTTTTACAATGTTTTAACATTTGATTACCTACTTTTAATCTTTTGAGACACATAAAAACGTCCTTAAAAGTATTGTTAGGACGCTTATGATGTAACATCATAGCTATTTTAGCAACCAAGAAAAGGGTACTAATAACTCAAATAAGATTATGATACCAATTTTATGGTCGCATTTTAGGTCTATAAACAACACAAATAACGTCCTAATAAAAATATATTAGGACACTTTTCCAATGTTTTAACATGTGGTAACCTACTTTTAATCTTTTGATACACATACAAGCGTCCTTTAATGTTAATTCTTAGGACGGTTATCATATACCATTATAGTTACTTTAACACCAAGAAAAGGGTCCTAATATCCCAAATACGATTATGAAACCAAATTTATGGTCGCATAATATGTCTATGAACAACCAAATAACGTCCTAATAACAACATATTAGAACACTTTTACAATGTTGTAAAACGTTGTTACCTAATTTTAATCTTTTGATACACATACAAGCGTGCTTAAAAGATAATTGTTGGGACGCTTATCATATAACATTATAGCTATTTTAGCACCAAGAAAAGGGTTCTAATATCTCAAAGAAGATTATGAAACCAATTTTTTGGTCGTATAAAATGTCTATTAACAACCTAAATAACGTCCTAATAACAACATATTAGGACACTTTTACAATGTTAAGTTAATTGTTAGGACGGTTAATAAGTTTAATAGGACAATTTCAAAGTCCGGACAAGTCATATGATAAGACGCTATTTTCACCATGCACACTCTATTATTACGATATGAATAAAACATCAACTAAATATTAAATTAGCAATTG
The DNA here is from genome assembly GCA_022545495.1 of Chrysanthemum lavandulifolium. Taxonomy (NCBI): domain Eukaryota; kingdom Viridiplantae; phylum Streptophyta; class Magnoliopsida; order Asterales; family Asteraceae; genus Chrysanthemum; species Chrysanthemum lavandulifolium. The sequence continues at coordinate 216,260,758 of CM040244.1, forward strand.
TCATAACAAAATCACTAAACATAAATAAGGTAGACAGAATCTAACATAAAGTCTGTTAACATTAAACAATAAATTAACGCAACAAGAAGCTTAGTCCATGGTCATCATGCATCATCTCTCTCAATCCTCACGGACCACCTACAAATAAACACCCATGTATAAGCATTAAGCTCCATGTTAGTAAAATTATTGGTATCACAAGATTAACAAAGACATACCGAGATAAAGGTACAAGGCCATGCTATGGTTGCACCAACACGTCTTCAATTGTGGCAAATAACCCATAGGGTCTCACCAACACTTCATCTCTTTTGTTGGTACTTGAGCGTTTACCTCACACCATCCTCGTCCAATCTTTGTACCACCAACTATATCATTTGGGTTCAAGCTCCTCACCCATCCTTTTGCTCTGATCTCGGTTGAGTTTAGAATGCTTTTAAGGAAAACTTCATCCCCAACCTAGATTTCGATTTTCAACAAACATTTATCAATTTATAGTCAAGACACATGTATTAGGTTAAGCGGATGTATCTGCGGTATGGAGGTGGGGTATACAAAGGAGGTCAAAATTGATCGGTAATATCTGCAGTGTAGAGCGATGCCACAGTGCGAGGCAATGGTTAGCCCGCAGCCACTTTGAACTATCACCTAAGCGGAGAAAAATCATAAAAATAAGCTAGCGTGGGATTCAAAAGCTTAGATGGGAATTTCAACATGTAAAATCTCAAGACTTGAATCTCAACACAAAATTCACAAAATTCTCCCAAGATCGAGTTTCACTAACATACCATTTTGACTTTTTGATTTTGAACTTAAACTTTGACTTTAATGAAACTTGTTTGATCCGTATGCACTAATTATGATTATTTAAGCTATGATAACACTAATTTAAGATACATGAACAAGATTTAGACCAAGTGGGTGAGATTTGATCCTCACATGTCCCAACAAGGGATTTGAGAGTGAAGGTAATTTGATTTTGACTTTCTCTAGTTCAAACATTGGTTTTATAGTTTTACTAGTTCTAATATCACCTAGAGGTCATAGTGTGCAGATAAACAAGTGAAAAGGCAACTACCACAGTTGAAACAACACGAACCAAACACCCTTAATAAGCGAAAGTTAACAAATTTAAAAGGCAAATGAGCAATCTAAATCATAATCTCGATACATAAGCTTGTAGCCTAGGTTCATTAGCTATCAAAGATAAAATAAGCTATAACAACTAGAAAGGAACGATTTATAAAAGAAACATACCCGTAGCGTGGAGGTTCATTGGTTACAACAGAGAATCTTGTGATGTAAGAGGTGGAACAATGGAACTATCCGTCGACCCATTCTTCTCTCGATAACGGGCTCGTAACTTTTCATTTTCACTAGTAAGTTCTCCATTTCTAGACTTCAATTCGTTGTTTTCTATGACATGCTAAACGACTTGGTATTACACCCCAAACAAAGAAGCACGAACACCTAGACCATACATGCTCGCATCACCATTTCGATCTTTACCCATAATCAGAAAAATATCATCGGTCCGGGATTATCAATCGAACCCTCGGGCGATTATCACTAAGTTGTTTCATATCATCCCGCATTTTATATAAACATGAACAACATATAGTAAAAGCATGTATTACAAAAAAAGCATATTGTGTTTAACTTATGCTATTAATACACTTTTGAAAACACAAAAGCATATTACTTACAATCGCTTTTGCGGTGTCATCATTTTAGGTATTTCCATCTATGAGAAGCATGCACTAAAAGATCCAATCGAGTTGGATCTCGTCCCAAATATGTCTGTATGAATAAAAGAAAATGAATATTAACGGTGGATATCCACGGGATACATTAACAATCCCACTTTCTCCATACACTTACCTTTAACTCTTCCCTTTTGCGAGCATAACTTTTTACCGGTTCTTTGGATCATCTTCTTTTTGCCCGATTCGCCTTGTTTTTTCACTTAAACTCTGCAGCGGAAAGTAAAATATCATAATGGGAAATTAAGTAATGTTATTTAAAGTGGAAGAGTATTTCACACCTTAGTGTTTTACGTATTCCAATACTTCACAAGCTTCTTCCATTGTTTATTTTGCACTTGCTTTGGCCTAGATCTTATTTGTTGCTTAACCGACAAAGACGGATCATGGTAGTGTTCCTTAACTCTTGCCCTCCAGTTCTTCACCTTCCGCCCAAATGATTGCAATATCCATTTTCTCCGACTTAGGAATATCAAATTTTGTCTAAAAATGTAATAGCTCACATTAGAAAACAAATACTTTATTCATTAACATACAAATTTAACATTGTGTACCTTTAAGAGTTCAAGCAAAGCTTTTTTTTTCAAGGCGTCAACTTTATTCCATGGTTTATAAATCGGACAATACTTTCCACTCCTTGAAAGTGTTCCCATGAAATGAGTCGATGACTACTTTTGTCGTTAATAGGTTGTCCGTGTTCATTAACTAAAATAGAATTCCATCCCTTTTTCTTAGGCCCAAACTTTTGCCATACGTGTTGGTCCTCTTTCTTTTGCTTACAATCCGAACTACAAAAAGTGAACATGATTTACAATAGATACGTATACATTTAAAATACTAAATAATTGAAATGGAGGAAATATCTTAGCGTTGTATTTTGTCTTGTTTTAATTTAACTTTATTATATATTCTTCTTATATGACACAATATATGATATATGATTTTTAAAACGATGCAATCAAGTAGACCATGTTAACTGTTTCATTTCGAGCTTGTGTAACTACATGGTTTTCTTCATTTTCGTAATGCTCGACTTGAATCTCTTCTCCGAGTAGATCATCGCCGTCATTTGTTAAATCATTCACATACTCCAAATCATGCTCATTCTCCAAATCATCCTCATTCTCCAAATCATCCATGTCTTTATCTACATCATCTTCTGAAGTAGCTTGTTGTTCAATATCTTCATTCATAGGTATGTCTTCGATATCATCATTTTCAACATCATAAAGGTCTTCATTGTTATCTATATTAAAATTAAAATAATAAAAAAAAAAAAACAAGTAAGCACCAAAAACAGTTAACTGAATATACACTTAATAGTAATTTAATATCATATATATAGTATTTGAAATTTATGTATAGTTACCATCGGATCTCAAGTCACGCTCCCGTGGTCATGATCGTTGTCAATTGCAACTAAGTTTCTCTCGATTCGATTAATCTCCTCTGTTGATGTAATTTTGTTGATCATTTCTCTTTTGGACTTGGTGGGACTCACATGCCCTACTACGTATTGCCCTCCCTGTATCAATCTGTTGTCCCTTTTGCGATTGAGATTCTGAAGATGTTAGCCAACTGGAGACATTCGGAGCACTCATTCGTTTTTTTGCTAAATTTTTATATCTAGTCATGGACTGTGGAGCAATGTATTTTCGATTCTGTTTCATGCAAGTAGAATTGTTAGAAAACAAACATAAAGAAAATATAGTAGCCAAATTTATTATTCGTACCTTTTTATTTGTTTGTGTAGCCGCTTCTTACGGGTTATCTTCCTCAAAGATTAAGATGGAAGTCTGAACGGACATATAATCTGCATCTTTCTCACGGTATCCGTTGGTTTCTTTTCTTTTCTTTCTTTTGTCACTCTCTACTAGACTTGTCAAAGACTTAGCAATATTTTCACTCCCAAAGCTTGTAATCTCTGTTGGTTTTCTTGAATCCTTGTCCTTCGGACATTTCATAATCATTCCTATTTTCGTGGTGATTTGGCGTTGCATCTGTTATTTTCCATAAGCGGTGCACAAAACAAATAAAATTATTATGAGATTGCAAAGAACAATAGTCGTTTGAGAACAACAAAGCGAAATCAAATCACTATCTGTTACATGTTACGAATGAAATACATTATCTACAAACAAAAATAGACGCAAATCCTTGATTACATGTCACGAATGAAATACATTAGCTAGAAAGCGATATCAAATCACTATCACTATCACTACCCAAATCCTTTGACCCAACTTTACGGTATACCAACATTCATTTAAATTAAACAGAGCAACTTAAATACAACTTGTACCACATCACAAATAAGCAAAGACTTATGATCACATATGAGACTCATCACAAGAGGTCAACCAAACACATACCCGAACCAACCATTTCCCACACTAACAATGTATAACAATGATAATACCAATAATAATAATAATAATAATAATAATAATAATAATAATAATAATAATAATAATAATAATAATAATAATAATAATAATAATAATAATAATAATAATAATAATAATAATAATAATAATAATAATAATAATAATAATAATAATAATAATAATAATAATAATAATAATAATAATAATAATAATAATAATAATAATAATAATAATAATAATAATAATAATAATAATAATAATAATAACAAGAGAGGTTTGCATTACCTGTTGAGTCAGATCTTCATTCAAAAGTGAAAACCCACAATCCTTGTTTTGCTGCCCACATACAACCCTAAACCAAAATTGAGATTTCAGAACCATAAAAAGGTCAAGAACTGCGAAAACCACCATCAACCAATCATATTTTTTTGGATATTAATTTTTATTATTTAATTCAAAAGGGTATAATAGTAAAAGTATATATTTTTTTATTTTTATTTAATAAAAAACGTATTTTCCTATACATTTTTTTTTTTTTAGAATAGTATTTTTTTCAGGATGCATGTTTAGTAAGGTGTACATGTGTCTTTTTAGATAATGTAAAGTTACGTGTGTTTGTAGTGTTCAATTTACGTGTATTTAGTAAAGTGCATATGTGTTTTTTAGATAATGTAAATTTATGTGTGTTTGTAGTGCCTGGAATGGCAAATAGATGTATTTTACATGTAATGTATACAATTTAAAACAAAAACATTATATACAGAATTTAAAATCATGTGATATACAATTCGAATACAAATATCTAAACGCAAAAAATATGTTGCCGTATATGCACATGTATTTTTCCTCCTTGGACACTTTGGGTTTCTTTGTGTGTATATGTGCACTTGTATCTATGGCATGCACTTGTGTCTTTACTCTTGAAATCTTTAGCATAATTATCTTGTCGTTAAATAATATGTACAAAACACATGTGCACTCTTCATATTGCTTATCATACTTGTACCTGTAACCACAAACAATTAATAAAACGAATTAATTAGTCACTACAACTAACAAAATACATATGCATAATCATTTCTTATATCAAATGATGCAAATGAATTTAATCATAACAAGTAATGCTACATATATGCATAATCTAGCAGAATACATATGCAAACATACTCATAATTTGTAGCAAGAAGTGAACAGTAGCAAGAACAGTAGCAAGAAGTGAAAAAAATCTCGAAACTTAAATCTACAACATAACCTTTGAAGACTAATAGCATGATACGTATGTGTACGCATTCAAAAAACATAGGCACGCATTCAAAATACATGTGTATTTACAGTTTCTCATTAGAACATATGTGCATGTTTTAAAAAACATAATTACACGCCTTCAAAGAACATGTATATTTTCAGTTTCCTAAAATTTTAAAATGGATAAGACTACACAATAATTGAGTAAAGTAATAAAGTCTAGCATAAATTCTTTCTTAAAAAAATAAATACCGTATATGTCACAATAAAAGTTCAGTAACATCGTAACCATCTTATTAGCACATATTAACTTTATCATATACAAAATAACTTTATCACATATTAACCAATAAAAAAAAGGTATTAAAAGACTTAAGTGGTTAACCATTGAAAAAAGATATGTAAAATATTATAAAAAGTGGATGGGGCATAAGAACTGATAAATGAATGTCATATATTTGCATCTTAATTGGGCCTATTCTTATTAATTCTCCATGCTTTCTTCTTCGTCAAGACAAAAACCGTCAACATTTTTGACGAGATACTTTTTTTTTTTTTTTTTTTTTTTTTTTTTTTTTTTCCTTAAAGAACTAAACAACAATTATTTTGATAAGGTGTGCACCTCTTTTCTGATGGGTGTTCACTCTTTGTAGATCGATTAGCAAAAGTTCAAAACAAGTTTTTAACACTACAACGAGAAATCATAAACATCACAATAATATATTTTTTAAAAGAAGATAAACACATTTAAGCACCAAAACATTTACCTTTATGATGTTAGATAACAAGATCTGAAATCGGATCGACACCCACAAACCATCGTTATGAAAATAAAAATAGATTACTGGTTCAATCGAAGATCAGTTTGGCCATGGCATCATCTAATTTTTCCGATGACTTTTGGTTATCAAAGAGAAAGAGGCTGTAGATTTATTTGGTGAATGAGAGAAGTTGAAAACCCTAATAAGAAATCTGTAAAATAATACGTAATACTTATGAAAGGGTTTATTTAGGAGATTATTGTGAATTACATTAATGCCCTTTTAGTCCTTAAGATTAACTCCCTTGTCTTTTAATTATTTACATTTATGCCACAATCCTTTATATCCATTGATCAAATATCCACGGTGTAGATCGGTCTCTCAGATTCTCGACCTTTCTTGGTTACGAAAATAACCCTTAATAATAATAATAATAATAATAATAATAATAATAATAATAATAATAATAATAATAATAATAATAATAATAATAATAATAATAATAATAATAATAATAATAATAATAATAATAATAATAATAATAATAATAATAATAATAATAATAATAATAATAATAATAATAATAATAATAATAATAATAATAATAATAACAACAAGAGAGGTTTGCATTACACTGTTGAGTCGGATCTTCATTCAAAAGTGAAAACCCACAATCCTTGTTTTTTGCGCCACATACAACCCTAAACCAAAATTGAGATTTTAACAAATGCGTGAAAAACGATTTCCATTAATAAAATCGAATCAAATACTTGAATTCGAAAAGATATGCTTGATTTTCGCAGTACTAAAAGTTATTTATGAATCAATTTTTCCCCAAAAATTTTAAGCGGGTTTATGTGAGCGTGGGTGTGTAAGTTTTCCCTAATTTTAGATTATAATTAGATTTATAATTAAATTAACTAATAGTAGTATATAGTATATGAAATGTATTATATTATTGTATATATATAATATATAAGTATTTTATTGTATGTGAAACTAAAAATGAAGTAGATTTGGCATTCGTTTTCCGACTTCCCGGGTCAAACAACATTATCAATGTGTTGAAAGTCGATCTCTGTTGTATCTTCTTGCCCGAAATGGAGCGGCTCCGGATAGTTCATTTGTTTTACGCGGCGTTATTTAAAATGTTGCTATTTTCTTACAGACGGGATTTATCCACGTGGTCTACGTTTGTTAAAGCGTATCCGCATCTAGTTGACCCGAAAGATAAAGTGAGATGTAGGACGATAAACCACACTAGAGTCATATATGCCATTGGTGCATCAATGAGACGGACATGCATGGAACCCTATGAATAATGAAATGGCTCGGGTTTGAAACGGGAGTCGATATCATATCATAATCAGTGTCATATCAAAAGGTTCATATCCAATGTTGCAAATTAAAATCGCGAATCGATGAGTGGGCGGTCGACCACCTTGTAGGTTGTAATCGGTGCAGGCGGGATGAATCGGTGATAGGGTATAATTTGATGTATAAGTAAATTAATTAATACTACCTAGTATACAGTATATGAAAAGTATTGTATTATTGTATATATATATAATATAGGTATAGGTATTTTATTGTATTTGAAACTAAAAAAGAACTAGAGTATTACCCGGTCGTTGCTCGGGTTATCAACTAAGGGCCCGTTTGGTAGGTGGGTGTTGCTTTGGATTCGGGATTGATTTGGTAAAAACGTAAAGTTTATGAAATAATAACTTTGAAAAGCTAATATGAATAACTCTCAATGGATGCGGTCGTTCATTTATATCGTCAAGAGTTTTTACGTAAGTCGACTTCCCATGACGTCACATTCGGGATGCTTTGTAGCCTATATTCTACACATATTGAGCGGAGGAATTGTCCTAGGCATTTGCGAGGCCAATATCGCGAGGTGATCATAAAGTGCCGACTATTATGATTGAATGTATTGCTTCGCATGAAGTCATAGATAGGACGATAATCCAACACGAGCCCGAAACATA
>CM040244.1:220376294-220776294 GCA_022545495.1 Chrysanthemum lavandulifolium
TCAAATCAAGGCCCAATGACATTTTTAGTGGCCCAATAGACTTGGGGTTTTAGGGGTTGCTTTATGGGCTTGTTATGGAATTATTTCAATTCACACTTCAGCTTATATACAGCTTATAATGAAATTGCTTATTGAGAGCTTATGGGCCTTAGGCCCGTTAAGTGTTATTAATTGTTTTGAAGTTGTTGTGAGTGGCTCAAGCTTTGAGCTTGTAAAAGCTATAAAATGAGCTTGTTAGGGTAATTTTATGCATGACATGTTCGTCTAGCTAGTGAACAATAGGGTTAAGATTTTTGTTTGGTTTTGTGTACGTAACATCATGGTTTTACAAAGCCATTTCTAATGACAAAATCCATTTAGTTGAGTGTTTATATACTTAGTAAATATTTGTTGTAGGACAAGTTAGCATCAAAACGTGTGATATATGTGGTTTTATGTTGCGATAAGTAAAATATAAGTGTGCTAATCTAAAGTTAGCCATATTGAGATTTAAGTGAGTTCATTTGTATCCTTTAAACTTAACGTGGCATAGGAATAAAATAGAGCAAGCTTAGCGTGACCAAACATATTATGTGATATATAAAATGTTAGAAAAATAACTAAGTGTTTAGAGTAACTTACTACACCTTTAAAAGGTGGGTAGAACTAGGTTGTGGAACAAGGGGAGGGCATAAGGGCTTTGTAACTCATTAGTGTTCGGATATAGAAAGTCAAAGTGCTGAAGAATTAAAGTACTGAAGAGTCAAAGTGCTGAAGAAGTCAAAGTACTGCTAAAGTATAAAGTCAAAGTACTGCTCGATTCATCAAAGTACTGCATGCTTAAAGGACTGATATGCAAAATTGTTAAGGATTATCTTGTAATTCTAGAATGTTCTAAGATTAGTTTAGTATTACTTGTCATACAAGGTTTGTAATTGTAAACCGACTAGGGTTATCCTTAAGCCTATAAAAGGACCCCTAGGTTGGCATTAGAGATATGTTTTTTAGAGTTTTTAGAGAGTACGATATTAGAGTTTTAGAGTTGTTAAAGAATCTGTATAACAAGCAGGTTCTAAGTATTAATAAAATAGTTGAAGTTAAAGATAATTCTTCTTAGCTTTGTTAAGTAAATTCCGCATACTTAATAGAGTTAGTTCAGTGTTTCCTTAGGATTTATCCGAGGTTATTAAACCCTTAACAAGCTATATAAGTTAGTTTGGTTAGAGTACATCGATCCAACAAGTGGTATCAGAGCTTGTGTGGAAACTCTGATTAAGAAGAAAACCTAGTTAACAACAAACCCTAAAGATGTCGACTGAAGCTGCACCACCACCACCCGTCACCTCACTTAGAATACCAATCATCAGAAGGGAGAGTATGATCTATGGAGTATGAAGATGAGGTAGTACATTGCTATTACAGACCATGCACTGTGGAATGTGATTGTCAATGGTAATGAAGTTGTGGAAGAGCCTGTAGAAATTCCTGGACAACCTAAACCACCTAAGGCCGTCTTGCCAGCTGCTACAATAAGGAATCAAGAAAAGGATCTCAAAATACTCTTGTCTGCTATTCCTGATGGTCACCTACTCAAGTTCCATGATGCTAAGGATGCAAAACAACTATGGGCTGCTCTCAAGACTAGATTTGGAGGTAATATGCTTCCAAGAAGATGTACAGAAATCTGTTGAAGCAACAGTTTGAAACTTTCACTGTTTGTGAAAGAGAAGGTCTTGATGCTGCCTATGATAGATTTCAAAATCTCCTCAGCATGCTAGAGCTATACAAGGCAGAGGTATCTGTTGAAGATGAAAATCTGAAGTTCTTATGAGTTTGCCATCTACATGGCATGTGATTGCTACTATGATCGGAGGACAACTGGTTTGGACACTATGGACTTTGATGATCTCTACAATCATCGAAGGTGTATGAGCATGAGATGAATGGCCAAACAAGTTCAAAGTCTCGAGTATAGCTTTTGTGTCGTCTGAAAGAGAGGCGATTTCCACTAAAAGTCTTGCTTACCCCACTCAAAGTCTTGTTGCTCAAAGTACTGCATATCCTGCTCATTCTATCACAACCATGACCAACCCCACATCATCACCAACAAACACCATCCATTCTGATGAAGTTGTATGCTCATTCTTTGCTCAACAAGCTACTTTACCTGTTACCTATGAAGAGGACTTGTCACAAATTGAAGAGGATGCTCTTGAAGAAATTTATATAAGGTGGCAAGTTTCTATGATCACTGCAAGGATCAAGAAGTTCATGAAGAAAACAGGAAGAGGCATCTACTTCAAACCAAAACAGGGTATCACTTTTGACAAATCCAAGATTGAATGCTTTAACTGTCAAAAGACTGGACACTTTGCAAGGGAATGCAGGTTTGCTAAATATCAGGCAAACAGGATGACTGAAAAACCTAAGCTTGAACTAAAGGAAACTCCTATTACTAAACAAAAGCTTTGGTTGCTCAAGAGAATCTATCAGAGGTTGACTGGAGTGCTGAGTTTGATGATGAACCAGTAATCTATTGTATGGTAGCAGTGGAAGAATCAGTGGAAGAATTTGATTAGAGCACAACTTTTGATGAGGAATTTGGATTTGCTGCTTTGGAATCCAGAGATGGTCTTGGAAGCTTTGATTGGAGCATGGAAAGTGATGATGAACCTATTCTGATGGCTTTGGTAGCTACTTCAAGTTCACCCTATCTCTGAGGTATGTTCTAAGTGTAATGACTTTTATCAAAAAGTACTTAATGATTATGTGACTGAAAGAGATAACTGTAGAAGGGCTAGGTCTGAGGTAGCTGGTTATCAAATTACTTTAGAGTCAATGGAAGCCAAAATAATAACACATGAAAATAATGAAATGGCTTGGGCAGAAAAGTATGAACAACAGGATTATCAGTTAAAATTAAGTGAATGGAAGCTAGGATGTAAGATCTCTGAAATTGAGAAGCTAACTAAGGAAAGAGATGAATTGCTAGAAAAGTTTGCTGCTTGGGGACAATCTGGTCTTTCTCATGTTAGTTATGTTGAAAAACAGAGAAGAGCTTACATTAGAACTGGACTAGGTTTTGGTATGGACTTTAGTAGCACAGAAGAAAATCCACCTAGTGATAAGGATGACCTTGATTTTGAGGATATAATAACTAGTGATGATGAACTCATTAACTATGTAGATACAACTAGTAATGAGGATTCAATTAGTCAAACACCTCCTGAATTTAAGAAAGACAAGGGTTATCATGCTGTCCCTCATCCCACTGGTAGTTTTCAACCACTTAGGACAGATGTTTCTCGTTTTGGAATAGACAATATAGAATTTAGGAAAAAGCTTATTGGTCAAACTAATACAGATCCATCTAGTTCTGAAACCCCAAAAGAAACAGTTGAGAAACCTAAGGATGATAGTTTTAAGAGTCAAGCAGTACCTTCTTCTCAAAGTACTGCTAGACGTTCACCTTTAAGAAAACCGTTTCATCATACTGCTAAACCTTTTTGGGATAATTTTGGTCAAAACAGTTTTCATCATTCACCAATAAGACATGATAGGTTTGGTCATAGAACTCAAGGAAGAAATTTTGGGAGTATGGGTCAAAAATTGTGTTTTGTTTGTTACAGTCCTGATCATTTGATTAAGCACTGTGACTTTCACTCAGAGTACCTAAGCAAATTCCCAAAGAACAGAACTGCCAACCAAAAACCAAGGGAAACTAGACCAGTTTGGAGTCATTCACATAGGGTTAACCATAGCAACTTCTCACAAGACTATAGGTACCCTCACCAGAGAAGACCTTTTTCAAAACCCCCAGTACCTTCAAACACTTTTCAAAGTCTTCAGAAAAAAACAATTACCTTCTCAAAGTCTTGCTCCGCTTTCACCAAATACTTTTGGAATAGGAATCCTAGGAGATCTAATTACTATCAATATAGAAGGCATTACAACTCAAAGAAAGTAGCTAGATCAAGGGACTCTACACCAGATTAAAACCAAATGGGTTAAGAAGGAAAGCATCGATGGGGAACAAACAAGACTTTCAAAGAAGTGAGTGAAACAGAGATTTTGTTGATAATAATAAAGAAAACTTGGATGAAAAAGAGATTTTATTGAAAACCAACACAATTTTGGAACAATCAAAGATAATTGATCATGTGCAAAAAGCGATGGAAATTACATACTTAAAGAATTTAAGTATGTAACTCCTAAAGGGAACACAAGTCAAGAATGGCTTGGGTTCCTAAAATTAACTAACTCTTTTATCTTTGTGCAGGGCAACCCAGAAGAGGAGCTTAAAGATCATTTAATAGTGGATAGTGGTTGTTCTGGAAGCATGACAGGAAACAAAGAGATTCTGTCAGATTTTAGATCCTATTGTGGAGGAAGAGTTGCATTTGGGAATGATGCTAGTGGAGGTAGAATTACATGCATATGAACTATTAAGGTAGGGAGCATCAATTTTGAGAATGTTAGATATGTGAAGGAGCTCAAGTTTAACCTTTTGTCAGTCTCTCAGATCTGTGATAAGAAGCACCCTGTGTTATTCACTGACACATAATGTCTCATTCTTTCCCCTGAGTTCAAGCTTATTGATGATAATTTGGTAATACTGAGAGTACCAAGAACCAATGATGTGTACAATCGGATATGAAGAGTCTTCACTCTTACGGAAGAGCAACATGTTTAGTAGCAAAGGCAACACTTGAAGAAGCACATCAGTGGCATAGAAGATTGGGCCATGTAAATTTCAAGAATATCAACAAATTGGTCAAAGGAAATTTAGTTAGAGGTTTACCTTCTAAGACTTACAAGAATGATCACTCATGTTTGGCGTGCAAGAATGGTAAACAACACAAAGCTTCATGCAAGAAGCTTGAGGAAAGAACTATTAGAGAACCTTTGGAGTTCTTTGCACATGGATTTGTTTGGACTGTTTTAGTAACTAGTCTAAACAAGAAGAAATCTTGTCTGGTTGTGACGAGATGATTGCGATGAGACTTAGTTGGGTATTTTCTTGGGATTTGAAGATGACACCTTTGATGCTATTCATGATCTTATTATAGCCCTTGATAATCAACTGAGACTCAAAGTAAGAGGTATTAGATGTGATAATGGGACCGAATTCAAGAACAAGCTTATGGATGAGTTTTGTGCTAAGAAAGGAATCAAGAGGGAGTTCGGATTGCTAGAACTCCAGCGAGAATGGTGTTGCGAAAGAAAGAATGTAACTTTGATTGAAGCGACCAAAAGAATGCTTGCGATTCATTACTACCTATTCAATTTTAATTTGGTCAGGTAACTTGCTTGCTATGTGCTTAATAGAGTATCAGTCACCAAACCTTAGATGAAGACACCTTATGAGTTGCTGATGGGAAACAAACCCAACATTCTTTTTATGAAACCTTTTGGATGCCCTCTGAATATTCTCAACACAATTGATAATTTGGGCAAATTTGATGGCAAGTCAGAAGAAGGATACTTATTGGGGAACTGTACCAATAGCAAAGGATTTTGTTAGATATAGGATTTTACAAACACATTAAACCATAACCATGTGGGGCGTTAACAAAGTTTAGAGAGAGAAAGTTCTAGAGTGAGAAAGGGAAGAGAATTGGGAACTATGTGAAACAAAGAAAAATGGTATTGAAGCTCCAACCCTCTACCTTGGGAGGTAGAGGCTATTTATAGTGTCTTATAAATAAACGCCACCTACGGGCTGTGGATCAGGCATACAGTGGGTAAAGACCCGTCCGTCCTCCACGGTGTTACTTAACAAACCACTTACTAACATAACATAACTACGACTACGAGCTTTCTATCGAATACTTATACTTGAGGTGACCGATTCTTTAACGACTGAATTTTCTAATTCCTAACAATCTCCTCCTAAGGGAGGTCACCTCAATTTACAATGAATACAAACAGATGTTACATTGGATAGTTCTAGAATTCTTGAATAAGTTCTTTGCTCTGAAGCTCGTAGTCATTGATTCTTTACATTGCATGTTTGGTTAATCCTAGTGGAGGTCTTTTACTGATCCACGTGATAATGATTGTTGAGCCTGCTTTGAGATCATCGGCCATATTAAATTTCTGACTCTTCCTTTGTGGTGTTAGTATTATGTGATGTTGTGACATTTGGACCGACATGCTCACATTCTTGATCATGATATATTCTCATCAGAGTAGCGGAAGCTTTCGTTGATTCATGATATTGGCGTAGCGAAGCATGGAGTAAAAATATCGAGTCATTGATGCACTAATCATGATTTCTTCGAGATGAATGTGTTGAGTGAGCATGCGGTGTGGATTGACCGCATCATTCGATCAACGCAAGCGTCGGGGTGTACCGCATAAAGCAGATTAGCAATAAAGTATATGAAAGTGTCTTTGATCACTTTCATTGAATTGAGGTACACGGCCCACGGTTCCCGTTGATCGATACAAATCTTACTGTGATCGGTATAATCCCAAGAATTTCCTTGACGGGGTTTCGCGGTGCTCTAGTTGTTCTCAAACCGAACGTCTCAAAGAAGACAACACGGAGTGAGTGAACCAATAATTAAGATTCTTGATTGATAAAGAGATTTGAAAAACAATCGTGTATTGCTCAATAGAAATTGTTTTTGCAATACAACGAAGGTTTTAATGAAGATCAATTATCAATCATAAACATCTTTTGATTTGAAATATTCGTACACGGTCGATGTGCTAAAGAAAAGAATTTTAAGCACAACGACCGGTTTTTCAAGGTATCCGTCAATCCATAACTCGAACTAGGATTGATTCAAAGTTTGAATCGCCCCATTGTTTCTGCTCGGTTGTCACATGGTTGATCTATAGAATAGATCTCACATGCCACCCACCGAGAGCTTGTTTGATGTTGGCTCGAAGGCTTTCCATCTTCATTGTGAATATGTTTACATATCACTCGGATGTTCAGCAATACCACAAGGATAATGCGTGGGACTCAGGATATAATCTCTCTTCCACATTGTGTGAAGCAGAGTCTTCATTGAAAGTGTCCTAATGAGATTTATTGATGATCTCGTGGCTCTAGACTCAATTTGTGCATATTGGGTTCCTATTTCGGAGACTAGGAGAGGGTCTCCTTCTTCAATATCAACAATCTCTAAGAGTGAGTCGATAGATAATGTCGGTTCCCGTGAGAATGAAACAAGTCCTTTTAAGAGGAACTTGAGTGGTTTGGGAGGTTGAAGTGCGATCGTCCACCGGGTCCATGACATCTTGTCTTCAATACCGATGTTACCATGGTAACCATCGGTAGCATATGAATTGAACCCGGTATACGCCTAAGGTTGAATAATTGGAGGGCTATTTGTTTTCACCCTTTTCTCATTCAATTCTTTTTCATTCTTCAACCCCTTCAGTGCTTACCGAGACTTCATAACTAGAACCTTGTTGGGTTTATTCCAGTACTAGCTCAGTCTTAGTCTGCACTCTTCCCATATCTCAATTTTCTCCTTTTTACAATATACCTAAGGACTTCTACTCTATCTAGTGGATTGTCCCTGGGTAGATTCCTCCGGTTCTGGCGGATCATGGGAACAAATACCTAACCTTAACATCCTTATATCACCATGCATAAAATAAAGTTGGTCGGTCTTTTGGTACAGTTCTTCCGCCTTGAAACCAATTAAAAACCATTTGAAAAGTCAATCAAGATACTTGTGATATAAAATCAAAGCATTTTGTATCTCAATTGTTTTGATATTTTAGAAATTCTCCCCCTCAACATATGCATATAATTTAGAAATTGTTTAGCACATGGAGTCAAGAGATCTTGGAATTTGTTAGATTAAGAATGAAAGGTCCAATCTTTTGATTAACATTTTCTAAAATGATCATCATCACTTCCCAATCAATTTGAGTAGATAACATTTTGAGGAAGGTTGAGGTTTTCAAAGGTTTGCTCCCCCTCAATATGTGCCTCGAAGTTTGAAAGGGTTTTGCACATATTAGAAGGAACCTGCACATAGAGACAATTCAATCACTTTTCAATAATTTAAGGTTTAAAGTAGATGCTCCCCCTCAACATGTGCATGGAAAATTTGAAATCGTTTGTCACATGCGGGGAGGAGAACTTGTACATCTTTATAAAACCATTTATCGAATTATCAGTTTAAATCCAATTTAAATCACAAATTCTCCCCCGATCACAATTATCAAGTCATTTGAGAATTGTGATCTCTGTAGATTTAAATTGATTTTGAAGGCTTTTAAGGAGAATTGTGACATGATTATGAAAGACGTTTTCACTGATAAGGATCGAATTTTGAGACTTTAGACTCCACGGATTAAACATGCTTGAATATCTTTTGAAAACTTAATAATAACCACGGTCTGGTACCATTGTTTGAAAAATGCACTTTTTAATTTAATTGAAAAATCATTCTCTCCCTCAATCAATGACATAAGTTGTTGATTGAGAGATAGATTTTTTTTTTTTATTTATTATTTTTTTTTTTTTACAACCGTTAAGTTCTGATGATTTTCAAAAATAGATTCCGAGTAATTTTTCAAAGCAATTAGTTTTCATTAGATAGTAAGAAATTGTTTTTATAGAATCAGAGCATGAGATTTGAAAAACAAGATAAAGTATGGCTCTGTTCTTTCTTTGAAAACGGGTTACTGCCTGAAATGACAATAAACCACCATTTTTCTCCGCCTCATTTTTTTTTTTAGAACAAAAACTATGTGCATTCGAAGATCATCTAAAAACCCGTGACATTCTTTGAATGTCAACACAAAATCCGTAGATGATATCGAATAAGGAAAAACATGACAAAATAACAATATTTTGGAATTTTCAAGATTTTCTAATTTTATGGTTTTGAAGATTTTATATTTTTATATTTTCTTTTTGAGGGTTTTTCAAGTTTTGTATTTTGCTTTTTGAATAAATATATCTGTAAGATAGATGAAGAAAGACCTTTACTCTCGTCTTCCTCTTGAAGGCGCTTGAGTGTTCGGTTGTAAACTCTTTAGACCAAGGCGTGGAAGGATAAACTCAAAACGTTCTCTAGGAAGAGCTTTGGTGAAGATGTCGCTAATTGGTATTCGGTCCTCACAAAGTAGAGTTCCACCACACCTTTTCCACTTGTTCCACGATGAAATGATGTCGAATGTCGATATGCTTAGCTCTTGAGTCTTGAACATTGTTGCATGAGAGCAATAGCACTTTTATTATCACAAGACAAAGGTTTTGTTGAATTCAAAGCCATAGTCGGTTAATTGAGATCTCATCCAAAGTTTGAGCACAACATGATGACATGGCTATGTATTCACCTCTGTAGAGAAATAAAGTACTCATTTGCTTCTTTGACGACCACTCACAAGCTTATCACCCAAAAATGAGCACCTCGGATGTACTTGACGAGTATCTTGACACCTGCATGATCTGCATCAGATATGCCGTTAGTGACATCTGGTGTCCTTGGTACAAAGTCCCATATTGATGGTTCCTTGGAGGTACCAAAAGACCCGTTTAACCGCTTCAAGGTGCTTTTTGGTAGGCTTAGCACGGTATCTAGCACACATGCATCTGATGACGAATATCGGTCTCTGGTGTGAGGTACATCAGGGATCCGATCATGCTACGATATTTCGTTTGGTCAACCATGATCCCTGAGTGGTCCTCATCCAGTTTAGTACGCTCAATCATGGGAGTGTCCACAGGGTCACTAGAATCAAATCCAAATTTCTTTAAAATCTCATTAGCATATTTAGATTGATTTATAAAAATGCCTCCGGGACTTTGTGAAATTTGTAATCCCAAGAAAAATGACATTTGTCCCATCATAGACATTTGAAATTTGGAACCCATTTCATTTGAAAAACGGTCACACTCATTGGGGTCAGTCGAGGCAAAGATGATATCATCAACATAAATTTGAACGTGAATTAAATGTTTGCCTGACTTCCTGGTGAACAATGTTGGATCAATGCTCCTTTCTTTGAAACCGGTAGATAGAAGAAACTTTGATAGCGTATCATACCATGCCCTTGGAGCTTGCTTTAAACCGTAAAGAGCTTTCTTCAAACGATAAGCGTGAGTAGGATGCTCGGATTCACAAAGCCTTCGGGTTGGGCGGCGAGAGCGACTTCTTTAAGATCTTCGTTCGAAATGCCGTCTTTACATCCATCGATAGACTACCATGTTCTTACTTGCAAGATTAGCCAAGAAGATTACGATTGCCTCGATACGAGCAACAGAGCAAATGATTCTTCAAAGTCAATACCCTCCTCCTGACGGTATCCTTTTGCAACCAATCTAGCCTTATTCTTTAATACATCGCCATGCTCATCAAGCTTCACTTTGAAGATCCACTTTAGAGCAATGATCATAGCACAATCTGGGGCAGGTACTAATTCCCATACATCAATTCGATCAAACTCATGAATTTCTTCTTGCATGGCATTGAACCATCTGTCTTCATTCATGGCAGTTTTAACATCTTTTGGTTCGACCTTAGAGAGTACGGAGTTGAAGAAGCACCATAAGGCATCGGTTGCAAGTTTTTTCCATGTAGATACTGGACGAGAGGGATTTCCAATGATGTTGTCCAATGGATGATCATGAGTCCATTTCCTGAGGTGTTTATGTGGCTGTTGTTGAGGGACTGAAGTAGCAGAGTCGATGTCTCCGATGAGGATGGTTCCATGATGATTCGAGAGCAAATATGTTTTCAAATAGAGCATCTTCGGAGTAGCAAAGGGATTAACTTCATCATTGATGCGAAACATTTCCATGATGTACACTCGATGATTGATGATTTGTTGATGAGATAGAGTGATCAGCAGCAGCGCTTCTTGACTTAATGATGTTGGCCGAAGGTTGACTTCATTTACTGAGGATAGGAGCAGCCTCTGTTGATGGATTTGACATTTCATCGACATTTGGTTCATAGTGTTCATCGAACATTGGATCAAACAATTTATTCAAGTCATCTTCGAAGGAGGTACATATGGAGTCTTTGAGAGGGATTTGGTACAAGGATGAACCAATGGGACTGTTTTGTAGTACGGGTCCGAGCAGATTGTCCAGAGCCATTTGACCGGTCGACTCATCAAGCGTAACGTGAATTGTTTCCATGATATTTCGTGTTCTTTTGTTGTAGATTCGGTATCCCTTTTGTTTGGTGCATACCCTACAAATACTCCAATGTCCGCTTTAGCTTTAAGTTTGCCTAAGTCTTGGCCCTCATTAGTTGGATAACACAATGCACCAAACACACGAAGGAATGAGAGATTAGGTTTTCTGTTGTGGACAAGTTCATATGGAGTTTTTCCATGAGCAGGTGTGAATCGAGGATCGATTTTGTGTGTAGCATGCAATGACAATGGCTTACGCGAGAGAAACATTGGAACCTTTGAGTAAATCAGCATTGTTCTTGCGGCTTCCACAAGAGTTCGATTTCGTCTTTCAACTACACCGTTCTGTTGAGGAGTTCGTGGAGCACTTCTTTGATGGCTGATTCCAATACTTTCATAAAACTCACTAAGTTGTTTGTTAACAAACTCAGTTCCATTGTCTGTACGGATGATTCTGACAGTTTTGTTAAGACGAACCTGCAGCTGTTTGATGAGCTTGATGATGATATCTGGAGTTTCATCCTTTGTCCTTAGGAACTTGACCCAGGTGAATCTAGAGTAATCATCAATCACAACTAACACATATTTCTTCCCAAAGATATTCTGCACTCTCATTGGTCCACATAAGTCCATGTGAATTGTATGAAGAACTTCTGTAACTGAGTTTGTAGGTTTGGGTTTATGGGCATACTTCTTGCTTTTTCCCAATTGGCATGCTGAACAAAGATGATCCTTTTCATACTTAAGTCTAGGTAAACCTACAACTAAGTCCTTTCTGGAGAGATCATTGATGGTGCCAAGTTCAAGTGATTGAGACAGCGATGCCATAACCATGACTTTGTTTTCGAAGCCTTTGACAACAAGCAAATTGGAGAAGACTTCATCATATCTTCGATAGAGATGGTGTATAGATTTGAACCAAGTGTTCCTCTTAAAATTTCCTTACCATCAAGTTCTCTAACGAATCAAGTATGTTTTCTGAAGGCTACTTCTAGATCAGAGTCACAAATTGACCAACAGAGAACATGTTATGACCAAGACCTTCCACATAATATACCCTAGAGATAACACTATCACCAACAACATAATCTCCATAACCCATAATTGCACGAAATGATCGTTCCGAATCTAACTCGTCTCGATGAATTTGCTCAAGAAGTTCATGAGCCGCGACCGGTCTCGGTCATATGCTTGGAACGACTGAGTCCGGTACCACGAGCGATTTGAGCGATCTGCGGTTGAACATGCACAATAATGAATAATCGAATAATTGGGATCCCCATGCAAGAATGGGTTCCATTTGGTTAGTAATGATGATTGGAACACCCACATCGAAATAGAAACATTTATAATGTATAGAAGCAATGGAATCATTTGGAATAGATGCGATGCTAGTGTCCGTGTTTGACCTATTCAAAGTATGTTCACTTCTTAAAGGAATAGTTCTACCAAGTGGGCATCCATTTTCTAGTGGGCATTATCCTAGCAGTTGAGGATGTAATCGATTAGCCTTATGACCAACATGTATCCATTGATAACCTATCTTACTAAATGTTCTTCCTGTGGGTTTCCACTGTTTTCTAACTTTGTTTCGCTTTTGCCTTTTAGCCTTCTTAGCATGATTCTTAACATTAATAATTTTAACAGGGCATTCGATAGCATTAGACAAATCATTCATACCACACTCAGGATTAGTAACCGAAACTACACAATCATCATTACAAGTTTTTCCAAAAGTAGCAGCAGAATTCGAATTAATTACAGTATGCTTATAGCTAATACTAGAATCAACACGATTCGTTTTATTTAACTCAAACTTAGTGTTCCTAGGGTGATCTTCTACTATCTTCCAATGCACATTCTTGGCTTGCAAGGTCCTATCATTCCTTGTATTGTCTTGAGACTTTGACCTGCTTGCTTTAATGTCACTGATTACTCTTGTAGAGGGAATGGGAACATTAGTTGGTTTTGCTACTTTATGTATTTCCTGTTTAGATGTGCTGAGATCTGAACTATTTGAAGGCACATTAAAGTTCACTTTCTTAATACTAGAAGTGCTGGGTTTTGAACTCCTAGAGGGCACACTCGAGTTCACATTCTTAGCACTAACAGATCTGGAGTCTGAACTATTTGAAGGCACACTAAGGTTCACATTCATAATATTGGGCATTGAATGACTTGCATGCTTGGCACTAGGCATAGAACAAGGTATCAAGGGATTGACTTGCTCACCTAAGGTTTTAGGGCATATTGTAATTAAGAATTCTAGAAGTTCTTGAGACCGTTTGGCATATAAGCATGCATGGCCAATTGCATTATCATCTGGTTTCTCTAACTTATCCTCTTCTACAATCTCATGGAGACATTCTAGGCTGTCCTTAAGGTATGAGAAATATATTTGAATCGCAAGTTTGTTATTCCTAAGATGAGGAGGAACATATTTTACAGACAAAGCATATTTATTACAGACATGCACCTTTGAAGCACCATTCTCCCCATTGGACATTGGCATTTTCCCTTTTACCTGACTCTTAAGATTCTCAATTTCCTTTTGCAACGAGGTTATTTTTTCGTTATTTTTGTTATGAGTGACTTTAATTGACTCAAATAACTCATTGAAATGACGTTTAACCTTTTCATTTTCTTCTAGAAAACTCTCATTTTCCTTTTGTAAGGCATTAACCAAGTTTTGAAGATGAAAATTTTGAGAATTCGAGAATCTAAAGGAGGAGGCATTTGGGAGCCACCACATTGTTCTTTTCACCCTTTAATTGAGAGATTTGGGCTTTCAACTTTCGATCGTGTTCTGGTGAGCTTGAATCGTTCGTCAAGTTTGTTTAGTTCAAAAGCGCATCAAACTACGGAACATCCGAGGATATCTTGATGTTTGAGGTTTTAACATTTTCTTTAAGATGTTGATATTTTAGTTGCAAATCAAAATGTTCAACTTCTAGCTTAGAAAAATGTTTTACCAAATTATCGTGATCATCCTGCTCAATTTTATCACTTAGTTTAGAGTTTTTGATTTCAAGCTCAATGACACGATCATGGGAGACTTTCAACGCAATGTATAATTCATGAAATTGAGAAGCGATAATAGAGCAATTAGTAGCGATATAAAACACATCTTGAGAGATACATTGAAATCGATTCTCATTTAAGGTATGCAAGTTCTTCCTCTCAATTTCATTATATTTTAATGCCCGCTCATAGTCACTAACTTCAATTATCATTGCATCAAATTCTTTTTCCATCCCTTTAATATTTGTATCCATCCCTTTTTAAGACTCTCAAATTGATCTTTTAATTGTTTAAAGAAAGGCATGACTTGATTAAATAACATTCTTTTGTTTCTTCAAAACCCCTTTCCCTTGATTATCCCGATGGGTGTGATCCTTTTCTTACAAGTTTTCTCAAAATCGACAAATAGTTCAAAAATCACATATTGACTGATTAAGGTCTTGCTCTTAGTGGCAATAGTTCTAGGAACTAAATGCATTGGTATATTGGGAGGATACACGATCGCAGTATTCTCCTAAGGGAGGGTTTGTTTCAACAATATTTTCACTTTTGCTTATCTAAGTCATTTTCCAAAACACTTGTTCGGTGTTAACAAAGTTTGAGGCTTAAACTTGTTTAAGGAAATCCAATTTTCCTTTTGTAATCATGGGGTTTAACTATTATGTTTTGCTTTTTTTCTCGGGATCGTTAAGCTTCTTATCCATTTTCTCCCTAGATGCATCATCTAATTTTCTATCTTCCTCAGTGCACACAATGCAACTAGGTGTTTGTCTAGGTTTAAGAATCTCATTGCCATCATATATTACATTTTGAGCAGCCTTTGCAATCTTACCGTACTCAGGGTTGGGTTTATTAATAATGGGAACACTATGCTTATCGCTTAAAACTCTATGCTTAGTGATTAAGTGAGCAGTCTGAATGGTATTTCCTTGTACGCACAACTTGTTTTCAAGTTTGTTTTTCAAAGTTTTTAGATTAGAAAACTCATTCAAAAGTTTTGATTCCTTAGCATGGAATTCTGTTTAAGTACTTTAACATTATCTTGAAGTTCTTTCTTTTTATGATTTTAGAGCTTTTCTTGTAAGGAGTTTAACTCTTGTTTTAATACTTCTTCTCTAAAGTTACTTTTTCTAATAATTGTACGCATTTGGACATCCATTTCTTGCTCACGTGTGGTCAACTCAAATTTAGCACGTTGTTCATAAATAGCAACACGTTCTTTATAGGCATTAAGTTCAGAGACAACAAAATCATTAGGGGCACATGCAGTATGTTCATTAAAAACATAGTCATCATTGACTGCGGAAAATGCATTACTTGGTACAACCTCACTTTCATTTTGCTTCACATATTGATCATATGGGACAATATTGCTATTACCCTCATAATCAATATCTGATTCATAAGTCTTGTTGATCCCAGTTGAGCAAACGATCTAATATAGAAACTGACTTGTAACAAAAACTTATTAAGTATTATGCGGAATTTAACACTTAATCTTAAGAAGAAGAACAATAAACATTCAACACCTCAATATTATTGATAATACGAATACTCTTACAGTATTAGGGTTTTGCAACCTTGAAGTGTATCGACCTTAGATATAAAACATACGTATATCTAATCTAACCTAGGACTTCCTTTTATAGGTTAAGGAGTCCTATACATTATACAATACGTAACCTACAAGATAAATATCTTTTCCATATTTATCTAATACAATAAACTAAACCGACTATTACAATACTAGTAGTGGTTACATATCAATATCAGTGGTTACATTCTTCTACTAGCCGCGGTTTGTCTTCATCCGTGGTTACATCCTTCTGTCTGTGGTTATATCAACCTTGTCCACAGTTCTAGCACTTAGAGTAATTCTTGATCCAAGGAACCTAAAACCCAACAATCCTCCCCTAAACTTGATACATTCCAACAGAATTCTCAAGTTTCCTTTAAGCTCAAAACATCTGGATTGGAGGATGTAGTCAAACACTTACTAGATTTAAGAATTTTCTCATACTTCAGCAACAAATTGTAAGCTTGACCATCATAGGGTAACAACATCTTGATAATACCAGGCTTCAACATCTGAGTAATAATTCCTGGATGCTTATTCAGTTGAGGATAATCACCTTCTACAAGCATATGAATAATCTTTCCAGAAACTGTTAAAACATGAACTCCACAAGTTTGATATAAAAACCATCTAGTAACTTGACCATTGTAGAGTCCTTGCCATTCAGGTTCACCATGAGTAGGTTCAAATAAAATCTTCAAATGATGATAAACCAGTCTCTCATGATAATCATTTGGATGTACTTCACCAAACTTATTCTTGTAAAGTATCCAAAGATTCATCAAATCATATCTATCAAAATACTGAAGCATCTGTGAAAATTTATTTTACTCAAATACTTCATTGTTGAGTCTTTGAATTTTCCATACTCCTTCACTTCCAACTTTAAGCTTAAACTCATAAGAAATGATTTGATTTACATCTTCAACAACTTTCAATCTTTTAGAATCAGATGTCTCCTGAACCTCAGACTTTCTCTTTCTTTTACTTTGAATCCACTCTTCATCCTTTTTAATCCACTCTTCTTCCTTTTTAGAATTCATTGGACATAAATCATCTTTATTAATCCTCATACATCTCTCATAAATCTCCAAAATTCTTTCAAATGAACATTTACTAAGATTATCAGGAATATGAATGCCTGAATTCTTAATAATTTTCATCAATACATTCCTCATTTGTGCAATTGTAAGAGGTTTCTTTCTTACAACTTGTTTCTTTTCATTACTGAACTTCCTTGCCCATTCACCCAAAAGTCTAGCTTTTTCCTCATCATCCAACAAAGCCCATTCTTGTGCAGTATACTCATCACTTATTAATTCAGAAGCTTGAAGATAATTTTGTGATTCATACCATATAGCTAACAATCTCTGACTAGCTTCCTCTTCATCTTGCTTCCTTTTCTCTAAAGCTGCTTGATCATCAGCTACAATACTTTTTGCATACTCTGCATCATAAGCTTCTTGTTCTTCTTTACTTTTAAACTTCAGCTCTGGTACAGCAACCCCTTTACCTTTCCCAATATCAAATTGAACCACTTTCTTCTTCAAAGGTTCACCAATAACTAAACTCTTACCTTTGGGTTTGGTTGCATTAGACTGAACAGATAAAACAGGTGCAATGACAGGTGTAGATATAGATGAGGTTTTGCTTAGATTTATCAAGGTACTTGCAGCTTCTTTCTCAACTTCTTTAGACTTAGGTGGTGATTCAGGGAGAGTTGTGACAATAGTGGAAGTGGTTATGATAGCAGTGGGTATAACAGTAGTGGGTATGATTGTAGTGGGTATAATTGTCATATTTGAAACTTCAGCAGTGATTTGAAGAGTACTAACCGTGGTTTCAGACATTCCATCAGTGTTTGCATCCTGCACTACATCTTCTACAACATTCTTCACATTTTCAAGAACTGCCTCATTCCCATCTTTATCAGATACCAAAAATTCTTGATCTCCACTATCTTCTTCCATAGATCCATCAACAGCCTCTCCTGAATTTATGCCTTCACTCCTCCCCTGTTTGGATACATCCTCCAGATTCAGAGTTGAAGAGAAGTCCACCGTCTTTGTCTTTCTTCTCATAGCTTTCAAAACAAGCAACCCTGGTCTTCTTACTTTTCCAAAACCAACACTCGTGCTTCAATCTCTAATATCCTTTCCACGAAACACGGTCAACTCTGTAGACACGAAATTGTATTCTCCATTTTGGCACACCGAGTCAATTCATTTAAGCGTTCAAGAATATCCTCCCACTTCGACTGTGTTAAGCGGTCCGAGAGGTGGTTCATTGGAAAAGTCATCATGTACAAACTCATTATCCGTCAATTCAATTTCATGTTCCAAGCTATCCTCATCACTTGAGTGTGTTAAGCGCTCAGAGAGGAATCCTGGATATAGTAGACATAGCACCGGACCTAGCGATCATCTATGCACCCTTGGTAGCAGGTTGGCTAGGATTCCTCTACCTGTGTTAAGTTCCAAGAAACTCTCCACATTAGGAGTTGCCAATGGTTGGGTCTTATTTATGTTACCACTATCTTGACCAGCATCAAATCAAGAATTAGTAGTGGAAGCCCTTCCAATCATGTCACCTCCACTCCATGTGACAGCCTCATTAACAACACCACTAACACTAGCTTTGGTAGCTTAGTGCCCTTCATCTCCTAGTCCATACAATAGGTGTAACGATGGTTTGGGTATGACTATCGGTGGTTTGAGGTGTACTAGCGAGGGTGCGATGACTATAGGTTGAGACTCAAGACCTTCATCAAACTCAGGATCAACAGGCAAAGTAAGCATGTGAGGAAATAAAGGAACATCTCTAATTTGTACATTCTGTGGCTGATTCCTCATATGAGCAAAAACCTTAGAAAGCATATGATGTACTTCATACTCCCTAGTATGTTCAACAGGTTCCTCTATGTGATGTTCCACAATCAGTTGAACAAACCTAGGATACAAATAGTATTTACCCTTCTTCCTAATGTTTTGTACTAACCCCTCATAAATCATCCTAGACCAATTAAACTTCCTTCCATCAGATAAACAAATAACAGTAGTAGCAATTTTTGAAGGAAAGTCATTAAAGCACGTGGTCTTGTTACTCATACACATCAACAAGGTGTGAATCAAAAACTTCCATTGTTGTGAAAACAAACTCTTAAAGAATTGTACCTTTTCACCCCATGCGTATATCCTAATCTCTAAACCATCAACAATCTCAACATCGAAGATTATCAACACCATCAAGATCATCAAACTTCAAAACTTCCCTAATGATTTCCTCGATGTGAAATAGCATGCTCATCCACAATGAACTAAACACCTCCACGCCATCAACCTCTTCAAGTGTAGCATTCCTCCGAATTGATGTATGTAGGCTTTAAGAATGGTGGGTTTAACTGTTAAAGCATAGTGAATGGGACTGTGAACTAGGAAATCTATCATTTGATGAAACCCTTCAGATCGAGCATTCTTGGTGAGGATAGCAACTAGGTTATGTGAAGTGGAATACTTTTCAGCCATTGTGATTAATAATGAGTATGAAGTGGGTTTGGGAATTATGCAAAGAAAGTGATTAGGGTTAAGGTTGAGCGCCAATTGGAAGTGGTTTGAGAATCAAATAAATGATCCGTCCGTGATTTGGGGAGAGTGATATAGTTTTGCCAATGTTACCAAACAGCCCCTGTAATATCCAAAACTAAGCACCATGCTATCCAGCGGTTCGAGGCGCTATCCGCGGTTGAAACATACCATCAGCGGATACATTGGATCACTTCTTCCAAATGACCAAGAGATATAGCAAGTAAATCTGTGTCACAATAAGTAAGATCTCACAAAAATATGAAGTATTACACACATTTTTTTTTTCAACTAACACAAGCAGCTAACACACCAGCTCCTTATGTACACAAATCCTTCATACCTGCAAGACAAAAACACAAAACCAACACAGAGAAGTAGGTTATTGTTGTCAGTGGTTAGAAAGAGCCAGAAGTGGTTTCAAAAGACCTATCCGTGGTTTGAACAGGTAAGTCAATATGGTCAACTTCTAGAACTAATATCAGTCTAACGCCCAAGAAACTCATTAACTCCTCAACCACATTTAACCTGCCCCTTATTTACTTCCATAACCCTAAACTCCACTTATAAAAAGAACCCAAATCTTACATAACGCACACACCAATCAATATCAAAACCCTAATTGCTCCAAAGTCTCCAATCAACTGCAATCACAATGTGGAACCCTAGTTGGAATAAACCAGAGATAGTTAATCTAACATCCTCCTCATCCTCATCATCATCTTCATCATCAAGTGAAGATGGTAACCCATGGCAATTCTACTTTCCTCCACAAGAACCAAGACCATTAAAATCCCCATTTCTTCCATCATCTAAAGATGATAGTGTGGTGAATCCAAGTGATGCATCTGAGGACTCTGATGAATCCTCAAAGAAGATAACTTCAAACTCCCAACCTTCATCATCCCAACCTCAACCAAGACCACGAACAAGAAATCCACCACTCCCAAAAGACAGAGAGGTGGTTCTTGGTCTTTCTGCACCAAGTTGTGGTGCTTCTTCACACATCGTAAGGGGGAAGGGAAAAAAGAAAATGGAATGATGCTTTTTGGTGAAACTAGTAGATGCAAGTATAATATGACTATGTTCTTTGTGCTTCATCTACTGTATTCATCTTCATCATCTTTGTTTGCATCAATCCATCCTTCCCATTTTGATCCTTAGTCGCTTCATCGTCTTGGTCATGCATATCACAAATGCATATCCGGCAATCATGGATATCCAACGGTGAGGATAGTAATAGGAAATCATGTATAAGTAGTCTTTTAATATGTACTTGAAGTTTCATTGTAAGTCGTAAGTATAAAGCTTTTTGATGAATGAATGAACAATTTAACTTGATGCTTCTTTAGCTTCTATAATGACTTGTCTTTTATCTGCAAAATGGTTAGTAGAAACACGAACAACAAGCGATGATTTGAACAAAACTATCGATGGTTAGAAACAAAGATAGCAATACTAAGATTACATAATAACGATTCAATACTTATACAAGCGGGTACAAAACAATTTGAGAGTTTAGAGATTAATCATTCCAATACTAACAACAAGATCTGAAACCTCCCACATCAAAAGCTTTAGTGAGAAGATCGGCCGCATTGAAATCGGTATGGATTTTACCATTTGAATCAACCTTTTCTCATTACAATCTCTAATAAAGTGATGCCTTATCTCAATATGTTTAGTTCTAGAATGTAAAACAAGATTTTTAATAATGCAAATTGTCTTGTTATTATCAATGTAAATCTTAGTATGCATAAAATTGTACCCAAAATCCGGCAATTGATTACGAATCCAAAGAACTTGACCACAACAACTAGCATCACCACATATTCAACTTCAGTTGTAGAATTAGCCACAATGGTTTGCTTTTACACTTGCCAAGAAATTAATCTTCTTCCCAGAACTAACATCCTCCGATAGTAGACTTCCTATCCAAACTAGCTCCGGCATAGTCACTATCTGTAGGCCACCAAATCAAAGGGAATCCTTAGAGTACCAAAGGCCCAATTTAGGATGACCTTTCAAATATCTAAAGATCCTCTTAACACATTCATGTGTGAGGTATTTGGTGTGACTTGAAATCTTGCACACACATCACGAGAACATAATATCGGCCTAGATGCGATAAGATACATCAAAGATCCAATCATGGATCTATACAACTTCAAATCAACTTTGGGACTTCCATCATCCGTAGCGAGAGGTTTACGAGTCTCCATAGGTGTACTTGCACTCTTTACATCTTGAAACCCAAACTTCTTCAAAACATCTCGCTACATACTTGTCTTTACTAATGAAAATACCATCAGTCCTTTGTTGAACCTGTAGCCCCAAAAAGAAAGTGAGTTCTCCCATAGAACTCATCTGAAACTTATCATGCATAAGTTTCTCAAAATCTCTGCATAGCTCCTTGTTTGTAGAGCCAAAGATAATGTCATCTACATAAACCTGAACCAATAAAATATCATCTTTGTACTTTCTAATGAACAAGGTTTTATCAATCAGTCCTCTTTTAAACCCATTATCCATCAAATAAGTAGACATGCACTCATACCATGCCCTAGGAGCTTGATGCAACCCATACATAGCCTTTTTCACCCTATAAACCTTGTCAGGATGATCAGGATCTTCAAAACCAGGAGGTTGACAAACATAAACCTCTTCATCAATTGTGCCATACAAAAATGCACTTTTAACATCCATCTGATACACAACAAAATTCTTGAATGAAGCATAAGCCAAAAACAATCTAATAGCCTCTATTCTTGCAACTGGAGCAAACACTTCATCATAATCCAAACCTTCATTTTGTGTGTATCCTTGAGCAACCAACCTTGATTTGTTTCTTACAACAATTCCTCTTTCATCCCTCTTGTTTCTGAACACCCATTTAGTCCCAATTGCCCTTTTACCATTAGGAAGATCAACCAATGTCCAAACCTCTTGAAGCTTGAACTGTAAAAGCTCCTCTTGCATTGATTCTACCCGAAATTCTTACGATAAAGCTTCTTCCACTCTTTGGGCTCCTTTTGAGACATAAAACAAGCAAGCAGGCAATTTTGCAGATCTTTATGACTGTTTCGTTTGTGAAGCGATTTTGCAAAGAACCCATGTTCAGGAAAGGGTTCAGTGTTCTTAACCCTGATTCTTGTTTGAACTGGAGTATTCAAGTTTCCAAGTATTTGTTCCTTGGGATGAATCTTGTGAATCCTTGTAGTGGTGATTGGACTTTCATGAATGACAGTTTCCAAATTAGACAAATCAGCATTGAAGAAATCATCCATGTCTTCATCATCAGTAGGAGTATCAATCTCAATCAAAGCATGCATATTAGGATCATGTGGATAATCCTCTTCTCCAAATAATGGCTTTCCAGTTGGTCCAAAGAAAGTACTATCACCAGTACTTTTATCCGGAGTTTCACTTGGACTATCGGTGGTAGAAGATGGCTTGTCAACTACACGATTGGCCTATCGGTGCTTTCGATGAGGCTTAGCGATTGCTTACTGATCGCTTTTTCTTCTTTTCAATTTCTTCTACCGACACTGAGTTATCTTTCAACAACTCATCCTTATCTTGATGATGATCAAAATTGCCTCCATTTTTCAGTACTTCATCATCAGTGGGACTTTGCTTATCAATGATGGAAGGAACAGAACCAGCTTTCCACTTTTCAACTAAATAGAACTCCTTTGGAGAATCAGCTTCCTTAGAAGTTGTTCCAGCATTAGAATCATTTTGTGGACCTGCATTAACATTAGTGGAAGTTCCTGCAATGATAGGCTCATAATTCATAGATTTGGTTAGCATATCAATGTTAAGCGACCGATCTGGTCCTTTGGTCTCAACACTAGGAGTCTTTTCACCGAATTGAACATGTAGGTTCTCTTCAACAATTCTAGTCCTCTATTGTATACTCTAAAGGCTTTGCTATTAGTAGAATAGCCTAAAAGTATCCATCATCTGCTTTTTCTTGAAACTTGCCTAGGTAGTCTATGGTATTCAAGATGGTAACAGGACACCCAAAGGTTTTAGGAATGCAATCATTGGCTTCCTATCATGTAACAACTCATAGGGGTCTTGTTATGAGGCTTCACTACCTTACTTATGTTTTGCACATAACATGCAATTCCTCGACTTGACCCAAAAGGTAGTTGGTAACTTAGACTCGACAACATGGTCCTAGCGACCTCAATTAGTGTTCTATTTTTCCTTTCACCTACACCATTACATTGTGGTGTTCTAGCAACACTAAACTGTCTTTCAATACCTTTAGCTACAGGCGATTCATCACATCATTCTTAAACTCGGTTCCATTATCACATCGATTACTTTGACCTTATGGTTTACTAGATTTTCTATCTTAGTAATGAAACTCTTGAGAATCTCACTAGTCTCACTCTTAGCGACCAAAAAGTATACCCAAGAAAATCTACTATAATCATCGGTGATAACTAGGCAATCTCGCTTATGGTTCAAGCTTCTAACAAAGGTAGGTCCAAATAAGTCCATATGAAGCATAAGCAGTGGTTGTGAGATGGTGTTCTGATTTTGGTCTTACAAGAAGCTCTATGTTGTTTTCCTTTTGACGAGCCACACATTTCCTTACTTTCAAAAACCTTTGAAGGTAACCCTCTCACTAAGTTGCCTTTTACCGGTTTATTGATTGTTTTGTAATTGAGATGACCTAGCCTTCTATGCCATAATATAGACTCATCTACGAGATGCTTTAGCAAACAAACATAAGGACCTATTAGGAAGAACATCTTTAAGATCAAAACAATATATATTTTCCTTCCTAGGTACCCTAAGTTGTATAAACTTCTCATCGTGCATCTTAAACTCGGGAGACAACACTACACTCGGTTTCCCAAAAAGTACCCAGTTTTCTTATCACACATTTGAGAAACTTGAATAAATTGTACTTAAGTCCACATACCAAATAGACCTTTTCAAAGTCTAAATTTCACTGCTACGATTGTTCCTCCGCCAAGTATCTTTCCTCCCTTTGGATCATTGCCAAATGCCACATATCCTCCATCAAAAGCTTCAAAATCTTCAGTTGCTTCCATCCCAAGTCATGTGCCCAGAGCAACCACTATCAAAACTCCTTTATCTTTTAGCTCGGTTTGAAGATTGCCTGCACATTAAATTACACAAGTTAGTTCCTTTTGTGGACCCAAGCCAATCTTGACTTGGGTGCGCTTTATCATCAAAATATTTGAATTTCTTTAGGTCCATTGATGCACAATTGACATGTGGTAAAACCTTGGTCTTAGGTTCCATTGCCAACTAGTTGAGGCCTTATGACATAAAATGATTTCCAACCAACGTGTCGGTTATCACCTTTGGAATTTTTAAAACTTGTATTGATTCATTGGTGATGTTTTGCTTATCGATGGTTTGACTCGCTTAGCCGTGTTTACATTTTGCTTAGCGATGGTTGGAACCCATTTAGGTGCAGCGATGACAATTGATTTTGTTTTCCCATTCCTCATTAACACCGCCTAGGAATCAAATTCTTTATTAGGATGAGGGTTTGTTTTCCTTGAAAAGTTTTGATGATTTACCCTCCTCCAATGATTCCAAACGGTGGTGCTGCTTTTATGACAATTTCTCGTAAGTGTTCAAAACTACCACAGTTATAACAAGCTTTCTTGACACATTGAAACTCATCACCTAATCTGTTAGAAATTAGACCATTTAAGCTTCTTTGATTACCTCTAGGTTTATATTGTTTCATATGTTCCTAGGTATTTCCACATGCTCTACTACTTTCTTGGTAACTTTAGCTCCAAATCTAGGTACAAGGTTGACTTCTTTGAGAATCAACTTTCTTAACTTTCTCTCTCTTGAGACTTAGTTGATTCGGTTCTATCTTCCTCAGTCGATTCCCAATCTTCTATTATGGGAGCATCATATGACTTATCGAAACTTATCTTAGGTGTTTCATCTTATTTATCTCTTCTACGGGTTTGTTAAAACCGAATTCACTACTAAATAGCAGTTCTTTAGCGGTGGTGCATGTTTCATCAAAGAGGGTGGTGGCATATTATTGTATCCAAGACCAAGACTATCTTTGAGCAGTTTTTGACCTATTGGCTTATTTACTAGATCGAAAGCATATTGTGTTTTGGCAACCCTAACAACATGTTTTCTTTTTCATCTAGGGCTTTTTGTTTTACACTCTCGCCTCTGCTAGTTTATCTTTAAGCATTTTAATCTCTCTATCTTTAAGATCAATTTCACCACCTAGTATATTGATATTTTCTACATACTAAAACTCACATTTAATACAGTATTTTAGCTTCTCTTCCACACCCTCTAGACCAACTCTATAACCTAAGTTATCTAGAGTCAATCTTTCTACTTCTTTCCTCATACTCTCAGTGATAGCTTTTTGAGATTCTAAGTTATCATAACATGATTTAAAAGAACAAGTAGATGTTTTAGAATCATTAGATACCTCGAATCTGAACGGAAGATGAAGCATAGGCCATTAGAGCAAAGTTATGCTCTTTTGAAGCTTCACTAGCAAGAAAAGTCGCATTTGGACCTTCTTCAACTGATCACTCGGTCATAATCACCAATCCCATCTTGAGCAACCAAAGTCAAGAAGCGGCGAGCTCTTCAAATGACCTTCTTAGTGCCTTCAATTCTCTTAGGAGCTCGACATTCCCTAGCAAAGTGACCTTTCTTCTTGCGGTTAAAGCACTCCATCTTGCTTTTGTCGAATCCGACTCTCCTTTGACCATCATACTTAACTTGTCTTCGGTCCTCCTCGAAACTTCCTTGCTTGGAGAGTCAACATTGCCATTTGCCATTGAAGATTAATCTCTTCAAGATCATCGGGATCAATTTGATCCGGATCTTGATTCAACCGATAACTGCTTGGTAGTTAAATCGACCAGAAAAAGCACAGATTGCACCATCAACGACATTATCATTAACGGTGGTATTGTTTGCAATAGCCGTGGTTATACCATAGGCGTGATGGATACATCTTGTGGGCTTTTGTGATTAGTGGATACAAAAGCAATGTTTTGATTAGCAGAAGATGTGTTAGCAAAGTTATTCTCAGACTCATAAACCTTCAAGTTGTTGAAGAGATTATCTAGAGTCATCGTAGGAAAATCCTCCTTATTTCTCCACACAATTGTATGAATAGCCCATTCAGATGATAAACTCCTAATGAACTTCAAATTAATATCTTCTTGAAGAAACTTGTAATCCATCGACTTGAGTTGGTGATAAGTTTTGAAGTCTATTATATGTGCCATCAAGTTTTCTCCACTAAGAGCGTTGAAGGTTTCAAATTGATGCTTGAGCATATTCATCCTTGACTTCTTAGTAGCTTCATTACCAAAGAAACCTTAATTCAAGAGCATCCAATAAATCTTTAGCGAGACTCATATTGATCAAAGTCCAAGGCAAACTCATTAGGTATTCCATAGAGAGAATCTTGTGAGCTTTGATCTCCATTTTCCTTTAGCTTTATCGGGTTCACTAACAATAGCTATCTCTTTACCATCTTCACCCTTCTTAGGAAGAGTGTCACCCTTTTCAACGACATCCTAGAG
The DNA here is from genome assembly GCA_022545495.1 of Chrysanthemum lavandulifolium. Classification (NCBI taxonomy): domain Eukaryota; kingdom Viridiplantae; phylum Streptophyta; class Magnoliopsida; order Asterales; family Asteraceae; genus Chrysanthemum; species Chrysanthemum lavandulifolium. Next base: position 220,403,156 of record CM040244.1, read on the forward strand.
AGCATAATCAATCATTCGAATGTATTGCCTCATTCGCATTCTCCGGTTTGATACTCACCATGCTTGAGCATGGGTACCTTTAAGCGATCACCATGTGAGTTTCACGAGACATCTTAACTTACTTGAATATAGCTTAACGGACTTCTTCTTGGTTACAATTTCTAGATCACAAGCTCGATACCACTTGTTGATCCCATTTGAGCAAGCGATCTAATATAGAAACGACTTATAACAAAACTTATTAAGTATTATGCGAATTTAACACTTAATCTTAAGAAGAAGAACAATAAACATTCAACACCTCAATATTATTGATAATACTGAATACTCTTACAGTATTAGGGTTTTGCAACCTTGAAGTGTATCGACCTTAGATATAAAACATACATATATCTAATCTAACCTAGGACCTCCTTTTATAGGCTAAGGAGTCCTATACATTATACAATCGTAACCTACAAGATAAATATCTTTTCCATATTTATCTAATACAATAAACTAAACCGACTATTACAATACTAGCGGTGGTTACATATCAATATCGGTGGTTACATTCTTCTACTAGCCGTGGTTTGTCTTGATCCGTGGTTACATCCTTCATCCATGGTTATATCAACCTTGTCCACAGCCCAAGACTTAGAGTAATTCTTGATCTAAGGAACCTAAACCCAACAAGTCTCAAGAGTTTGTACTTCATTATGCATCTTTCGCTCATCAACATCATCATATAGTTTTAATACCTCATAAATGATTGATTCTTTGGATGGACTAGCTTGTCGTGGTGAGGGACCTTAGAGAGACCATTGGAGAGATGCTAGCCATGAAAATTGTTTGTGCAGAGGTTCATCATCGACGTCGAGTCGTATGCATCACGATCGGCGACTTGGAAGGCATTCGATGATTATGACCCATCTCCGAATTGGTTGCTCATCAACATCGACATCATAAGTCTTGGCATTCCCTTGAAGAAACAATAACTCTCTTCATCCAAAGCGGCTCCATTATCCTCGAGCTTGAACAAGCAACATCTTATCCACAAGTACTCGGATTCGAGGGCGTTTTGGAGATGCGCGTTCCTTGCAATGTGTCCTCACCGCCAGCTTGTAGCATTTGATCGGCTTTGCTTATCCTTGATTTCCATTCCTTCCCTATTACGATTTGCTACATATCCTCTACCACTCCACCTCTCCCTTGTTCATACCGCCTTTCTTGAACTGGTTGTACCATAACCTTCCCATCTCGGCGGTGGCTTGATTGTATGGATTGGATGCTCTTACGAGGTTGTTGTTGGTGTGTGGAGAGAGTTCATGTTTTGACTAATCATGAGAGCCATTGATTAATGAAGTTTCCACGTGTGCATCAAAGATCGCCTTGTTTGAACATTGGATCGGGGAATGATTTTGTGATTACCATTACCCATGGGTATAACTTGAGATGCTTTGGTGGTAATTCCAATGTTTAAGTAGAAGCGGTTGAATCATTTGATGAGCTTGTCTCTCCTGGTTGGTTTTGAACGATCAAGAATCCTTTTTCAAACATAGCATGTCTCTCATTCGAAGAAGGAAAGCATAGAGTTGCTCATAGTTCGTATTCTTCAATCCTTTGGTTAGTTTCACGGGTGACAAACTTGTGCCATTCGGGATTCATGTTGTTCACAAACTTTGAGTTCAAATTAATGTTTGGCATAGTCATTCGATGTTCCTCATGTCATTAACAAGCTTGTGGAATCTCACGTAATACTCATAGACACTCTCTTCTTGTTTCATCTTGAAGTGCTCAAATTCATCATAGAGTTGTGATTCTCTGTCTTCCATAGTTAATTGAAACCGAAAAGAAGCATCTTGACATTATCCCATACGACCTTTGCTTGATGTTGTGATTGATAAGCTTGTAGATGTCTTTTGGAAGACCTTGCGGTATAATGTTAGAAGCCACGATATCCGCATCGAATCTCTTTTCTCCTTATCGGTGAGCTCATCATACGTCTTTAGTCATCTATTTCCATAGATCATTGTTCCATCTGCACTGTATCAATCAAGTCTCTAGTAGTCTCAATCGATAAGGTCCTTCATCGATTGACTTGAGAATGTTGACTCCGTTTTCTTTTCCCAAACAAGACAATCGGTTTGTTGTGCCCAAGAATCATAATCGGTTCTATCAAGCATGGGTGGATGAGTATCGACCGCTGCTGCTGAACGTCCTCGACTCTGTAAGAAACAATAGTGGGAACGATGTTTGCCATGATAACAAGTTCTACGGGATTTTACTATTCTTTGATTAAACCGGGAAATTGATTCATTCACGGGATTTTACTAAACCAAAAGAACAACCGTAAGAATGTATCACGAAGAAGTAACAAGTCAAGTCTAGATAGACAAGTAGCAAAACACTCAACTCGCTTAGTGATCAACTCGCTAAACAACCAACTCGCTCAAAGGAACAAGTCGCTTAAGGAATCAACTCGCTAAATAGCCAAGTCGCATTAGTATCAACTCGCAATCACAATCAACTCGCTTAATGAAACAAGTCGCTAAATAGCCAACTCGCTTTAGTATCAACTCGCAACACAATCAACTCAAGCAAAAGAAGCAAGTCGCTTTAGGAATCAACTCGCTTAATAGCAAGTCGCAAATGACACAACTCGCTTAACCACCAAGTCGCTTAAAAGCAACTCGCTAAGTAGCCAAGTCGCATACAACAACTCGAATCCAAACAAAAAGCAACTCGCTTTAAAGAAATGTGTATCCGAGACTCAACTCGCTTTGTACAAAGTTCAAATATAACCACTTTATCAATCAAAAACAACCAAACCACAATGATTTAAGCATTCCAATTCAAAGCATAAACACCTATGATGATCCTAAACACAAAAGTACAAGCAAAATTCAAACTTTACCACTAGAACTTATCCAAATGAATCAAACTCTTCTAAACACTTAATACCCCAAAAACCTTATGAAATCCACCAAAACAAAGAGCATGAAAGATGAGTGATCAAACCATGGCTCTTGATACCAATTGTTAGATATAGGATTTCATAAACACATTAAACCATAACCATGTGGGGCGTTAACAAAGTTTAGAGAGAGAAATTTCGAGAGTGAGAAAGGGAAGAGAATTGGGAACTATGTGAAACAAAGAAAAATGGTATTGATGCTCCAACCCTCTACCTTGGGAGGTAGAGGGTATTTATAGTGTCTTACAAATAAACGCCACCTACGGGCTGTGGATCAGGCATACAGTGGGTAAAGACCCGTCCGTCCTCCACGGTGTTACTTAACAAACCACTTACTAACATAACATAACTACGACTACGAGCTTTCTATCGAATACTTATACTTGAGGTGACCGATTCTTTAACGACTGAATTTTCTAATTCCTAACAGATTTAGAGTGTATAACAGGGTCACCAAAAAGGTTCAAGATTGTCTTCATGTTGAATTTTTAGAAGATCAAGAAAATCAGAAAGGTAAAGGTCCTGATTGGATGTTTGATCTTGAGGTTTTGACTCCTTCTATGAATTATGTACCTGTTAGAGAAAAAAATCAAGTAGATCACAAGGAAGATGAATTACAGTACATTGTTCATGGAGTCAATATTAGCCCTGATGTTGAGCCTGATGAAGAACCTATAACTGTTGAGAAGGAGAAAGATACTGATGATCCAAAATCTACATTGTCTGCTGAAGATGAAGCTATTCAAGATGAGCTTAATAGGATGGTTTTTCAAGACGTAGTAGCACAATCTTATGATGATGATCAAAGAAGAGCTTATGAGGAAGCAAAGAAAAAGAACAAGACTATAGAGTTCTCTCACAGTACTTTGGATAACAAGATTTTTAAATTAAAATCTTCTTTTGTGACAACACTTTGGATGATTTGGATGATCCTACCATGCACGCTTAGAAGACACAGATGATGAATTTGAAGATGAAGGTATTTTCTCGATTCCAATGAAGATCTTGATTTCACAAATTGGGTGATAATGTTGAAGTTTCACGAGACTCCTATCTTAAGAGTTCATAAGAATCATCCTCTTGGTCAAATCATTGGACCTTCCACTTGAGTGCTAACTAGAACAAAATCTAAAGTTTTCTCGCCAAACAATGCTTTACTTAGCTTTGTGTATAAACAAACAGGATGAATCATAAGGATCACCAAACATGCCTGTTTACTTGTTTTATCTCTCAAGAAGGACCCAAGAATATAGCTCAAGCATTAACTAAAGAAAATTGGGTTGAAGCTATGCAAGAAGAACTTCTTCAATTCAAACTTCAAGAAGTTTGGGTATTATGTGATCTACCAGATGGAAAGAAAGTCATAGGTACAAGATGGCTGTTCAGAGTAAAGAGAGATGAAAGAGGGAATGTCATCAAGAACAAAGCAAGGTTAGTAGCACAAGGCTACAGACACGAAGAAGGAGTAGATTATGATGAAGTGTTTGCTCCTGTAGCAAGTATTGAAGCCATTCAAATATTCCTTGCTTTTGCATCATATATGGGATTTCAGGTTTATCAAATGGATGTCAAGAGTGCCTTTCGTTATGGCACTATTACAAAAGAGGTCTATGTCAAACAGCCTCCTGGTTTTGAAGATCCTGCACATCCAAACAAAGTCTACAAAGTTGTTAAAGCTCTTTATGGTCTTCATCAAGCACCTAGAGCTTGGTATGAAAACTCTCTACTTTCTTATTGCAACATGGTTACGGGAGGGAGCCATTGACAAGACTTTGTTTATCAAGAGAGATAAGAAGGATATCATCTTTGGTTCAAGTTTATGTAGATGATATCATCTTTGGAGCTACAAAACAATCCATGGTGAAGGAGTTTGAGCGGTGATGCAACATGAATTTCAAATGAGCTCTATGGGTGAATTAACATTCTTTTGGGGCTTCAAGTTAAGCAGTCAAAGGAGGAATTTTCATAAGTCAATATAAGTATGTCTCGACATTCTTAAGAAGTTTAATTTTGATGCTATGAAGCCGGTCACTACACCTATCAAGTCTATCAACTCATTGGGCAAGGATGAAGATGGTCAACTGTTGTTGAAGTCAAGTTGTATAGATCTATGATTGGGCGTCTTATGTATTAACTCCATCTAGGCACGATATCATGTTTCTTTGTTTGTTTATGTGCAAGATATCAAGTCTCACCTAAGGTTTCCCATATGAATGCAATGAAGAGAATTTTTAGTTATTTGAAACAACAACCTAAGTTGGGGTTGTGGTATCTAAAGGATTCACCTTTTCACTTGGAAGCTTTTTCGATAGTGATTATGCGGTGACAACTATGATGAAGATCAACCACCGGAGGATGCCAATATCTTGGAAGAAGATTAGTCTCATGGCGATGTAAAGTAAACTATTGCAACAACATCATCTCTCAAGCGAGAATATGTGGTCACTGCGTAGTGTTGTGGACAAGTCTTGTGGATGCGAATCAACTCTTGGATTATGGGTTCAACTTCAAGAACACTCCTATCAATATTGATAATGAGAGTACAATTTGCATTGTGAAGAATCTCGCTTATCACTCCAAGACCAAGCACATTCGATTAGGCATCACTTCATCGAGATTGTTATGAGCATAGGCTCATTAATGTTGTCAAGGTTTACGAGATGATAATGTAGCTTATTTACTTACCAAAGGATTTGATGTTTCACGATTCAATCACTTGGTGGTGAGCATTGGAATGATTAATTACTAAGCTACATTTAAGGGGATGGTGATTAGTTAGTTAGATGGTCATGTGCTTTGTAAGGGAGGCAATAAAATGCCTATTTAGATTTTTGTCATTATAGAAGAGGATGGAAAATCTTCTTTGTTTAGTCATATGAAAGTCTTGCTCGGAAAAATCTCGCACACGTGGAAAGCACCGCTTGTCTTATCAACGTCTTGTTCCAACGGTCAAAAGAAGGGCACAAATCAAATAACGGTAACTTTGTTATTATGGGTGTGATTTTCAAATCCTACCTATAAATAACTACTTTCCGATTTTCCTCTCATCTTTATTCTTATCAATCTTTTCCATATTTCTCTCTCTCAACAATTACTTCTTCATCGAATCAATCACTTTTACAACCATCCATGGCGAACCGAAACACCATTTCTAAACACAACATGGTGGCGAATTTGGATAAAGCTCAAGCTAATGTCGCATTCCATGACATCATTGATTTTCTCACTGCGTCTCGTAGGATCGTAATATTTATTGTGTTTGATGATTCGGTGGTCTTGGATGATGGAAATACATGTTAGACACTTTAGAGAGAGAAAGTAGAGAGATGGTGTTCTTGGTAGAGAGTTGGTTCAATAAAATGAAAGGTTATATTCCAAGCCACACCCTTCCAAGGATGGAAGGGGTATTTATAGTTACAAGACTACACGACCTCTGACGGCTGTGGATCGGTATCTGATGGGTAAAGACCCGTCTTTCCTCCACGGTGTTACTCTAAAATATTCTAAGCTACTGACTAACTAATTAACTACATAATAACGTAAATAACTACAAGTCTACGAGCTAACATATGCTAGACTATAATTGGGGTAACCGACACTTTAACATGGAATTTCCAATTCCTAACAATCTCCCCCTAAGGGAGGTCACCCCATTAAATACATTTTGCATCCTAGCATTCTTTCTATGTCTTTAGTTCTCGAGCTCGTAGACTTCAATTCTTCAAGTTCCGCAATCTTTGTGCATTAGTACTGATTCTTTAAAGTCCGCATAGTTTTGTACTTTGAGTGGAGGTCTTTAACTGATCCACATCATTGATGATCTTTGAGCTTTCTTTGAGATCATCAGACACAGTAAATCTCTGGATCACCCTTTGTTGTGTTGCCATCATGTGTTGTTGTGACTTTCGGACCGACATGCTCACACTTTCTGGATCATGACATCTTTTCATCAGAGTAGTGGAAGCTTTCTTGGCTCATGATATTTGCGGTGGCGTGGCGGAAACATGGTATAAAAATATCGAGCCGAGTTACGTAGATATGCACAAGTCATGATTTCTTCAATTAAGTGTGGATCTTTGTAAGCATGCGGCTTTGGATTGACTCCTCAATTCTTATCACCGCAATCGTCGGGGTGTACCGCATCGACGATTAGGAATAAAGCGCACGAAAGTGTCTTTGATCACTTTCGTTGAATTGAGGTACACGCCCACGGTTCCCGTTGATCGATACAAGCTTGCCTTTGATCGGTATAATTCCAAAGAATCTCCTTGACGGGGTTTCGCAAATGTTCTAGCTGTTTTCAAACCGAACGTCTCAAAGAAGACAACACGGAGTGAGTGAACCAATAATTGAGATTCACCGATTGATGAAAATGATTTGAAAACAATCGTGTATTGCTTGAAGAAAGAGTTTTGCTGTCTGACGAAGGTTTTATGAGAAAGATCAATTTTCAATCAAAATACTTTTGTATTAGAGAATGAGTACACATTCAATGTGCTAGTGAAAAGAAGAGATTCGCACATCAAGCGGTTTTCTAAAAATATTTTTCAATCGTAGATACTTTTGTGTTTGAAAACATGAATACACATTCGACGTGCTAGAGAAAGAAGGTTTGCACATCGAACGGTTTTCCAAAAGTGTTCAATCAATTCTATTCTTGGACCAAGGTAGATTTAAGAGTAAATCGCCCCATCGTTTCATCCGGTTGTCACAAGCTTGATCTTTTGCAAGATCTCACATGTCACCCAGCAAGAGCTTGTTTGATGTTGGCTCTAGAAGGATTTCCATCTTCATCGTGAGTATTTACATATCACTCGGATGTTCTGGCAATACCACAAGGATAATGCGTAGGACTCTCAATATATACTTACTTTCCACATTGTGTGAAACAGCAAGTCTTCATAATTTTGTGTCCTAATGAGATATTGTGGATAATCTCTTGGCTCTAGACTCAATTGTGCACATTTGGTTCCTATGTCGGAGACTAGGGAGAGGGTCTCCTTCTTCAATATCAACAATCTCTAAGAGAAAGTCTATAGATTATGTAGGTTCCCCGTGAGAATGAAACAAGCCATTTTAAGAGGAACTTGAGTAGCTTAGGAAGTTGTAGTGCAGTGCGTCACTGGGTCCATGACGTCTTGTCTTCAATACCAGTGTTACCTTGGTAACCACCAGTAGCATATGAATTGAACCTGGTTTCTGCCCTAAGGTTGAATTATTGGAGGGCTATTTCTTTTCACCCTTTCTCATTTCATTTCTTTTCATTCTTCAACCCTTCATTGCTTACCGAGACTTCATAACTAGAACCTTGTTGGGTTTATTCCATTACTAGCTCTGTCTCGATCACCGCACTCTTCCCATTTCTCATTTTCTCCTTTTTCATCAAACCTAAGGACTCTACACTATCTAGTGGATTGTCCACAGGTAGATCCCTCCGCTCTGGCGGATCGTGGGAACGAATACCTAACCTCACCTTCCTTATAAATCCATACATAAAGTAAAATGGTCGGTCTTTTGGTACAGTTCATTCCTTCTCGAAACCAATTGAAAAAAATCATTTGGAAAAACCAATCAAGGTACTTGTGATACGAGATCAAAACATTTTGTACCTTAATAGTTTTGATCATTTAGAAATGCTCCCCCTCAACATGTGCATATGATCTTGAAATTGTTTAGCACATGGAGGCAAGAGTTCTTTGAAATATTTTCTTGATCACAATTTCCGTAGAAAAGCCATTTGATTTTCTTGGTAAATTCTCCCCTCGATATGTGCATAGGATATTTGAAATCATTTTATCACATAGAGGCAAGAGGTTTTGAAGTACTTCCACGATTGCATTGCCATCTGAAAACCATTAGAAAATCAATCAAGGTACTTTATGATGAAACATAGAAATCTTTGTACTTTGATAGTTTATTTTCTTATGAAATGCTCCCCTCAATATGTGCTTGAGATTGAAAGCTTTTAGCACATATGGGAGAGCGACATGCACACTTGAATCAAAATGATCACCTTTTATCAAATTTCATTATTAAATCACAAATTCTCTCCCAATCAAAAATATCAAACCCTTTGAGATTTTGGATCCCAAGTGATTTAATAAGGTTTATAAAACATGGGAGAATATGTGCCTTGTTTAAATACTCATCTTGTTTTTGGATAAATGCTCCTCCTCAACATGTGCATTATGTATTAGAAATCGTTTGGCACATGGAGGCGGGAGTGCCTTTAAAGGACTAAAACCAATTCCATTTAAAGCATTTGAGATTTAAATCACGATCTCTCCCGATCAAAATTTCAAACCAATTGAGATTTTGGATCCCGATAGATTTAAATCATTTAGAAAATTTTAGGAAAGGCGTGGCAAAATTTAATTTTGAAAAATGATTAATAAGGAACATTTTTCGACATTAAAGATTGTTAGTGTCGGTATGATAGTTTTAAGAGATCTTTTAAGTAAAATAAAATAATTTCACAATCAAACAAGAATGTAAAAATTTCATTTTGAAAGATCTTGATTCTAAAGAAAAATCATACCATGACATAACATTAAATCTTTAGATCACCACATTAATAAGTACAAACGGACTTTTGATGAAATATCATTTGAAAATATTTAATTTGAAATCATCAAGATTTGACAAAATAAAGTCCGGTTGATTTCAAAACTTTGAATCCGATTTATTTTCAAAACAATATTTTCCATTTTCAAACAATTTAATCAAAATTTTGAAAATTGTTTAAAATAGTATCCCGCACAAAGATACGTTCGGTGGTTGAGAAGCTTACATTGATGTTGTTCTTTGTAGGGCTTGGAAGAAAAACCATCTGCAGATGCGGTGAGACTTCTTACGTTGCATTTAATGCCAACGAGGTCAAATTAAGCTCCGTTTCTTCACTTGTCAAGAAAACCATCTGCTGATCGTTGATACCTCTTACGTTGCATTTCATGCCAACTCTCCATTGAAGTCAAATTAAGCTCCGTTTCTTCATTTGTTGACCCAAGATATAGTTGCCCTTTCCTTTCGGCATCAATCATCATCAATAGTGGGATCCGGATCGGGAACATTCTTATATACCAATATACCGCATCGTTAGTGAACACATCTGAGATATAAGGTGGTCGACATCACCCAAACATCAATCGACTAATAAAGTTCAATCCAACATAACAATCGGTTCATATAAGGCATGGGATATATGTGTTCATCAAACTATAATCATCTAATCCTAACAATCATATCCTAAATTCCTAGTCCTTCGACATAGGCAAATATCATTTTAATTAAGCACGTGGGATAATTAAGAAAGCACATTTGATGATGTAAATTTGAAGAACATTCTCCCCTCAATCAATGACTTATTTTTTGAAAAGACTAAAAGCGTTGAAGTCATTGATTGAGTTTTCAATTTTTACGAAAACTCTGAATCTGATTGATTTTCAGGCAACTCATTTACCACCAATTTTTGAATACACCAAATATTTTTCTGAAGAATTTTAGACGGAAAAACATTTGTGTAGGAACAGCAGTCCTTCGACATACTTTCCTCATTTTGTTTTAGGATAAGTGCACGAAATATTTGAAAATTGGTTTAGCGCAACACTTTCCTTTCTTGAGGAACGGGTTGCTATCAGAAATAATAGCAAACCATGGTTTAAGCGCGGGTCACAATCAAGTAATCGCAAGCCATGTTTTGAGACAAGTTTAGAAAACAATGTTTACACCTCACCTCCGAACTTCATCTATGGTCCCGTGCCATTATTGAATGACATTTCTAAGACCGTAGATGTTATCGATACTAGAAGACACGTCTTTAGAAAAAATATTTTTGGTATTTTACAAATTTTTGATTTTATGGGTTTTGTTGGTTTTATATTTTTCTATTTTGTTTCTTTGGTTTTATAATTTTGTATTTTGCTTTTTGAAAAGTATTTACAAAGATAGAGTAGATGATATAGTATAAGAAGATGATGATCTGAGTACCGAGATAAGGATATCGAGCAGCCCGTTGTAGAAGATAGAAGTCATCATCTCTTAAACATTCACCACCAAAGCTTTCGAGGCTCGACTTGAGAGAAATTGAACCGTCGAAAGTGAGACTTTGGCGACTTCCCCAAACCGAAAATCCATTAGATGAGCAGATTGAAGCTCTATTTCAAGCTTGCCTTAGCCGGTGCACGAGAGAAGCACACCATTATCATAAATCCACTGCTCCTTTTAAGAACGATAATCGAGATTCTCCATTCGAGTTATATCATCAAGAAGAAGAACAACAACGTATCCTCCCACATTTGAATAACTCTTCTCAAATTTCTTTTACATTGAAGTTTGAAGCGATCCATTCAAAAGGTGTCAAGAGAACAATTCCCCAAGTAGTTGAATTGATGCGATCGGTCTCTTTGTATAATGCTCAAGAACTCTCCCGAATACACATCATGAGGGTAATGAAGAACACCTCCCAATGTTCACATCTTTCGTCACGATGATTTTGTATGAAGCTCAAGAACCCGAAGTACACCAATATCCAAGAACTCTCCCGTATACACATCACGGGGTAATGAAAACACCTCCCAATGTTCACATCTTTCGTCCCGATGATCGTGTATGAAGCTCAAGAACCCCAAGTACAAACATTCCCACTGAAAGAATAACTGGTAACACCTCCCTCATGTTATACATTTATCTCCCCTGAATATGTCATACTTGTGTACCTCTTTTATCTTCAGAAACTTTCTCTAACATCACTTCCCCCACAAAGTTGGAATAATAACACTAAACGCCTTGATGAGTAAAACCTTGAGTTTCTCTGCGGTCATGACATTCGTCTTCCTGGGATATCTTCAATCACTTAGAAGAATTAAGTTCATCAAGTTTACTTGCCATGAGTCAAACCTTGAGTTTCTCTGCGGTAATAACATTTGTCTTCCCGAGATATCTTCAATTACTTAGAAGTATTAAGTTCATCAAGTTTACTCGCGTTTAGGTGCTTGTCTCCTTCCCCCTTGCTGGTTTTGACACTTCAGAATCAACAAAACATTATAAGCCCAAATACTTGAAATCTATTGAGAAGATCGCTTGAAGTCTTTGTGAGAATTAACATGCTGAATAATGTGAGCAAGTCTAATTGGGGATTAAATCAGACATTTCACCCTCCCCCAATTAGTGCTCTCCCCTAAACCGACAATCTGTTTGAAAAGTGCCCGGATTAAGAAGAAGTCTTTAGATCGTTAAATGCAACTCGTCTTTAGTCTTCTAACATGCAACAGAAAATGTAGAACAAACTGTAGACTCGACCTTCTTCAAGATTGTCTAGTTGGGGAATATAAAGTCAACATCTTCAACTCACCAAATGCATTCCCGTTAACTTACAAATAGCAAATATCCTTAACTAAGATCCCTCCCAATCAAACAAGAACAGAAAGATGGTCATCAAAGAAATCACCCATAATCGAAGCACTTTGTCATTAATCAAATCAGCCCGTGTGAAGATGTTAACCAACGAATCTTAGAAGAAAACTCCATGCAAAGATGACCCGATAAGAAGAAGCTCGGTTCTTACATGAGTTTGGAGCCGTTTGACCATTTATTCTCGTAAATCAATCAACCATGCGGTAAATTCACACTTTTCTCCCCTCAAGAATTGCATACGAAGTTGCCATTCTTGATTGAATAAGTGAATATCTTCAACAAATGTAGTCTATTCACACTTCTCCCCATAAATTAGCTTATGATGTCGCCATCGTCATTATAGTTGAGCAAGTGGAATAAGAAAACAATCAACGATGAGTTCGGTTCACTTGATGGTGACCAAGCGCATGGAAAAAGCATGAAGTATGTTGATGAGAATGGTCATAATTGAGAAGATTTCTCTTCTTCAGAAGATAAAGCGCACAGAAGCGTACACTTTTCTTTTCTTTAGAGAATGAGGCTTGAATTGTTGTGTTCAAACGTCATAATCTCTCTCTTTTCAGCTCTCTTGGCAAAACTTATAATCCACCCCATTATCATTCAGTAGGCTCTTTGTAGTGACAACTGATGGAGAAAACCCAATATGATGAATTTGACCATGAAGTAAACTAACCCGAACTCGTGACTTAAACTTGCACATATGTAACAAAGAGCGGTGCCCAGACTTCATGCCCATTTGAATCTCTAAGTACTCTATACTCTTCAACCAACCAACCATCGAGTATTAGACGTATATCACCTCTTGAAAATCTACAATTGAATGTGACACTGAGCACTACAAAGTAACTCCTTTAAGTGATAGTTATTTTGTGGTGATAAGAGCCTAATTCCCCCAAGTGGTAAAAGAAAAGGTAAAAGTCACCCAACAATAACTAGATTGCCAAGTCTTTGTTTATGATAATAAGCTCGAACAAGGATCATGAAGAATCTTCATCCAACCATCCCCGACACCTTCAGATACTAAGTACACTTGCCCGTGATATTTCGCTTCACGCTCAAATAAATAATAGTGAATTAACCCTGTTGTCACATCTTCTGGTTAAAAGCTCAACTCTAGCCTCCTTTGACGGTTTATGTGAACTCTAATAACGGTTTTCATCCCGACCATGGTTAAAAGCACATAACCCCGTAAAACCTTGTAATAACCAAACTGCCTTGAAGAATATCCAAACACACATCCAATTTATGAAGTACACCCATTTTTCCCTTCTTCGAAGTAGAAACCGTAGCACAAGCATCAGATGAGATCTTGAAATACACTTTCCTTTCTCTAGGATGGTTCCATCAATACGGGATTTTACAATTCTATGGTTTAAACCGAGAAATAATATCTTTCGCGGGATTTTACAAAACCAAGAACAAACTGCAAGACTAAACCGTAAACAATGTTAGTTTGAACGTGTAATGACAACTTTGGTTTCGAGAGAATGTGTGTTTTAGGGGAACATGCAGCGTTCATCAGCGGTTCATTATCCAACATCAACACCATCATCAAGCATTCAATTCACACATTGGTAAACACATCATTCACGAGTTCGATCGGCAATTCTTTGTGACCACCGGTGAAGTAAACCCGATATACCAAACTTGATCATGAAGTAAAATTCCCCAGATTTGTTACTAAAACTTGTACTAATCCTTGTAAAGAAGAAACGGTGTACCCAATGTACAAAACCTCTTGACATATCCTCAACTGCGTGAGACACCGAAGTGATAGCTACGTTGTGGGTTAACCGAGAAAGAATCACAACCGTAACTAAATAGCCAAGTCTTTATCACACACTATAACTGCCCAAACAAGTCATCTTTGCGGAAGGGTAGAAAGAAAGAAGATGAAATAAGTAAACGTACCCGGAAAACTTCACTTCAAATTCAAATAAGAGATACCGTCCCAACAACCCCGTAGTCAACTTTGATCAATAACCAATTCAATTCGAGACATAATATACTCCGTGAAAATGCATCATCCAAAGTATCAACCCCGCACAACACAACGACTCACAATATCAAATCAAAACTCAACTAATCTCGTCATCATCAAGTCTTATTAACAAACCTCATAATCAATCAAATCTCAATCAAGTCTAGTCATCAAATCTCATTATCACAGATCACATACAATCGATCTAATTATGAGAATCCCATTGAATGGTCCAAATAAGAATCCCTTGAGAAATATCAATTTAAGCCCATATCGATTTAAATCATTGTCATACCATACACATACTCAAATAATTAACCAATTGTATCAAAATAATTTATATCACACAATTAGGGAACACAATATTTATCATATCCTCACAAGTAGATTAGTACTCATTGAGTTAATTCAACAAATGTCTTCAATGATCACCATATACAAAAGCCCATATACAACTAATATTCGATTACCCATAGTAATCTGGTCCAATGACACGTGAATACCTAATCACACGGGTATAAGATGCTAATATAAACTTTACCCTAAAGCCAATCCAACAATCAAACCCTACAAACACTTCACATACACACACGCCACCCTAATCTCCCTCACTTATCCTTTTAATAACAAAAACGCAGCATCACATATTTGACACATCTCCTCTATACACCATGTAACAATCCCTAATCCTTCTCACTCATATTGTCCGCCTCCCATTATACCCTTTCAATAGAAACACACCAAACTCAATTGACATATACCATAGATCACAACAAGATACGGACGTTCATTCCTTGTCATAGCCTCGCCACAGGGATGGCTAGAGGAAGTTATTGGCATTGAGAACAAACCACGAAAGATGCAACAAAGACACGTTCTTCAAGACCTAACAAGGGTCTCAGGTAGGTACTAATTGATGAAGTCTCGAGTATTTGATGTTGGTCTTATAACGAATTAAAGAAATGATTTAACATACTTGTTAAAAACATGTCTTTATATTCGGATAGTATCATATCATAGATCTGTGAGGATGTTGGTTCAAGCAAAGAAAATATTGTTTTTAAAAAAGATTGAAACTTATGAACCATTTCTGAGATTATGTTAATTATTTGTTCGAGTCATGTAAAGATGTAGATTGTGATAGGATAGAGTTGTGATGATAACAAGTTATATGTTTGTAGTTTGAGGTAACTATGATGATGGACCGATGAAGTGAATTAACTGAGGTCTTGATGTATTAAGTTTGGTGTTAATGGTCATGTGGTCGAGTCTTTTCTTGTGTCAAGTCGCTACCATAAGTGACAAGTCGCTAGGGTCATGAGTCAATTCACTAGATAAGTCAAGTCGCTAGTTTTGAATGCCCAAGTCGCTACTTGTTAAATAACAAGTTGCTACCATGATGGACAACTCGCTAGCACAACTCGCTTGGTTGTTGACCCAATAGTCAACAACTCGCTACCATTAGAAAGACATGTCGCTATGTCATTTTAGACACAAATCGCTAAGATGAACACAAACCATTTTACCCTTCTATCTTCAGACATACCCAGAAAAAGTGACTTAAGAAGATATACATTTTTACCCATTTTGACCATGAAGATGACCACATTATATTCATAGATTTTGGTACAAAGTCATAAAAAATGAGATACGAGTTTGGACAAACCATTTACACAAAACAGGTGTGAAAACAATGATAGACTAGGACAGTTTTGGACCAAAATAAGGATACACAAACCGATAATACCAAGAATAGACCATATGACAAAACTTTTAATTTGTGTAAACCAATAAAGAGGATATAACAAAACATGTAAAACACATTTAACAAAAGTACCAAAAGAGTTTTGACAAGAATCAAAAGACCATTTGTAAAAACAGTTTAAAACCATTTTCAAAAACAATAAATCATCAAAACACAAAACCTTGGCTCGGTACCATTTGTAGGATCATAATATTTATTGTGTTTGATGATTCGGTGGTCTTGGATGATGGAAATACATGTTAGACATTTTAGAGAGAAAGTAGAGATGGTGTTCTTGGTAGAGTTGGTTCAATAAAATGAAAGGTTAGATTCCAAGCCACACCTCTTCCAAGGATAGAAGGGTATTTATAGTTACAAGACTACACGACCTCCCGACGGCACTGTGGATCGGTATACGATGGGTAAAGACCCGTCCTTCCTCCACGGTGTTACTCTAAAATATTCTAAGCTCTTGACTAACTAATTAACTACATAACTACATAATATCATAAGTGTTCCAATTGAGTCGTAGAATAGCAACGTACTTTTCAAGTGTCCCATTAAGTGCGTGTAGTTTTTAAGTCGTAGAATAGCAATGTACTTTCCATAAGTGTCCGTTCTAGTGCGTGTACTTTTTAAGTTGTAGAATAGCAATGTACTTTCCATAAGTGTTCCAATTTGGTGCGTCCTACTTCCATAAGTGTTCCAATTTGGTACGTCATCCCACATACTAAATTGGAACACTTATGAAAAGTACATTGCTATTCTACGACTTAAAAAGTACACGTGCTAGAACGGACACTTATGGAAAGTACATTGCTATTCTATAGCTTAAAAAAGTACACGCACTGTAATGGGACACTTGAAAAATACGTTATATTCTACGACTCCCAACATAAATAACTACAAGTCTACGAGCTAACATATGCTAGACTATAATTGGGGTGACCGACACTTTAACATGGAATTTCCAATTCCTAACGATCTCTAATTAGTTATGCACTTTTGGTTGAACCAGATATCATTGAGCCCTGGATTCAACAGTTTTGGGCAAATCGCTAGGACTCACATGGAGAATGATGATTCGTATATACAAGCTAAAGTTGCTGGAAGGATTGTGAAAGTTACTGAAGCATCAATTTGTGAAGACTTATTATTTGATGATGCAGAAGGAGCTATTCGATTTGATAAACTACTTCTTTGGGATACATTGCGTGACATTGGATATGAAGGGTCTTTAACAGAAACGACATTCAAGAAGCCCTTATTTAGTCCACATTGGAAGTACTTGGTTCATGTCCTACTTCATTGTATCAATTCTAAAAGTACTTCATGGGAGCAATTTGGATCTAATATAGCATCTGCTTTGGTGGGATTGGCTACAAATCGTATCTTCAATTTTTCAAGGCTAATTTTAGATGGTATGCTATCTCACATCTCTCATGGATCACGCTGGTTGATGTATCCAAGATTTATTCAAGTGTTCTTAAATAAACAATTACATGATGTACCAAAGTATTCAAGCTTATTACCTGGTGGTACAACCCGCCAAGATTTTCGGTTTCATGGCTAGGAAGAGTGATTTTGTTGGGAATTAAGGTAATCTCTGATTACTGCCAAGCACAAACCATCGATTCTCGCCAAGCTTGAGTTGAAGAGATTCTAGAAGAAGAATTGATCTTTGCCAGTTATACTTGATGATAATAAAGCGAATAGTGTGTTCTTCTTGAAAGTGGGAACCACGTGGGAGATAAGCTCGGTTTAGGTAAAAGTCGTCACCGTATGTATAGGTTGGCGCCAGATTATGTAGAGCTTACTCGTAATAAACACGATGATTAACAAAACAATATGATTAGTTGCATGCTTGTCTAGTTGCATGCTTAGTCTAGTCTAGTATTAGGGCGTAAAATGTCAACGCTCATTAGGGTTTCTTGCCTATATAAGAAACCATATTAGTTAGTAATAGATAGGCTTTTAAAAAGTTTCTCAAGTCTTGTATTCTATACGAAACATAGAGTTTCTATAATCAAAGATCCATAGAGGATCAAAAGTGTTCTTAGTTACTATAACTTGTATTTATTTTCCGCTACAATATCAAGTTGTAGAGATCTTCTATTAGTTTGCTTGTGATTACATTGGCAACACTAACGATCTCCGAGTGCTTAAGATCTATCAAGGTCTTTGTTTCTAACAAGTGGTATCAGAGCCTCGGGAAAGTCTCTACGATACTAAGAACCATTCTCATCCCCATACAATCATACACTCATCCACCATGCCCGGATCGACATCTTGAAAATGAAGTCACCAACACAAACAACACCAACACCAACACCAACACCACTTCCATGCAACAACTCGGTCTCACAAACAAGAATGGTAAATTCCCTTATTTAAAGAGGAAGAATATGAACTTTGGACTATGAAGATGGAAACTGGTTTCCAATATTGATTGGAATCATGGGAGGTAGTAAAGAAAGGAAATAGTCTAAAGAAGATGATTCACAGCGAGATGGGAAGTTTATCATGGCTCCACCAAAACTTCTTGAAGAAGTCTTGGCCATGCAGAGAGCATAAAGTGAAGACTATTACGCTTGAAGCCATACACGAAGATCATCTATGTGATTTTCATCATATGGATGATGCTAAAGATATTTGGATGGCTCTCAAAGCAAGGTTTGGTGGAAATGAAGAATCAAAGAGAATGAGGAAGTCCATGCTAAGACAACAGTTTGGGACTTCAACATATCGAGAAGAAGAAGGTATCCACAAGGGATACGACGGGTTCCATAGGATCTTGAGTCACCGAATCACCGAATGCTAAACCGGACAATGAAGATTGCAACTCAAAGTTCTTGAGGTCCTTGCCACCATCATGGTTGCATGTTAGCATTGCACTCAAGGCTAAAGGAGGGTGGACATGCTCACCTTTGATGAGCTATACAACAGACTCGTAACCCTTGAACGGATGTCGGGACTCCCTACCGTACATCTTCTTCCAATCATGCGACCTTTGTTGGGACATCTCATTCCACCAAGATGGTACAAGCTCCTAGCTCCAACTATTTCCCATCATCTCCTAGTTCCAACTACTTTCCATCATCATCTTCAACTCCCCTTCACCACATAACCCTCGTCCCACTCCACCAAGTTCTCAAGCTAGATCTAGTAGTGTGATGGAGGATGTTCTTCATTCGCTTGTTGCGACTATGATACTCAAAAGATATCTTGCATATGAAGACTTTGATCGGTGGACCCTCTTGATATGGAGGAAATGAAGTGAAAATGCAAGTGGCTTTGTTGTCTGTGGACATCAAAAGGTTTGAAGAGGTGGAAGGAAGTTTGTTTTCAAAGGAAAGGAACCAGCTCGCTTTGATAGGGGAAAGTCGGTGCTACTCTTGTCATCGGATGGGGCATTTCTCAGAGAATGCAAGGACAGAAAAGAATGGAGATGGAGCCAAATATTTTCCTATCGTGAGAACAAGCAGAAGTCGAGCTTGACTCTCCTCACCATGGATGAACAGTCAATTGGACCACACATGAACACGTTAATGAGGAAGCTCGGGATCTTGATAAGCTTGGGCCGCTTGCAAGGTGCACTTGGATGAAAGGCATGATCGGTTGCCTTAATGGGACTATCTCGGTACACAATTGTATTTTTGGTGTAGTCTTAGATACAATGAACTTAAGGAAGAATTTGATGCTATGAAACCTAAGTTTGATGCATGTTATATTGATAATGAAGCTCATAAACTAGCATTAAAAGCGATGAAAGACAAAAGTATGGTTTCGTAAGAATCAAATTGCTTATGAAGAAAAATAAAGATTTTACAGCTTTGATCTAGAAGTTGCAAATAATTACTTAAAAGCGTCGAGAAAACTAAGGATGAAGTCGTGTGCGAAAACCTAGAGCTTAAGGAAAAACTAGCTAAGGAAATAGCTATGCATAAAGAATGGTTGGTAAATGGAAACAAGTTAGCTAGTCAAATCTATAACGATCAAACAGTTACCTCGGCTTAGGACTAGGCTTTCAAAAGTATGTAGGAGTAGAAGCTAAATATGATGGTCGTAAATCCACACCGGCGAGGTTAGCTAACTTTGTAAAACAAGGTGAATTACATGTCGTCCTCGGACCTATTAGAGGTGAATTTATGCCCATAGACCTATCCATCACTTTGTTGACTTTGATGGATCACATCACCTATATGGCAAAAGTCAAAGACTTGCTGACCACGATGCCTCATCTAATGATTTTGTCTCTTGCTCGACAAAGACAATTCATCGGATCAAGGGTCTACTTCCTATGAAAGTGTGATTCAAATGAGAAGTCCGACCTTCCCAAGCTGAACCAACACCCAAGCTCGCACCCCAGTCTACTTGTGAGCCTTCTAGGAAACTCATGAGGAATCAACTTCCAAGACAGTTTCTCACGAAGACTTATCTTTAAATGTTTGAATAATCGATCTGTTAAAACAATTCCTTGAATGTATCTGTTTTAAGTACTTCGCATGTAATCCAACATCTTCCTATTTGAATAAAACTTCTAAGAAGAAGACATGTTTTGTATGTGGCAAGAAATTTCATTTGATTAAGGATTGTGATTTTATGAACAAAGATTGGGTGCATATGCTACTCTCCGTAAACACAAACCTAATCGGACCAATGTTGCTAGTATTCCACCTTATGTCCCATGGCGGCTAAAACGACTCTCATTGGAGAAGTTCGGTTACTAGACCTTATGGCCAACCAACGAGCTCATACTTTAAACATGACTATTGGCCTACATATGTTGACTCCATATATCTTTGGGAAGGGATATGGAACACTTTGTGAAGCCCTCAAAGAGTTGTTCTTGGACTAACAAGGGACCAAATTATCAATGGAGGACCAAGAACAATGGTGGATCCTCTAAAACTTCATGCCCTAAACACCGTGATCCACAAGGCGTGTTCAAGTCGAGAATGACTTGAGCCTCCTCTACCTCTGCTAACTGCTTGTATATAATTTTTGTTGTTTGTAGGATCATCCCTTAAGCATAAGAATATTGGTATTGTTGATAGTAGTTGTTCGAAGCATGTCCGGGAACAGGATATGATGCACAATTTTGTCCCTATAGAAGGAGGAGGCAATGTGACATTTGGAGGAAGTGATGGGAGTATTACGGGAAAGGCACCATAAAGACACCTCATCCGGATTTTGAAAATGTGTATTTTGTTAAGGAACTTGACATTTCAACTTGTTTTCTCGTGTCACAAATCGTGACACTAAGAACAAAGTTCTCTTCATCGAGAATGAATGTCTTGTCTTGTCTAAAGACTTCAAACTCCCGGAAGAAACTTCAATTCTTCTGAAGGTTCCTCGTACTCACAATTTGTACACATTCAACCTTAATGAAGTTCAACCAGGTGGTGATCTCACTTGTTTAGTGGCTAAAGCATCTCTTGATGAGTCCACTAAATGGCATAGAAGAATGGCGCATGTGAATTTCAAGACCATTAACAAACTTTCTAGAATGGGTCTTGTTGAAGGTCTTCCCACCAAAGTTTTCACAAATGATCACAATTGTGTCGCTTGCAACAAAGGAAAACAACACAGAGCTTCTTACAAGGCTATCAATGCTATGAGCATCATTCTTGAACCTCTTGATTGCTTCACATGGATCTGTTTGGTCCAACTCAAGTCGAAGCATTGATCATAAGTTCTTCGCTTGGTAATCACCGATGGCTATAGCGATTTTGTTGGGTTTTCTTTCTCGAACCAAAGATGAAACATCTCAAGTCTTGTTGAATTCATCACTCTTGTTGAAAATCAGTTGAACAAAAGGTTAAGGGCATTAGGTGTGATAATGGGACGAGTTCAAAAATGCTATTCTTATAGAACTCGTGGGTCAAAAGGCATAAAAGGGACTATAGTAATCCAAGAACCCCACAACAAAATGGGGTGGTGAAAGAAAGAATAGGACCTTAATAGAAGTCGCTAGATCCATGCTTGCGAGACTCTAAACCGCCCACTATGTTCGGATCAAGTCATGGCACCACTTGCTATGTGCTAAACAGGTGTCCATTACTGCACCACAACTCAAAACTCCATATGAACTTCTCTTTGGAAAGGTTCACATCATTCACTACCTAAAACCTTTTGGTTGTCAAGTGACCATTACGAACACAAGTGATCCGTTGGGAAAGTTTGATGAGAAGGTGATGATGGGTATATTGTGGGTTATTCACTCATAGTAGGGCCTGCTGGGTGTATAATTTGCAAGCCAAGAAGATAGAGGAGACGTTGAACACGAGATTTTGGAAGACAAGCATAATGTTCAAGGACGTGGTCATGCATGGTCTTTTGACCTTGACTACTTAACTCGACTCTTTGGGTTACACTAGACACTTGGCTAATCAAAATGCGTGTTCTCAAGCTTCTCCCACTTACAATGCAGTCCATTAGATGATGACTCAAAATGAGTTCGAAGATGATGAGCAACCCATACTTGTGCCTTCTTTCTCTCCTAACAATATTGCGGTACCTCCTCCAAGGATGTTGCCGATTCGTGTGATGAAGATGACTCTCATTATCTTTGAGGACCTTGCTAGGCTTCGACTCAAGAATTTCTTGCCACGCTTGAAGCGAGAAACCGAAAGAAGGAGTAGCTAATGAAGGAGTCGCAGAAACAACGTGTCTGCTGAAGTTGACTCTGTCACACCCTCCATCCCCAAATCATCAAGGCTATCTTTGCTCCTTCTCAAGTATCTTTAGACTTTGGTGAACCCTATACACGCTTTCCAAAACCTTCGATCTTGGAAATCATCAACCCAAAGTCGGCATCTTCACCTCACCCTCTTATGATGTCAATTTGAACCAACCATCACTAATCTTGATTCATCCATTGAAGTCAACCCCATCGCCACTCGGAGGATCAATATTGCTCATCCTCAATCCAACATCATAGGTGATCTTCGGCACTGTCGAACTCGAAGGGCTATCACAAGTCCTCAATTTGGACAGATTGCCTTTCTCTCTTATGTCTCCAACCAACAAAGAGACAATCACACGACTTCAAACATTGTCATTTGCTTGTTTTCTCTCAAGTGGAACCAACCAAAGGTATCTCAAGCTCTTAATGATTCGAGTTGGCTAGAAGCAATGCAAGAAGAGATGCAACAATTTCACAATCAACAAAGTGGATCTTGGTTCCACTACCGATGGCAAATATGCTATTGGGACAAAGTGGGTTACGAAGAATAAGAGAGATTCTAGAGGTGTTGTGATTAAAAACAAAGCAAGGTTGGTAGCACAAGGCTTGAGACGTGAGGAAGGAATTGATTATGATGAAGTGTTTGCTCCTGTTGCCAGAGTTGAAGCAATTCGCATTTTCCTGGCTTATGCTTCTTATATGGGCTTCATGGTGTATCAAATGGATGTCAAAGGTGCTTTTCTATATGGTGAGATTGAAGAAGAGGTTTATGTCTCTCAACCAAAGGGATTTGAAGACCCAGATCACCCAAATCATGTTTACAAAGTTGTTAAAGCTCTCTATGGATTACATCAGGCTCCAAGAGCTTGGTATGCTCGGCTTTCATCATTCCTGCTGAAGCATGGCTATAGGAGAGGAGCTATTGATAAAACTCTGCTCCTCAAGAAGAATTACTCCGACATCATTCGGTACAAGTGTATGTGGGCGACATTATCTTTGGTTCCACAAATGAAGCTTGGTGCGAGGAATTCGAGGAACTTATGAAGGGTGAATTTCAAATGAGTGCTATGGGAGAACTTACTTTCTTTTGGGTCTCCAAGTTCGTGAGAACAAGATGGCATCTTTATCATCAAGATAAATATGTGAGGACATTCGAAGAAGTTTGGTATGGAAGGTGTTAGGACCGCCACCACACCTTATGAAGCTCCAAAGACTAAAGCAAATAATGAACCAGATCTACACGTGAATGTGCATCCAGACAGTCCATGATTGGTTCATTGATGTATCGACCGCTTCAAGGCCCGATATTACGTTTCTTTGTGAGTGTGTGTTCTCGACATCAAGTCACTCCACTTGCTTCCCATCTCAATGCCGTAAAGAAGATATTTAAGTACCTCAAAGGCCAACCTCTTTAGGCCTTTGGTACCCAAAAGAATCTCCTTTCAAGTTAGAAGCATTCAAAGGATGTGATTATCTTTGGTGCAAATCTGGATAGAAGATCCACAACCGGAGGTCGCCAATTTCTAGGCAAAGGTTGATTTCTTGGCAATGCAAGAAACAAACCATTGTGGCCACCTCAACTCTCAAGCGAGTGCGTTCTTTCACGCAAGCTACGTGGACAAGTCCTTTGGATTCGTAACCAATTCTTTGGATTATGGGTACAACTTTATGAACACTACAATTCATATAGATAATCAAAGTACCATCTGCATAGTCAAAATCCAGTTTTTCACGGTCGAGCGAAACACATTGAAATCAGCACCACTTTATAAGAGATGCTTATGAAAACATTTAATAAAAGTGGCTAAAATCCATCTTGATAATAATGTGGCGCACCTATTAACAAAGGCTTTTGATGGACCAAGGTTTCAACACCTCGTGGTCAATATTGGTATGCTAAACCCTTGACTGCATAGTTTAAGGGGAGGCATAGGCCTCAGGGGAGGCATATGCCTCAGGGGAGGATTTGTGCAAACTCTGCAGATTTTTGTTTGTTTTATATTTACTCTGCAGATTTTTGTTTGCAGATTTTTGTTTGTTTTATATTTACTCTGCAGATTTTTGTTTGTTTTATATTTACTCTGCAGATTTTTGTTTGTCTTTATATTTTAGTTTGTAATCTAACACTAACTTCTAATATTTCTCTAGTTTGTTTGTTTTTGTTGTTGTGTATGTTTAGTGTCTGTTTTGCGCTTGTGCATCGCATTTTGTCTATTCCTTTTACGGATTGCGCTTTATACATCCCATGATCAAGATCAAATTCATCAAGAGTGGCTCATTAGTACATGGTCGATAGTCGAGAAAGTGTTGCTTGTTTCTTCCGATAACAAATCTTCAAGCATACAATTTGATTCTCATCAAGATAATACGAAAGAAAAGAAATTGAAAGTCAAATTGTTCATTCATTCATTCAAGAAACAGTTCTGACTTACAACTTACATAAAGTCAACTTCTATTTTGCATCCTCAAGATACGAGCCGCATACTTAAGCTAAGCCTAATCTAATGTATATCTTTCATTTCAAATCTAATCGAATCTTGGATATGCGTTAAATGTCGGCTTTGCCTTTGTGAAGTCTTGCATAACCACCCATTCGATCTAACTGGCCGGTTGGATATGCACCACCAAAGACGACGAAGATGCTAAGGACCAAAATGGAGGGATGGATTGATGAAAACGATTGACGATGACGATGACCACGTAGGATGACGAAGAGAACTATCGTGTCCTTTGTGCTTCATCTACTCATTTCAACCAAAATGCAATCGATCCACCCTCCTCAAGCCCTTCTTCTATACGATGTGTGTTCATGCACCAAAAGATGGCGCAGTGAGACCAAGAACCACCTCCCTATCTTTGGGGAGTGGCGGATTCCTGGCACGAGGTCTTTGTTGAGACCGAGGTGCTGGAGGTTGGGAGTAAGAAGTTCCCTCCTTATAGGAGTCATCAGAATCATCAGCAGATTCACTTGGAGTCACTACAATGTCATCTTCTGAAGAAGAAAGAAAGGGCGATTTATTTGGTCTTGGATAGGGTTGAGGAAAGTAAGAGAACCATGGGTTTGATTCACCACTTGATGATGATGAAGAGGATGAGGAAGCTGAGGAAGTAAGATCTATGACCTCAGGTTTGGTATTCATGGTGCAATTTGGTTAATTGGGGTTATTTTACTTCTAGGGTTTGTGGTAAATATTTGGGGATCTTGGTGAAAAGATGAGTTACATTGGGATCATTTTATAGCGGATTCAAGGTTCAACGAGTTTAATGCAAGTGGGTGGCACAGTAATTCTAGAAACTTACCGAAGATATTCTTATCTTTGATGCATTCTGCTGATGCCATAACTTCAGCAGATTGATCTTGTATTTCTGCCGAAGTGTTATTCTGGGTCGGGTCAAAGATGTCATACACGTCAGCAATGGTCAACCAAACGGTCCATTTTTTTTTGACCATAATTTGGGCAAAAACACTTCATCCACCATCACTCGCTTCAGAACGAACAAAGTCCCTCTCATTCCACTTACACAAACTCTCACCATTTCAAAATCATAATCCTAAACACTCATATTCCTCATGGGTCTTGAATTTAAATATGATCACAACAAAGTTGCTTTTCTGGGTAATGGCAAAGGTTATGAACTGTACGAACCAATGGTGGAATTCCTGAAAAGGTCCAAGATACGTTATGCTCTAACTCATTCTCCAAATGAGATATATGAATCATTGTTACTCAATTTTGGGCAATCTACGAGAAAAGGAGTGAGATGAGAGATTAGAGTCGTGATTGATGAAACGAGTGCATTGTGACCGAGGACCTAATCGGAAGGAAGCTTCACCGGAAGATGCCGATGGAGCATTTTACTCTAATCGTGAAGATGTGTTGAATGGGCTAAGGGCTATTGGCTATCGTGGTACTAGAACTGATATGTGGCTAAAGAAGGAACTCGCCCCAAATGGAGGTTCTGGTTCACACACCGCTCCAATGCATGAGCAACAAGATCGAGGATGGGACCAGTTCTCAACCAGATCGGATATGGTATTGTGTGTCTTTCTCGAGGGTAACTTTCAATTTTTCTAAGTATATTTTCGAAAACATGGTTGAAAATATTCAAAGACAAAGGAAAATTTTAATGTACCCAAGGTTTTACAAATCATATTAGACACCTCTACCCAAGCACAACCTTTTTATCCTATAAGTTCCTTGACTGCTAAATTGTTTGCAACCATGAAAACTCACTTTCAAGGGGAACATCATCCCTTGTTAGCTGCTATGTTGCCCCAAGGTAATGAGGCTGCTAATGAGGAGAATGTGGCTCATAATTCACCTGTTGCTACTGATGGTAATCCATTGGTCAACATTGATGAGGGCCCATCTTCTACTGTTGAAGCAACTCATGTTGCTCCTGACCAGCCACCCTGTCCCAGTCCTCCACCCACACTTGATACTCATGTTGAGTCAGAGCTTAATAGACCACCCACACCATGTCCTGTGAGGGTTCCTCTTGATGAAGATATTCCCCACATTGAGCATGACCAGTTACTTACGAAAGGTTCAATGAGGCTCCCTTACCACGAGCAATCTGTGGTGGTGCCGAGGACCCCATTACACTCTCATCATGTATGCTCTTGTCAATGTGTATGCTGCAGAGGTTAAGAATCAAAAGGAGCTTGCGAGACCAAGTCTTCTCTTGAGGCAAAATTGAAGAACTGCAGAATCAGTTAAGGTCTTAGAGCACAACCTACAAGGGTCTTCCAAACGGAAATTGGTGGTTTCGTCTGATGAAGAGCAAGAAGTTCCTCCCTTTGGGTCTCTAGAAATGTTGGCTGAAGTTTCTCTCAATGACCCTTCATCTGTAGCTGCCACTTCATCAAAGAAGACGAAACCTGTTCTCTACACCAGAAGAAAGAGATCTGATCTTCACAAGGTTTCTTCTGAAGCTTCAGAGGAACCTGTAGTTGATAAGGCTGCATCTGCTGATATACAAATGGAGGATGCATCTCCAGACCTTGGACAAACTTCATCTGTTCAAGAACCATCAGACCCTTCACCTTCAGCAGATCATCCTGATGTTGCTGTCTTGACCACCTCAGTTGATAATCTACATCAACATGTTGATTTAAGTACTCCAGAAGAAATTCCTGTAGTTGATCTTCTCAAGAAGAATGTGCTAAGCGACCGATGACAAAGGGAAAATGTCATCACCAAGATGAGCTTGGTCCCAACCTAGTGACCGAGGAGGAAAGACTAGGTCAAGCTAGTAGATTGGCGAGTTTGAGAAGTCAAAGGAAGATACAACATTGGCTAAACAATTTGAAATGTAAGAATTCTCATCTCTAACTCCTGAGAGAAGAAAAGAACTAGATGAATTGAGAGTTCAGATGCCTGCTGCACAATGGGATGTTCTAACTCAGCATGTCATTTCAAGACCTTCTCTAGCTCAAAGTATCCTAGGTGGAGATTTTCTTAGTGACAACTATGTGGAGCGAATGAGGACTCAGGGAAGACAAAGGAAGCAAGAAGCACTTGCACAAAAGAGGCGATCCAAGCTCGAAGGCCAAAACAAACCTCCCACTAAAGATGAAATAAGAAGGGTGGTGAAAACCAATATTCACGGTCCAACTCGCCTAACAATGAAACAAGTCAAGGCTTTTCCGATCATGTCCCAGATCGCAAATATAACCAAATCATGGAGGAAAGATCATTATCTTTAGCAAAATCTCTCAACCTAAAGAGGACTTCAGAGAATGAGGCTGCTCCAGAAGCCAAAAGACTCAAGGTTGTTGATGCTACAACCAAAGAATCTTCTCCAATCATTCAAGGTCTTTGTTTCTAACAGATTTGTTTACTAAAAGGAACACTCCCTTGACTACTTCAATGATGGAGACTGTTCAGGCAATTAGAGATGAGGCTGCATCTAGTGATGAAAGAGAAGGTACTGCTTCAACTCAAGGTACTGCATCTCAAGGAACTGCTTCTCAAGGTACTGATGTAAATGAAGGTACTGCAGTTTCACCTACCTCATCCCACCATGATTCTCCACCTATTGAGTCAGAACCAGATATCCCTATTCCTCATCATCCTCCTGAGGAGATGCACCGATATACCCCTCAAGGTTTAGTCTTTGGATAATTATGTTATGACAAGGGAGCTAGTCGATTAAAGAAAACAATCGAGACTCAAGTCGCACGTATAGCACAGCTTGAAGACCAAGTTTAGAAGACTTAAGAGGTCTGTCGGCCTTTAATCAAACATCACCGATTATGGGTCAAGGTGAAAAGAAGAAAAGAAAGCATTTTAAGAAGGCTTCTCACCGAAAAAGGTTCACCAAAAATCTTCTATCCAATTGGGAGGAATATAGAGCAAGAGAATTTGAAAGAAGATGCTAAATTTTATGAAGAAAAGAAGATGAACCTCAAAGCATCAAGCACAGTTAACATTCAAAGTCTTGAGCACAGAAGAACTGGATTTCAAAGAACCGGTGTTCAAAGTAATGATGATCAAGGTGTCATTGATCAAAGTCTTGTTTTCAAGAAACTCATAGACAAGAACTGATTACACCAAGAACTTTAAATTTTGATGAAGAAGCTAGTCCTTCAACAATTTTACAAGAAGAGGAAGATGTTACACCAAAAGTAGTGCACACTGCAAGTGATGATGAAACTATAGCTGAGATATTGCACGACTTATCAAGACCAAGGGGTGTTAGCATTCCAGGAGTTGCTATAGAACAAGAACAACCACAAGCTTCTCAACTTGTCTTAGATCCTAAAGACAAAGGTAAAGGAAAATTGGTTGAAACAAAGAAGAAGAAGCTCACTTTGGCTGAAATAAGAGCTATTGAAGTAGCTAAGAATGAAACTGCTGCTAGAAAGCTACAAGCTGAGTTGAATGCTGAAGTTGATCAATCAGTGAAGGAATCTGAAACAAAAAAAATCAGTTGTTATACCTAGAAGACCAATGAGTAAGGCTAAAGAAAGAAATGCTATCATGGCTTACTTGAAAGGTCAAGGATACACTGGATTACAGAAGCTGAATTACTTGGAGATGAAAGACTTGTATAATGCTGTCAGAGAAGCTTATCAGAAGCAAGTTGAGAGTATTATTTCTTTCAAGGATGATAAGCACAAGGAGGATTTTAGTAAAAGAAGTTTAAAACGAAAAAGGACAACTGAAGCTGAACATAAATCAAAGAAGATTGAGCTAAGATCAGATACAGTTGATGAACTGAGGAATTACATTAGAGTTGTCGACTTTGAGAATCCTAAATCCAAAGATGCTGCAGTTAAGAAATCCAAGATAACTACATTTGAAGTAGTAGAATCAAAGGAGGATGGAAACTATTTGATGTTCCATAGAGAGGATGAAAGCTTCAGAGTATTCAATTTACTATAGGATATACTGCATATTATTGATAGAGCAGATCTGTTTCAACTATACCAACTAGTGCAAGAATACTTTGAACATATTCCATCAAGTGAAGTCAAGTTAGTATTACTAGAGATCCGACAACTATCTTCAAACCGAGGAAACAAGCAATGATGAACTCGACAAAATCAAGAGAACTGGAGATTATGTCGGAGATTCTTTGAAGAATCGGAGTTCATGCTTTAGAATTGAAGACGAAACTATGATCCACATGCTAGCTGAAAGAAGATATCCTTTGACAAGCGATCTTATGAGAAGGATGTTGGATCATGGAATGGAAGTCGAGGAAGAGAATGACACAGCCTTAATGGTTATTGAATTGTATATCAAATGGACAAAGGCTGAGGATGAAGCATAAGTACTGGTATTATGTTTAATTATATAAATTTTTGAAAAGTAAGTACTTTATTCAAAGTACTGCTGGACAAACAGTACTTTAAACAAAGTACTGCTTGTAGCACAAACCAGTAATAGTTTTAAAAAGAAAACTTTTGTTAAGTGAAAAATATTTTGAAATAAAATTTAAAAGCAACAATGGTTTTTGAGATGGTTATAACAATAGGTTATCAGTTCACCATGTTTAACAAAAGAACTGGCTAATCCATGAGCAAACGGCTCTGGTAAAGATATCTCAAATCCATTATATAGTTGACAACTTGCTAATAAGTTGTATGGTAATCAACTTACCATATCAGCAAATGTAAAGAGTTGGCTAGCCCACAAGAAAAATGGCTTGTGGTAAAGGCTGTGGAAAAACCATTTATATGGTAATTAGTTCACCATGGTTGCAAGAACTAACTAGTCCAAAAGGGCACTTTTGGTAAATACAAATCAAATCATTGATAGTCGATGATTTGCTAAAAATCATATGGTTATCAATGTACCATGGTCTTACACACCTAAACACTTGGCTACTCCAGAGTTAATGGCTTTGGCAAAGAGACATCAAAATCCATTAAAATTTCAATGATTCACCTCTCACAGGAGTTTACACACTTGGAAGTGATGAGTATAGACTGAAACTTAAATGAACTGATGTAAAATTTGTCATATGTTGCTGAGTTGCTGAAAAGATAGAGCTTGCTGATTATTGCTGAAAAGAATTACTGATAAAGACTACTTTGATGATGATAATATAAGCACAGGATCTACAAAGACAAAATTTGAAGATAACGCCACAATCTCTCTTTGAAGACAAAGATGTTAAAGTTTAATATACAAAGGAACTTGAAATCAAGCAAGTAGAATTCAAGTTAGGGGAGGATTGTTGGGATATAGAAAGTCAAAGTGCTGAAGAATTAAAGTACTGAAGAGTCAAAGTGCTGAAGAAGTCAAAGTACTGCTAAAGTATAAAGTCAAAGTAATGCTCGATTCATCAAAGTACTGCATGCTTAAAGGACTGATATGCAAAATCGTTAAGGATTATCTTTTAATTCTAGAATGTTCTAAGATTAGTTTAGTATTACTTGTCGTACAAGGTTTGTAATTGTAAACCGACTAGGGTTATCCTTAAGCCTATAAAAGGACCCCTAGGTTGGCATTAGAGATATGTTTTTTAGAGTTGTTAAAGAATCTGTATAACAAGCAGGTTCTAAGTATTAATAAAATAGTTGAAGTTAAAGATAAATCTTCTTAGCTTTGTTAAGTAAATTCCGCATACTTAATAGAGTTAGTTAAGTGTTTCATTGTTAGTAACTTAAGATTTATCCGAGGTTATTAAACCCTTAACAAGCTATATAAGTTAGTTTGGTTAGAGTACATCGATCCAACAATTAGTATGTACTACTAAGACTTGGGTGAGACCTTGACGAGGGTTTAACACGCTTGGGATCGCTTGGAACTTGGTGTTGCTCTTCTCGTACAAATCACAGGAACAAGAGAGTTTGTTTGTGAGTTTTGAGTGTTTACATGAAGTGTGGTTTGCATGGGGGTATATACATGATTTAGAAGGCAAGTTGTGTAGAAAAAAGGAATAAAGGATGAGAATAATATGTAGGTACTAAGGCTAGGGGGTAGAGCACTTGAGTGATATACAAATTGAGTTACAAGTGTGTGTAGCACTTAGTTTGAGGGGATGATGAGGCAAGGATTTTAGGAGCCAACTCATGTATTTAGTTTATGTACTAGGAGTTCTTAAGTGATCAATTGTGACATCATGGGTTGAGTTTTGGAGGGTGTGAACATACATATGTGAGGTGTGGTTGCTCTAGAACTTCATTGGGTCCAAAATCATTTCTAACGTGACCAAACGCATACATTGTGATCGGGTTGTTTGGTCCTTGGGTCAAAGTGACATGAACATGTTATATGGTATCACAAGTACATTGTGTGGTCTTGGCAAAAGGTTACAAGGGGTCGTGTGGTTTGAGAATACTCAGATGGTCCAACAACTTATGCAACGTGTCAAATTGTGTTATAGGGGTTCATGAAAGTCGAGTAAGGCTTGTGTGGTCATATAACTTAGTTAGGAAATTGTTTTGAGTATATATAAGAACTTAGGAATAGGTTTGAAAAGTTTTGGGTTAAGTTTGTGTTGGGATATGAAAGTACTGAAGAATATGAAAGTACTGAAGATGGTCAAAGTACTGCTTATGTGAAGGTCAAAGTACTGCTCACTCATCAAAGTACTGCAAGGATAAAGGACTGCTATGCAAATCGTTAAGGATTATTATGTAATTCTAGAATGTTCTTAGTTTAGATTACTTGTCGTACAAGGATTAGAGTTGTAAACCGACTAGGGTTATCCTTATGCCTATAAAAGCACCTCTAGATTGGCATTAGATATATGTTCTTAGAATAAAACTTTAGAAAGAATATTAGAGTTGTTAGGATTGTTATTAAATCTGTGTATCAAGCAGGTTCAAAGTATTAATAAAATCGTTGAAGTTAAAGTTATTCTTCTTAGCTTTATTGAAGTAGTTTCCGCATACTTAGTAAAGTTATATCAGTGTTTCATTGTTAGTGACTTAGGATTTATCCGAGGTTGCTAAGCCCTTACAAGCTATATAGTTAGTTTGGTCAGAGTATATCGATCCAATAAGTGGTATCAGAGCTTGTGTGGAAACTCTGATTAAGAAGAAACCCTTAAAGACCGATTTAACAACAAACCCTAAAGATGTCGATCAAGCCGCACCACCCCATCCATCACCTCATCAGAATACCTATCATCAAGAAGGAGAATATGATCTCGGAGCATGAAGATGAGGCAAGACATTGCTATTACTGCACCATGCTATATGGAATGTAATTCTCAATGGTAATGAAGTTGTTGCAGAACACAGAGAAGTTCCCGGACAATCTAAACCACCTAAGGTCGTCTTGCCGCTACTACCGTAAGAAATCAAGAAAAGGCTCTCAACATACTATTGTTTGCTATTCCCGATGGTTACCTACTCAAGTTCAATGATGCTAAGGATGCAAAACAACTATGGGTCGCTCTCAAGACAAGATTTGAGGTAATGATGCTTCCAAGAAGATGCATAGAAATCTGTTAAAGCAACAGCTTTGAAACTTTTCTCACAGGTGAAAGAGAAAGTCTTGATGTCGCCTATGATGATTCCGAATCTTCTTAGTATGCTGGAGTTATACAAAGCAGAGGTATCCGTTGAAGATGCAAACCTGAAGCTCTTAAGAAGTTTGCCATCCGTATGGCATGTGATTTCTACTATGATCAGAGGACAACCTGGTTTGGACACTATGGAATTTGATGATCTTTACAACCACTTAAAGGTGTATGAGCATGAGATGAATGGCCAAACAAGCTCAAAATCTCATAGTATTGCTTTTGTGTCTTCTGAAAAGAGAGGCAGTACTTCTACTAAAAGTACTGCTTATCCTACTCAAAGTACTGTTGCTTATCCTACTCCCACCTCATCACCAACAAATACCATCCATTCTGATGAAGTTGTGTGCTCATTCTTTGCTCAGCAAGCCACTTTACCCGTCACTTATGAAGAAGATTTGTCACAAATTGAAGAAGATGCTATTGAAGAAATTGATATAAGGTGGCAAGTTGCTATGATCACTGCTAGGATCAAGAAGTTCATGAAGAAAACAGGAAGAGGCATTGACTTCAAACCTAAACAGGGTATAGCTTTTGACAAGACCAAGATTGAATGCTTTAATTGTCAAAGAACTGGAAACTTTTCAAGAGAGTGCAAGTTTGCTAAATATCAGGCAAACGGAATGATTGAGAAACCCAAGCTTGAACTAAAGGAAATTCCTATTCTCAAAACAAAAGCTTTGGTTGCTCAAGAAAATCTATCGAGGTTGACCGAGTCTTTGATGATGAACCACGAATCTACTCTATGGTGGCAGTGGAAGAGTTTGATTGGAGCACAGCTTTTGATGAGGAACCAGGATCTGCTGCTTTGGGAACAAAAGATGGTCTTGGAAGCTTTGATTGGAGCATGGAAAGTGAAGAAGAACCTGTTATGCTCGCTATGGTAGCTACTTCACCAAGTTCACCACCTATCTCTAAGGTATGCTCTAAGTGTCATGATTTTTATCAAAAAGTGCTTAATGATTATGTAACTGAAAGAGATAATTATAGAAGGGCTAGGTCTGAGGTAGCTGGTTATCAAATAACCTTAGAGTCTATGGAAGCCAAAATAATAACTCATGAAAATAATGAAATGGCTTGGGCAGAAAAGTATGAACAACAGGATTATCAATTAAAATTGAGTGAATGGAAGTTAGGATGTAAGGTTTCTGAACTTGAAAAGATGACTAAGGAAAGGGATGAACTGTTAGAAAAATTTCATGCTTGGGGAAAATCTGGCCTTTCACATGTTAGTTTTGTTGAAAAACAGAAAAGAGCACACATTAAAACTGGCCTAGGTTTTGGTATGGATTTTAGTAGCATAGAAGAGAACCCACCTAGTGATCAGGAACTTGATTATGAGGATATACTAACTAGTGATGATGAACTCATTATCTATATAGATAACACATCTAGTAATGAGGAATCTATTAGTCAAACACCTCCTGAATTTAAGAAAGACAAGGGTTATCATGCAGTCCCTCATCCCACTGGTAGTTTTTAACCACTTAGGACATATGTTTCTCGTTTTGGAGTAGACAATTTAGAGTTAAGGAAAAAGCTTACTGGTCAATCTACTTCAGGTCCATCTAGTTCTGAAACCCCAAAAAAACAGTTGAGAAACCTAAGAATGCTAATGTTAAGAGTCAAGTAGTACCTTCAACTCAAAGTAATGCTACACGTTCAGCAGTACCCTCAAGAAAACCTTTTCAAAATACTACTAAACCTTTTTGGGATAATTTTGGTCAAAATAATTTTCATAATTCACCAAAAAGTCAGGATAAGTTTGGTCTTAGATCTAAAGGAAGAAATTTTAGGAGTATGGGTCAAAAATTGTGTTTTGTTTGTTATAGTCCTGATCATTTGATTAAGCATTGTGAGTTTCACTCAGAATATCTAAGCAAATTCCCAAAGACCAGATCTATTAACCATAAGCCTAGGGAGAATACACCAGTCTGGAATCATTCACATAGGGTTAACCACATCAACTTCTCAAAAGACTATAGGTACCCTCACCAGAGAAGACCTTTTTCAAAATCACTAGTACCCTCAAACACTTCACAAGGTACTGATAAGCCAAAAGTTTCTCAAGCAGTACCTTCTCAAAGTACTGCTAGATTTTCACCCAATCAAGGTACTGATAACACTTTTTTGAATGGAAGCCCTAAGAGATCCAACTACTATCAATCTAGAAGGCGTTACACCTCAAAAAGAAATCTACACAAAAAGTTAAAACCTGCTGGGTTAAGAAAGAAAGTACTGATGGGGAACAAATAGTACTTTCAGCAAGTAAGAGTGAAACAAATATTTTTGTTTCAAATAATAAAGAGAATTTTGATGAAAAAGAGAGTTTTGTTGAAAAACCAACACAAGTTTTGGAACAACCAAAGATAATTGATCATGTGCTTAAAGACAGTGGAAATTACATACTTAAAGAATTTAAGTATGTAACTCCACAAGGGGAACACAAGTCAATAATGGCTTGGGTTCATAAAATTAACTAACTCTTTTATCTTTGTGTAGGGCAACCCAGAAGAGGAGCTTAAAGATCATTTAATTGTGGATAGTGGTTGCTCTGGAAGCATGACATGAGACAAAGAGATTCTGTCAGATTTTAGATCTTATTTTGGAGGAAGAGTTGCATTTGGGAATGATCCTAGTGGAGGAAGATCTTGGGAATTATGCAAAGTAGAGATTCTGCTGAAGATAATGCTAAATGGATTCTGCTGAAGAGTAAGGATTCTGCTGAAGAAGAGTTTCTACTGAAATAGTGAAACCGTGCAGATGGTTTCTGAGATAGTTATTCCGCGTATTCTATAGTTAGTTAGGATATGCATGAGCTTTATTAGGAAGTGATTATGTATATCTTATTTAGTTTTATGTTTATACGTTTCTCAGGAAACAAGTTAGGGTTCCTTGTCTATAAAAGGAACACAATAGTATGAATTATGTACGAGTTGAAAAACAAAGATTTAGTATTAATATAAAGATCCATAGAGGATCAACGAGTTCTTAGTTATCTGTGTTTGTACTTGTGTTTGATTTCCGCTAAAGAATACAAGTTGTAGAGATTTTCTATTAGTTTGTTTGTGATTACATAAGCAATACTAACGATCTACGAGTGCTCAAGATCTATCAAGGTCTAACGATTCAACAAGTGGTATCAGAGCCTCGGGAGAGTCTCTACAATACTAAGAATAGTCTTTTCTAAAACACCCATACAACCAACACAATATTCACCATGCCTGGATCAGATGATGATATCGAAGTTACCAATAACCAAAACACCACCCATATGCTACAACTAAGTCTCTCTAACAGCAATGCTAAGTTTCCTTACCTCAAAAAGGAGGAATACGATTTATGGGCGATGAAGATGCAGAACTGGATCTCCAACATTGATTGGAATCTATGGGAGATTGTAAGGAAGGGAACAGTTTGAAGAGAACTACCATGATCCCGATGGTAATCTTATTTATGTTCCTCCCAAATCTGTTTGAAGAATTATCAAGGTTCGAGAGAAACCAAAGTTAAAACAATTCTTCTTCAAGCTATTCCCGAGGATCACTTGAGTGATTTTCACTTCTTGCAGGATGCTAAGGATATATGGTTGGCAATCAAGGCCAAGTTTGCAGGGAATGAGGAGTCTAGGAGAATGAGAAAATCGATGCTGAGACAACAGTTTGAAGAATTTCAAATCTCTGAAGAGGAAGGAATTCACAAGGGCTATGACAGGTTTCACAAGATTTTAAGTCAGTTGAATCAGCTTAAGGCAAAGCCAGATAATGATGATTGCAATCCCAAGTTTTTGCGATCTTTACCTCAATAGTGGTTACAAGTAAGCATTGCCTTCAAAACTAAAGGTGGGCTTGATATGATTACCTTTGATGAGTTGTACAACAAGCTTAAAGCTCTTGAGCATGATGTCATAAGTCCCTTCCGTTCATCATCCACTGCTAGTCATACAACATTTGTTGGGGCCTCCACCCCAAAGATGATCCATGCTCCAAGTCTTACTTATTCATCATCATCTTACACTACCACTCCATCAAGTTCTCAATCTAAAACGAGTGGTATAATGGAAGATGTGCTTGGATCCTTCTTTGCTGATTATGACCCTCAAAGAAGAACTTGCATATGAGGATTTCGAGCAGTGGATCCACTGGATATGGAAGAGATGAAGTTGAAGTGGCAAGTGGCAATGATCTCTATGGACATCAAGAGATTTGAGCGTAAGGCTGGAAGGAAGTTTGGTTTCCAGGGAAGATATCCAGCAAGGTTTGACAAAAAGAAGGTCAAGTGCTTTACATGTCATCAGATGGGTCACTTCTCCAGAGAATGCAAGGATAGAAAGGCTGGTGATGAGGTAAGATACTCTTCTTATCAGCAGAATCAAAGGGATGCTGGAACTTCAAAGGCTGGATCCTCAGTTGCTCTGGTCACTATGGATGCCAATGTCGACTGAAAGTTACATGAGCAGGAGAATGATGATGGTCCTGGTGCTGATAATATCGGATTGCTAGCAAGCTATACTCCAGAGGATAGGCATGATCAGATTGTCTTGATGGGCATCTCTCAGGTACAAAATTGTTTGTTTGGTTGTAGTGAACGTTATAATGAACTTAAGGAAGCATATGATATTTTGAAACCTAAATATAATGAATGCTATGTTGAAGTTGAAGCTTATAAACAGGCTTTAAAAACATTAGAAAGACAATAGGTTTGGTTTCAGAAGAATCAAATAGCTTATGATGAAAAGATTAGGGTGTTACAAATGATCTAGAATGTACTAAAAATGACTTAAAAAGGACTGAGAAATTGAAAGCTGATGTGGTGTCTAAAAACAATGTGTTGAAAGAAAAATTAGATGAAGAAATAGCTAGACATAACAATTGGCAAAAAGCTGGTCTAAATCTAGCTAAAGAGATCTATAGTAGTCAATCTGAGACATCAATGATAGGTATAGGTTTTCAAAAATATGTGGTCCTGAAGCTAAATATGATGGGCGTAAAACTACACAAGCAGGTTTAGCTAATTATGTAAAAGAAGGTGACTTGCATCCTGTACCTGGATCTATTAGAGGAATACCTATGCCTGTTGACCTTTCCATTACTGTTGACTTTGATGGATCACATCATCTTTATGGCAAAAAGTCAAAAGACTTGCCAGACCCTGATTTTTCATCTAATGATTTTGTCTCTTGCTCTGACAGTGACAAATATTCTGATCAAGGGTCTACTTCTAATGCCAGCTGTGATTCAAGTGATAAGTCTGACCTACCCAAGTCCTCACCCCTGCCTGCACCCAAGCCTACCTTCAAGCCTATTAGAGTTGCTGCTAAGGAATCATCTTCCAAGCCAATTTCCTCTAAAGACTTGTCTTTTAAGTCTTTGCATAATAATACTGTTAAAAACAATTCCTTTAATGTTTCTGGTCTGAATGCTTTTACATGTAATAGAACATCTTTTAATTTGAATAAATCTTATAAAAAGAAGACATGTTTTGTTTGTGGAAGCGAATTTCATGTGATTAAGGATTGTGATTTTTATGAGCAAAGACTGGGTGTATGTGCTAATCAGCAGAAATCTAGACCAATGTGGACTAATGTTAATGATATACCACCTTATGTTCCACAGGCAACCCATAATAAATCTTCTTCATTCCCTTGGAGAAGATCTGTTAAGAGACCTGATTCTTGTAAAGTGAGTGGTGAAAAAAAACACAATATCAACGTATATCAAAATAAACGTAAAATTCGACAAATTAACCCTTTAGGAAAAAGGTCAACGTATCAAATCTTACGGGTGTGATAAAAGTGATACCGGAAAAGTAATTTCCCGGGTCGTGTCCCAACGAGGTGTGAATGGAAGGATTCGTTGAGTTTCGTGATTTGAACTTGAATTGGTTTCAATGATTTGTTTGATTTGAATTACGTTTCCTACAAATTAATTAACGGGAAGGTAATTAAGGCAAGGGAACCCTAATAAACTACAAACTACTACTACTAAGCCTAAGAAATGTTAAAACGAAGCTAAACTAAGTCCTAGGGTGCTAAAACGTAAAAACGAAAAAACCGGGAAACAACCCGAGCCATAAACGTAAAATTTTTGCAAATTAAGGACTACGGGTGTGAAATCAATTTTCCTACGTTCTATATGACTAAAAATAATTTTAGAAAAAAGTCGGGTATTTTTTCAACTCTTAAAATAATTACTACGAATTAAAAACTAATTTACTCTAATTAAATGATTAAAAATAGTAAACTATTTAGGAAAAATCTGAAAAATTCACATAAAGTACTTCTAACTAAGCTGAACCTAAGAAAAATAAGAAACAGTTTGGTCTTTTTGTAAATTAAGTTGAAAATAAGCTTTAAGAGCTTATTACTCTAAATGGCCAAAACGTATTTAACACATTGTTGTTGCAAAGATTGAACGAAAGAAGTCCCAAGGGCATTTGGTCATCCAGGTACACACAAACGCTCATAAAGGTGGGAGGTCTCAGGTTCGAGCCTGCCTCCCCACCTTTTTGTTATTTTGATTTTTAAACTTGGATTAAAAAGCCTTTAAAAACTTTAAAGATGCATGCTGATAACAAAAGCTTCAAGAGAGCAGATGGTCTTTGGTTTGCAGTGTGTACTGAGTGGCGTGGGTTCAAGTCCCAACCACGTTAGTGTTTGAAAACCTTTATTTTTTTTTGAACTTTTCTTTATCAGCGCAGTAATGAGATAGAAATATGACACTTTTGTGAAAACTTTTTGCCTAACGAAGTCGCGTTAAACTGTCTAGATCTGCCTTTCACCAACAATGATGAATATACCAAACCAAACACTCCTTTAACTAAACTTCAAACGATATGACCAATCCAACCAATAAGTTAATCTAACTAACTTCGATTTAACTTCAAACTAAAGATCTAAACTAGTCAAACCTAAGGATTCCTAACTTACACTAAGGTGGGGGAGACAAATCAGTTGGCGTAAATCTAGGGAACTCCTAAGGCTAAAGGGAAAATGGAAATAAAACACTAAACTCCTATGATAAGCACTGATAAGTTATTAGTTACACTAAGCCTATACTAATTAAACCACTAGTGAATTAAATCCTAAATAAGCTAAAATCTACTACTGATAAGCTAAAAAGACAAAGAAAAAACAATTAGACCCGTGGTCGCAGGAGGCTTCATATGCAGTGAAGAACAAACCTATGGGGCTGTTGTGGCTTATTTTAAAGTCGAAGATGTACTTCGAGCTAAGATAAGTTGCAAAGGTAGAGTTAGCACAAGTAGCTTTACATAAAAGCTGATTTGGGACCAAGAACTTCACTGTAACAACCTATAAATAAGCTGTTATCAGCATTCCTTGAACAAAAAAAAAAACATGCTGTTTCAACTTTTGAAATCTTTGTGAAACTCAGTTTTGGACACCAATTTGCACTAGGCTAGAAAGAGTTAAAGTGTGAATAAATTGTACCAAATACTGAACATGAAACATAAGCATTAAAAAGAACCGAAAGTGGTTAATGTTGAGCTTCAAATAAGCTTAAAAACAAGTTCTCAAACAGCAGTGGTGGCTGCTGTTATGGTAAAAAAAACAGAATACATATCAGTTATTGTTATTTTTTTTTCTTTTTCAACTCAATACATATCGAAACGTTTGAACAAACTGAAGACTTTTAAAGCTGGCTAATGACATCAAAATGAGTTTGATCAGATTGGTCAAAGTGGGTAAAAACTATGATTTTGACTCTTTAATAAACTGACCCAAACACCCCTATATGAAGTAAAATTGCTTCAAACAGACTTGAAACTTAGAAATTGATTTTTTTTCTTGATCAAAACTTAACTAAAAAAACTTAGCACAACTATCTTGGAGACTTTAGAACTAGAAAAAAGGGGCAATAAGAGCAGGAAAAGAACTTTAACTTAATAAAACTTTCTTCATTAACTTAAAAAAAACAGATTACAATTGAGTGAAAACAGAAAACTAAATTTTAAAGCTAAACTAGGGGGTGCCTTATAACTTGGCATACATAAGCTATTTATACTAAAAACTACTTGGGTCTTCCATCTTTTCTTGTGTTTCTTCTCTGTGAGGTAAACAAGCAATGACCCAACTTGTGCTTTCTTCACTTCAATCTTGGCCATTGATTAAGTAGGTACACTTGAGAACATATCTGAGCCATCCATGGGGTTTTTCAATCCATAGATTGCCAGCTTGGCATTGGAAAAGAGGAGGGAAAATGTGTGAGTGGGTTTGGGAATTGGGGGTGACTGGGTAAAAGGGTTTAAGGTGAGGTTGAGTGTTTTGGGATGGTGTAATTTGGGTAAAAGGGGGTGACTGGTTCTGGGTTAGAGAGAAAGCAGGAGGAGGAGGGAAAGGTAAAAAGAACGTTTTTATTATTGGTGATGGGGGGGTTCACATGGAAGGGAGGTCAAGTGGAAGTGGAAGGGGGTTCTAAAAGGGATAAGGAAGGGGTCAAGTGGAATAGGGTTTGGTATTTTAATCACAAGGACCATAACTGCAATTCCACAAAAATCAAGGGACCGAAACTGTAATTTTCAAAATTTCATCATAAGGACCAATTATGACAAGATTAATTTTCCCAAGGACCAAAAATGATAATTTTCAAACTTAAAATGTCCCGGGGTAATTTCTGTCAGTCTTTTAAAATTCCAAGGACTCAAGTTGCCATTTTGCAAAATTGAATTTTATAAGGCTAATTTTGACAACTTGAAAATTCCTGAGGGCCTTTTATAAAAAATTACATGTTTTGAATAACCAGGGACTAGATTTTAAAAATTATTGCATAAAATACGCCTAAATATTTTTTGTCTTTTGAGACTTTTCAAAGCGTTTTGATCGCTTTTGCAAAGTAGAAGGAACAAAATGATGAGTATTTAGACACTCATCAATCCCCACACTAAACTATTGCTAGTCCCTAGCAATCTTTTGAAAAACTTAATGGATTTGAATCTCTTTACCAAAAGCCATTACTTCGAGTAACCAATTGTTTCGAGTTCAAGTAAGAACCTTGGTACAATGATAACCAAATGATTTTGAGCAAACCACCGCCTTTCAACGGTTTTGATTTGTCTTTACCGTGCCGCTTGCTCGGACTAGCCAACTCTTAGATAAAATATCTTTGGTGAGTCGATTACCAATTATGGTTTTCCAACCGCCTTTACCACAAGCCATAAATTTGCGGGCTAGCCAACTCTTCACTAATTAAATATATGGTGAAATGAACACCATACAATTTTGGGCAAATTGCAAGTCGTCAACGGATTTGAGATATCTTTACCAAGAGCCGCTTGCTCTGGATTAGCCAATCCTTTTGTTTATTAGACATGGCGGAATGATAACTATAAGTCGAGTAAGTGCAAAACACTTACTCCAAAAACAATTTTGGCCAAAAATGGGGAATAAGACGGTATAATTACATGATAAAATTCGTGAGAATTCCCCCACACTAGAAATGAATATTGCCCTCAATATTCAAAGTACCGCGGTTATGCCGAAACATAGAACGAAAAGGAAATACTACGCCATTATTTGAATTTTTTTTTTTTTTTTTTTTTTTTTTTT
This sequence comes from Chrysanthemum lavandulifolium, assembly GCA_022545495.1. Lineage (NCBI taxonomy): Eukaryota > Viridiplantae > Streptophyta > Magnoliopsida > Asterales > Asteraceae > Chrysanthemum > Chrysanthemum lavandulifolium. Next base: position 220,446,487 of record CM040244.1, read on the forward strand.
TTTTAGAAAACTTATATACAACAATGGGCAACTCCCCACACTAGGGTGGTAGAAAGTCGAAAGAAGTCGAAATACGGTGAAAACCCATATAGTGTGCTACTGTTTTTGATTCCCGAGTCGCTAGCTTGACTCGATCCCCGCATTCATTTGTTCATGGGGAAAGTTTGTAGATCCGGGACAACCACAAGTGGAATGTCCTCTCCAAAATAATGCTTCAACCTATGTCCATTCACCTTGAAGTTTGGTCCGTCAGTTTGAGATAACTCGACGGTGCCATATGGAAAAACTTTGGCAACGATGAATGGACCGGTCCAACGGGTCTTAAGCTTCCCCGAGAAGATTTTCAATCTAGAGTTGAAAAGAAGGACTCGGTCACCTACGTTGAAAACGCGGTTCTTGCTTTTTGAGTCATGGATCTTCTTTGTCTTTTCTTTATAGATCAAAGAGTTCTCGTAAGCATGATCACGGAGTTCATTTAATTCATTGAGTTGAACTTTCCGGTGATCACCCGCGGACTTAAGGTCAAAATTGGCATGCTTCAAGGCCCAATAGGCTTTGTGCTCGAGCTCGATCGGGAGATGACACGCCTTTCCGTACACAAGCTTGTAAGGAGTACACCCGATGGGTGTTTTGTAAGCGGTGCGGAAGGCCCAAAGTGCATCTTCAAGTTTGTCCGACCAAGAGGCACGGTTTTCACCTACGGTCCTCTCCAAGATTCTTTTCAAACCACGATTCGAAACTTCCACTTGCCCACTAGTTTGTGGGTGATACGCGGTAGAAAGACGGTGAGTGACACCGTACTTAAGCATGACTTTTGCGAATTGGTCGTTGCAAAAGTGCGTACCGCGATCACTAATGATGGCACGGGGAGTTCCAAAACGGGAAAAGAGAGACTTTAGAAACTTCACAACTACTCGGGCGTCGTTGGTAGGGAGCGCTTTCGCTTCCACCCATTTTGACAAATAATCGACCGCCACGAGTATATACTTGTTCCCTCGAGAAGACGGGAACGGACCCATAAAGTCAATGCCCCATACGTCAAAGATCTCGCACACTTGAATGGCATTTTGAGGCATTTCATCTCTTTTAGAGATGTTGCTATGATGTTGGCAAGAGTAGCAAGATTTGACGAGGTCATGGGCATCTTTGTAAATCGTGGGCCAATAGAAACCGGAATCAAACACCTTCTTGGCGGTGTAGTTCGGGCCATGATGTCCCCCCGTGGGTCCATTATGACAAGCCTTGAGAATTTCATCGGCTTCTTGGCCGTGAACACACCGTCGGATGACTTGATCCGCACAAACCTTAAACAAGTAGGGTCGTCCCGTAAATAATGCTTAACATCTTTGAAAATTTGTTCTTTTGTTGGGACGACATCCCTTTCACAACAAAGTTACCCGCATGATAGTTTGCAAAGTCGGCAAACCATGGGGTACTCAATTTTCATGATGAGATACCACATTAAGAGTCTCGAGAGGAAACGTTTCATTTATTTCCTTTTCTCGAGCACACCTTGATGTGGATTTTCAAGACGAGAGATGATCACCGCTAGGTTCTCGGCCCTTTTTATCACGGATAATGATATCAAATTCTTGTAGGAGGAGAATCCATCGAGCAACCTCGACTTAGCATCTTGCTTAGCAAAAGATATTTGAGGGTCGAGTGATCCGTATACACTATGCTTTTGGACAAGATCAAGTATGGCGAAACTTCGAAAGCATACACCACGGCTAGTAATTCTTTCTCCGTCAGAGTGTAATGTGCTTGAGCTTCGTCAAAGTTTTGCTAGCATAATGTATAGGCTGGAAATGTTTTGATTTTCGTTGTCCCAAGACGGCACCTATGGCGAAATCACTTGCATCGCATATAAGCTCAAATGGTAATTCCCAATCGGGGCAACTAGAATTGGTGCTTCCGTGAGCTTCTTCTTAAGAGTTTGAAAAGCTTCAACGCACTCACTAGAGAAGATGAAAGGAGTGTCTTTTTCAAGAAGTCGGGTCATAGGCCGGGATATTTTTGAAAAGTCTTGAATGAAACGACGATAAAATCCGGCATGACCAAGGAAACTTCTAATTCCTTTGACGGTTGTGGGAGGAGGTAATTTTGAAATGACATCGACTTTAGCTTTGTCAACCTCAATCCCGCTCTTAGAAATTTTATGGCCAAGGAAAATTCCTTCCTTAACCATAAAGTGACATTTCTCCCAATTTAGACTAAGATTCGTGTTTTCACAACGTTCAAGCATCTTGTCCAAATGGGAGAGACATGTTTGAAAAGAATCCCCAAAGACCGAAAATCATCCAAAAGACTTCCATAGTCTTTTCGATCATGTCATGGAAAATGGCCATCATACACCTTTGAACGTATCGAGAGCATTACACAAGCCAAAAGGCATGCGCCGGTAAGAAAATGTTCCATAAGGACACGTGAATGTGGTCTTTTCTTGATCTTGTGGGTCAATGGGTATTTGAAGTAACCCGAGAAACCATCGAGAAAACAATAGTATTCATTTCCGCTAATCTCTCAAGCATTTGGTCCATGAAGGGTAATGGAAAGTGGTCTTTACGGGTGGCTTCATTTAACTTTCGATAGTCAATGCAAACACGCCATCCCGTAACCAATCGAGTAGGAATCAACTCGCTTTCATCATTTTCAACAACGGTAATGCCACCTTTTGGGCACACAATGAACGGGCTAACCCAAGGACTATCCGAGATAGGGTAAATTAATCCGCATCGAGAATTTTTATGACTTCCGCTTTGATAACCTCATGAATTTTAGGATTCACCCTTCTTTGGTGTTGAACCGCGGTTTGAAGTCATCTTCCATGAGAATCTTGTGTGTACAAAATCTCGGGTCAATACCCTTGATGTCGGAAGGTTCCAAGCGATGGCTCGCTTGTGTGACTTCAAAACCTTTATGAGAGCGGCTTTTCATCCTCACTCAAGTCTTTAGCAATAATGACGGTGATTTATTGTCACCCTCCAAAATGCATACTCGAGATGAGGTGGTAAGTCCTTAAGTTCGACCTCGGAGGATCATTAGATTTTCAATGGTTTTGATTTCCTCTTTATGAAGTTCTTGAGGAGGGAGTGATGAAGGATCATCATTGAGCATCTTCTCGATGAGAAGAATATCTCCTCAATGTCGATGGGAGCGTGATCAATTTCCCATGGAATGTAATCACTAGCCATGTATGCTTCAATCTCTTCCAAATAAAGTCACTTCCTCAAATGGAGTGAGGAAGGGAAGAGAGAGCAACGATGGGATCGAATCGTGGGATTGCCACCGAGAATCCAAGAATTTCTTGAGAATACTCCTCCGACACAATGTCAAGGACATCAATTTTGTTGACGGAATTGTCTCCATAATTGGGGAGTATTTCAGAACTTGATTGAGATTGAAAGTAACGGCTTCCTTGTTTACCCTCAAAGTGATTTCCTTCATCAACATCGATCAATGCCCGACCCATTTTTTAAGAAGCACCTCCCAAGGATGAGGGTACTGGGATCGACATCAAATTCGACAACAACAAAGTCGGTAGGGAAATGAAACTTGCCTACTTTCACAAATACATCCTCGGCTATACCTAGCGGACGAGAACTTGTACGGTCCGCAAGCTCGAGGATCATACATGTAGGTGTAAGCGGAGGTAATGAAAGCTTTTTCCACATGGAGTGTGGCATCAAGTTAATGCTAGCACCAAGATCGCCAAAGGAGCATTGAATTATGCCTTGAAAATCACATGGGTTGAGAAATTTTCCGGGTCTCCTAACTTTTCGGGAAGCTTTTAAGGATAACCACGAACAATTCTCGCTCAAAGAAGTTTTAGCCATTTCGAAATCTTTTCTTTGTTATTCAACAAATTTTGATTGTTGGACCGAACTTTGGCATTAGAAGAAGAGCGTCCGCGAAACTAATCTCGGTGCAAATCTTGAAAGATTTGGATAAGCTTCTCCATTTGTTGACTAGTTTTATCATGGAGCTTTTGGTCATTAAGCCTTGAAGGATAAGGAAGTGAAGGCTTAGGAGTGGTCATCGAACAACGGGTTCGGAATTGGAGGTAAGACCACCGGAGATTGGACTTGTGCGGTACTTGGGCTTGAGTTATGCACCTTGTCCTTTGATACCTCGGTTTCTCGCTCCACATCCCTCACCGGAGAAGGATTAGGCATCGAGGTTCCTCATAAGACTTACCACTTGGTAGCAATAGCATTCAATTCACCTTTTGGGTTGGGAATGGTATTACTTGGAAGAGCACCAAGTTGAAGGTTGATTCTTTTGACTCATGAGACTAGCAAACATGCTTTCAATCTTGCTTTGAGATTGATCAATTTTGTTACTAGTAGCTCTAAGCTCGAAGTGAAATCATTCTTCAAAGTGGTAATTTGATTTTGCATGGACACCATCTTAGCTTCATTGCTTTTGATGTAATTAGCAATGTCAATGGAAGCTTGAGGAGGCGGGCATGCATGTTTTGTTGAGGAGCTTGGAATCGGTTTTGATTGACATTTCCTTGATTTTGAAAACCTTGATTTTGATTTTGAAAATTCGATTCGACTGATTGAACCGATTATTTCTATTTTGCACATTTTGATTGTTCGATTTTGATTAAACCCGGTGGTCCAAGGAAATTGTTAGAACGATAGCTCGAAGGTTTCGGTCTCCTCATGCGGTTGGTAGGAATTACCTCCGTATTGTAGGAACCCGCGGCATATACGCTTTCTTGAGTGAAGCCACCGGAGGTCGGACACTCAAAATAAGGATGTGGACCACCACAAGTTTCGCAACTTTCGTTCACGACATTCACTTGTTGATTGTTATTATTTTGACTCATTTTAAGTACGGCAAGGATATTTCTTCAATCTTTTGGTTAGAGTCGTATTCGTAAGATGGAAGGGTGGTAGATCTCCTTGACTCACTCCTCTCGGCCGAGGAATCCCAATAATTGTGGTGGGCGTCATGTTTTCAATGAGATCATAGCACTCTTCGGTCGCTTTTCATAAAGGTACCACCGCAGAAGATTTATCGTGTCACGATGTCTCAATGTTAACCCGTTATAGAATGTATCTATTTGGGTGACAAGCAACATATTGTGGTTCGGACATCGATCAATCGAAAGCTTATAGCGCTCCCATGCCTCAAATAAGGACTCATCGGGATGTCGCCGAAAATTATCGATTTCATTCCGTAGTTTCGCCACCATCGACGGTGGAAAGTATTTCGCCAAGAATTTGGAGATCATTTCATCGAAACTATGGATTGAGTTCTTGGGAAGACGATCAAACCATGCGGTGGCATGAAGCGTCAAGGAATATGGAAAGAGGTATAAGCGGGGCGCCATCGGTGACCCCATTTTGCTTCATACTTTGGGTGACGGTGAGAAATTTGTCGAGATGCTTGTTGGCATCGCCACCCGTGATCCGTGAAATTGGCAAAAACTTTGGACTTGTTGAATCATGTGATGCTTAAGTCCAAAATCCGTGGCCTCGATGTTGACCGGGGCAATTGGACCGCCCCGTCCATCCATCGTGGGTTGGCAAAGCTCCTCCATCGTTCGGAGATCGGGAGCTTGATTTTGTGGACCAGGTGGTTGGACTTGAGGTCCGTTCCCTTGGTTTCCAGCCATGGTGGGTTGTTCAACGGTACATATCTCGGGTACGTTTGCTTGGTTACGGTTATGAGCTTGCGAACGAGTGCTCATGCACTTCTAAAAACAACACTTTCAGTTAAAACAAGATCGAGGCAAAACACAGTGAACTTAAACCAATAATCCCACGTGAAATGATCACTTCTATAAGTAAAACGCACAAAGGAGCGAAGAGACTTTATTAGGTCACAAGCTTATTAAAACCCGTCTCTTTTCACCGCAATTTAATGTCGCCGCCCTTATACCCTCACACGCTTTGTTAAACCGATAAAAGTAAACCAAAACACGAGCGACACAAAGGCAAGTTTTAAATCTTTTGTTCGGGAACTTATAATGATAACACCTCGCTTGAGAATATTATATTGATTGTGTCTTCTATATTATTTAAAACAACAAGGAAAATCTTTTGTATTTTTAATCTTGTACATATATATACAAAGAAAAGAAAAATATTTTGTATTTTTGTATTTTTATAAAACAATAACTTCACGAGGAAGGTTCTTCAAGTCACTAATCGCAAAACTTCACGATATTGTCGCAACACACCTCCCGGCAGCGGCGCCAAAATTTGATTCGTAAAGTGAGTGGTGAAAAAACACAATATCAACGATATCAAAATAAACGTAAATTCGACAAATTAACCCTTTAGGAAAAGGTCAACGATCAAATCTTACGGGTGTGATAAAGTGATACCGGAAAAGTGATTTCCCGGGTCGTGTCCCAACGAGGTGTGAATGGAAGGATTCGTTGAGTTTCGTGATTTGAACTTGAATTGGTTTCAATGATTTGTTTGATTTGAATTACGTTTCCTACAAATTAATTAACGGGAAGGTAATTAAGGCAAGAGAACCCTAATAAACTACAAACTACTACTACTAAGCCTAAGAAATGTTAAAACGAAGCTAAACTAAGTCCTAGGGTGCTAAAACGTAAAAACGTAAAAACCGGGAAACAACCCGAGCCATAAACGTAAAAATTTTGCAAATTAAGGACTACGGGTGTGAAATCAATTTTCCTACGTTCTATATGACTAAAAATAATTTTAGAAAAAAGCCGGGTATTTTTTCGACTCTTAAAATAATTACTACGAATTAAAAACTAATTTACTCTAATTAAATGATTAAAAATAGTAAACTATTTAGGAAAAATCAAAAATTCACGTAAAGTACTTCTAACTAAGTCAACCTAAGAAAAATAAGAAACAGTTTGGTTGTTTTGTAAATTGTTGAAAATAAGCTTTAAGAGCTTATTACTCTAAATGGCCAAAACGTATTTAACACATTGTTGTTGCAAAGATTGAACGAAAGAAGTCCCAAGGGCATTTGGTCATCCGGTACACACAACGCTCATAAAGGTGGGAGGTCTCGTGTTCGAGCCCGCCTCCCACCTTTTGTTATTTTGATTTTAAACTTGGATTAAAAGCCTTTAAAACTTTAAAGATGCATGCCGATAACAAAAGCTTCAAGAGAGCGAGATGGTCTTTGGTTTGCGATGTGTCTTGAGTGGCGTGGGTTCAAGTCCCAACCACGTTAGTTTTTGAAAACCTTTATTTTTTTTGAACTTTTCTTTATCGTATGATAATGAGATAGAAATATGACACTTTTGTGAAAACTTTTGCCTAACGAAGTCGCGTTAAACTGTCTAGATCGACCTTTCACCAACAATGATGAATATACCAAACCAAACACCCTTTAACTAAACTTCAAACGATATGACCAATCCAACCAATAAGTTAATCTAACTAACTTGATTTAACTTCAAACTAAAGATCTAAACTAGTCAAACCTAAGGATTCCTAACTTACACTAAGGTGGGGAGACAAATCGGTTAGGCGTAAATCTAGGGAACTCCTAAGGCTAAAGGGAAAATGGAAATAAAACACTAAACTCCTATGATAAGCACTGATAAGTTATTAGTTACACTAAGCCTATACTAATTAAACCACTAGTGAATTAAATCCTAAATAAGCTAAAATCTACTACTGATAAGCTAAAAAGACAAAGAAAAAAACAATTCTGACCCGTGGCTGCAGGCTTCATATGCAGGCTGAAGAATAGCCTATGGGGCCTGTTGTGGCTTATTTTTAAGCTGAAAGATGTACTTCCAGAGCTAAGATAAGCTGCAAAGGTAGAGTTAGCACAAGTAGCTTTACATAAAAGCTGATTTGGGACCAAGAACTTCACTGTAACAACCTATAAATAAGCTGTTATCAGCATTCCTTGAACAAAAAAACATGTCATCTTTGCTTCAACTTTTGAAATCTTTGTGAAACTCGCTTTGGACACCAATTTGCACTAGGCTAGAAAGAGTTAAAGTGTGAATAAATTGTACCAAATACTGAACATGAAACATAAGCATTAAAAAGAACCGAAAGTGGTTAATGTTGAGCTTCAAATAAGCTTAAAAACAAGTTCTCAAACAGCAGTGGTGGCTGCTGTTATAGTAAAAAAAACAGAATACATATCAGTTATTGTTATTTTTTTTTCTTTTTCAACTCAATACATATCAGAAACGTTTCGAACAAACTGAAGACTTTTAAAGCTGGCTAATGACATCAAAATGAGTTTGACTGTATTGGTCAAAGTGGGTAAAAACTATGATTTTGACTCTTTAATAAACTGACCCAAACACCCCTATATGAAGTAAAATTGCTTCAAACAGACTTGAAACTTAGAAATTGATTTTTTTTCTTGATCAAAACTTAACTAAAAAAACTTAGCACAACTATCTTGGAGACTTTAGAACTAGAAAAAAGGGGCAATAAGAGCAGGAAAAGAACTTTAACTTAATAAAACTTTCTTCATTAACTTAAAAAAAACAGATTACAATTGAGTGAAAACAGAAAACTAAATTTTAAAGCTAAACTAGGGGGTGCCTTATAACTTGGCATACATAAGCTATTTATACTAAAAACTACTTGGGTCTTCCATCTTTTCTTGTGTTTCTTCTCTGTGAGGTAAACAAGCAATGACCCAACTTGTGCTTTCTTCACTTCAATCTTGGCCATTGATTAAGTAGGTACACTTGAGAACATATCCGAGCCATCCATGGGTTTTTCAATCCATAGATTGCCGACAGGCATTGGAAAGAGGAGGAAAATGTGTGAGTGGGTTTGGGAATTGGGGGTGACTGGGTAAAAGGGTTTAAGGTGAGGTTGAGTGTTTTGGGATGGTGGAATTTGGGTAAAAGGGGGTGACTGGTTCTGGGTTAGAGAGAAAGCAGGAGGAGGAGGGAAAGGTAAAAAAAACGTTTTTATTATTGGTGATGGAGGGGGTTCACATGGAAGGGAGGTCAAGTGGAAGTGGAAGGGGGTTCTAAAAGGGATAAGGAAGGGGTCAAGTGGAAGAGGGTTTGGTATTTTAATCACAAGGACCATAACTGCAATTCCACAAAAATCAAGGGACCGAAACTGTAATTTTCCAAATTTCATCATAAGGACTAATTATGACAAGATTAATTTTCAGAAGGACCAAAAATGATAATTTTCAAACTAAAAATGTCCCGGGGTAATTTCTGTCAATCTTTTAAAATTCCAAGGACTCAAGTTGCCATTTTGCAAAATTGAATTTTATAAGGCTAATTTTGACAACTTGAAAATTCCTGAGGGCCTTTTATGAAAAATTACATGTTTTGAATAACCAGGGACTAGATTTTGACAATTATTGCATAAAATACAGTCTAAATATTTTTCTGTCTTTTTGAGACTTTTCAAAGCGTTTTTGACTGTTTTTGAAGTGTAGAAGGAACAAAAATGATGAGTATTTAGACACTCATCAAGACCATATGTGCAACCTACTAGTTCATATTTTAAACATGGTTATTGGCCTGGATGTGTTGACTCTATGTATGCTGGGAAGGGATATAGGAATACTGCTGTGAAGCCCTCAGCAGGTTGTTCTTGGAATGAAAAGGGACCTAATTGTAAATGGAAACCCAAGAACAATAGTGGATCTTATTCATCTGCGTGGCCTACCTCTAATGATCAACAAGGTAGGTTCAAGTCAGCAATGACTTGAGCCTCCATAGTGTACTAATATTTTGTATATATTTTTGTTGTTATTGTAGGATCATCTTCTTAAGCATAAGGATGTTGGCATTTTTGATAGTGGTTGCTCAAGAAGCATGTCAGGAAACAGAGATATGATGCATAATTCCGTACCCATAGAAGGAGGAGGCAATGTGACTTTTGGTGGAAGTGATGGTAGAATCACTAGGAAAGGGACCATCAAAACACATCAACTGGACTTTGAGAATGTGTACTATGTCAAGGAACTACAACACTTCAACTTGTTCTCGGTCTCACAAATCTGTGACACCAAGAACAAAGTATTCTTCTCTGAGGATGAATGTCTTGTGCTATCTAAAGACTTCAAACTACCAGAAGATACATCAATTCTGCTGAGAGTTCCTCGTACTTACAATCTTTACACATTTAACTTAAATGATGTTCAACTAGAAGGTGACCTAACTTTTTTGGTGGCTAAAGCATCCCTGGATGAGTCTCCAAAATGGCATAGAAGGATGGCTCATGTAAACTTCAAGACCATAAACAAGCTTTCTAAACTGGGTCTTGTGGAAGGACTTCCTTCAAAGGTTTTCACCAATGAACATAACTGTGTTGCCTGCAACAAAGGAAAGCAACACAGAGCCTCTTACAAAGCTATTACTGTTGTGGCGTTATTTGAACCTCTTCGATTCTTGCATATGGATCTTTTTGGTCCAACTCAAGTCCGCAGTATTGATCACAAGTACTTTTGTCTGGTAATCACTGATGGATTCAGCAGGTTTTGTTGGGTGTTCTTTCTGAGAACAAAAGATGAAACATCTCCAGTTTTAAGAGAGTTTATTACCCTTGTTGAAAATCAGCTGAATAAAAAGGTTAAAGGAATCCGATGTGATAATGGGAAAGAGTTCAAGAATGCTCTACTGATAGAACTCTGTAAGTCTAAAGGGATAAAAAGGGACTATATCACTCCAAGAACCCCACAACAAAATGGGGTAGCTGAAAGAAAGAATAGGACCCTAATAGAGGCAGCAAGATCCATGCTTGCAGACTACAAGTTACCCACTATGTTTTGGACTGAAGCAGTTGGCACAGTTTGTTATGTTCTAAATAGGGTATCTATAACTAGACCTCATTTCAAGACACCTTATGAACTTCTCTATGGGAAAGTTCCTGCTATTCACTACCTTAAACCTTTTGGATGTCAAGTAACTATTTTAAATACTAGTGATCTAATGGGTAAATTTGATGAGAAGGCTGATGAGGGATATATTGTGGGTTATTCGGCTCATAGTAAGGCTTATAGGGTATACAATTTATCTGCTAAGAAGATTGAGGAGACATTGAACCTGAGATTTCTAGAAGATAAGCCTAATGTTCAAGGACAAGGTCATGTTTGGTCTTTTGACCTTGATTACTTAACTGATTATTCGGGTTATTCTAGACATGTGGCTAACCAAAATGCAGGTACACAAGAGTCTCCCACTGACAGTGCTGATACCATGAATGCTGATTCTAATAGTGAGTTTGAGGATGATGAACATCCTATTATTGTACCTTATTTCTCCCCTAATAATTTTTCAGGTGACACTTCCAAAGTTACTACTGATGAGAGAGAAGATGAGTCTAACTATGCAGAGGACCTTGCTAGGCTTCAGAAACAGGAGTATGCAGCTAATCTAGAAGTTGAGCGGATTGCTGGGGAGGTTGCAAAAGAAGCAGTCAGTGGAAACTTTGATTCTGCTGACAGTGATTTTGTTTCTCCTATCATCACCAAATCTGCTGATGGTCATGTTGTTTCTACTCCCATTTCTACTAGAGTGTCCACAGACTTTGGGGAACCTTATACACGGTTTCCAAGTCCTTCAGATCTTGGTAATTATCAACCCAAAACTGGCATCTTCACCTCACCTTCCTATGACAGTAATTTTGAGCCAACTGTGACTAATCTTGATACTTCCATTGATGTCAACACCACTGCTACTAAAAGGATCAACTTTGCTCATCCACAGACCAATATTATTGGTGATCCTCATGCACCTGTTAGAACTAGGGGCACTGTAACAAGTTCTAAATATGGTCAAGTTGCTTTTAACTCTTATGTCTCAAACCAGCAAAGGGACAATCACACAGATTTTCAGCATTGTCTGTTTGCCTGTTTTCTCTCTCAAGTGGAACCAACCAGTGTTACTCAAGCCCTGGAATATTCGAGTTGGCTTGAAGCAATGCAAGAAGAGATGCAACAGTTCCAAAATCAGCAGGTTTGGATATTGGTCCCACTACCTGAGGGGAAGTATGCAATTGGGACAAAATGGATTTTGAAGAATAAAAGAGATGCAAGGGGTGTTGTGATTAAAAACAAAGCAATATTAGTGGCTCAGGGGTTCAGACAAGAAAAGGGGATTAATTATGATGAAGTGTTTGCACCTGTTGCTAAAGTTGAGGCCATTCGTATTTTCTTTGCCTATGCATCTTACATGGGTTTCATGGTATATCAAATGGATGTTAAAGGTGCATTTCTGTATGGTGAAATAGAAGAGGAGGTTTATGTCACTCAACCTAAAGGATTTGAAGACCCAGATCATCCAAATCATGTTTACAAGGTAGTTAAAGCTCTCTATGGACTACATCAGGCACCAAGAGCTTGGTATGCTAGGCTTTCAGCATTTCTGCTGAAGAATGGATATCGCAGGGGTGCAATTGATAAAACTCTTTTCCTAAAGAAGAATTCCACAGACATCATTCTTGTACAAGTTTATGTAGATGACATTATATTTGGCTCCACAAAAGAGGCTTGGTGCAGGGAGTTTGAGGAGCTGATGAAGGGAGAGTTTCAGATGAGTGCTATGGGAGAGCTTAATTTCTTTTTGGGTCTCCAAGTTTAGCAGAAACCTGGTGGTATTTTTATCACCGGGATAAATATGTGAGGACATCTTGAAGAAGTTTGGAATGGAGAGTGTCGGACCGCCACAACACCTTATAAAGCTCCAAAACAAAGAACAACAAAGGAACCGATCTACCGTGAATGTTCACTTATACGATCTATGATTGGTTCATTGATGTATCTAACAATTTCTAGACACGATATTACATTTCTTTGTGAGTGCTTGTTCTAGACATCAAGCCACCCACTTGCTTCCCATCTCGAATGCAACAAGAAGATCTTTAAGTATTTGAAAGGCCAATCTCATTTAGGCCTTTGGTACCCAAAAGAGTCTCCTTTTAATCGGAAGCATATAGTGACAAAGTGATTATGCCGGTGCAAATCGGATAGAGATCCACAACCGGAGGTTGCCAATTCCTTGAAAGAGATTGATTTCTTGGCGGTGGCAAGAAACAAACTATTGTGGCTACCTCATCTATCAAGGTAGTATGTTGTTCACGCTATTGTGGTCGTACTATGGATACATAATCAATTGTTGGATTATGGGTTTAACTTCATGAATACAACAATTTTTATTGATAATAAGAGTACCATATGCATAGTTAAAAATCCAGTTTTTCACAGTAGAACTAAGCATATTGAAATCAGGCACCACTTTATAAGAGATGCATATGAAAAACATTTGATCAAAGTGGTTAAAATTCACACTGATGATAATGTGGCAGATTTGTTAACAAAGGCTTTTGATGGACCAAGGTTTCAACACCTTGTGGTTCATATTGGGATGCTTAACCCTTAACTGCAAAGTTTAAAGGGAGGCATAGGCCTCAGGGGAGGTATATGCCTCAGGGGAGGATTATTGTTGTAAACTTTGTAGATTATTTTGTATATTTTCTAACACTAACCAGCTAATGTTTTGTGAGTTTTGTTTGTTTGGTCTGGTTTATATGTTTTTCTGTGTTCGTTTTGCAGAATGCTGATTTAAGTTGAAGTTCATCAAGATTGGTTAATTCAGAATATGGTCATGTTTTCTACTGAAGCAAAGTACTGAAGAGTAAGAAAATTGTTTCCACTGAAGAGAAAGTACTGAAGTTAAATTGTTCATTCATTCATTCAAGAAACAGTTTACAGCTTACAATTTACAACTTACAATCAACTTCAATTGAAAATACAAGATTATTTCTATACATGATCTACTTAACCTATGCTAAGTTCCTATCATCCAATAGCTCATATCATCTATTCCAAACGTTGGATATCCATGACCACTACAATGATATGCATGACCAGTACGACGAAGAAGCTAAGGATCAAAATGGGAAGGATGGATTGATGAAAACGAATATGATGAAGATGAATACAGTAGATAGATGAGTGATATGGAAATCTCCGGTTGTTCCATCTACTAGTTTCATCAAAAAGCAATCAATCCATCTTTCTTTTTGCTCTTTCCATTTACGATATGAGATGAAGCACCAAACCATGGCGCAGGAAGAGCCAGCACCACCTGTAGAGGTTGAGGTGTTGAAGGTTTGGGGTGTGAAGTTATCTCCTTAGTGGAGTCATCAGAGTCATCAGAAGACTCACTTGGATCCACTACACTGTCATCTTCAGAAGAAGGGAGAAAGAGGGATTTTCTAGGTCGTGGTGTTTGTGGAGGAATATAAAGACGCCATAGGTTAGTATCATCACTTGATGATGATGATGATGAAGAAGTGGTTGGATCTATAACCTCTGGTTTGGTATTCATGGTTGATTATGGTTGATTGTGGTTTGTGGTGAAATTAGGGTTTGTGATGAAAATTGGGGGTAAATGATATGTGTTAAGTATGCATTGGGATTGTTATATAGACGGATTCGAGGATTAATGTAATTTAATGCGAGTTGGGTGGCACAATAACACTCCAGATATTTACCTAATATATCTTTTATCTTGGGGTGGTTCCTGCTGATTGAATTACTTCAGCAGATTAACCGTGTTTCTGCTAAAGTGTTACTTTGTCATTGGTTAGAGTTGAAATACACGTAAGATATGGTCAACAAAAGTTCCGATATTTTTGACTATAATTTGGGCAACTTCTACCAATCCATTATTCCCATATCTTTACTTCAAATTAACCAATTCCCTCTACACTTACGTTCAAAACACTTTCAGTTGTGTGATTCTTAACCCTAACTTACAATTTTACACATGGCGCTTCAATTAAAGAAAGATCATAACAAAGTTTCTTTTCTGGGAAAAGCAAAGGGTGATGATTTGTATGTGCCAATGGTGGAGTTCTTGAAGAGATCCAAGATTCATTATGCTTTAACGCATTCTCCTGATGTGATATATGAATCATTGGTTACGCAGTTCTGGGCATCTGCTACAAAACGGAGTGACACAGAGATCGTGGCCATGATTGATGAAACAGAGTATGTTGTAACAGAGGAGTTGATTAGGAGACAACTTCGTTTGGATGATGAGAATGGGGTTTATCACTCTAACTCAGTGGAGATACTTACTAGGCTGAGAGCTATTGGATACCAAAGTACAAGGACTGATATATGGTTCAAGAATCAGCTTTGCCCGATGTGGAGGTTTTTGGTACACACATTGCTTCAGTGTATAAGTAATAAATCAGGAGGATGGGACCAATTTTCTACTCAACTGGGATGTGGTATTGTATGTCTTTCTCAGGGTTTAACTTATAATTTTTCTAAGTTTATTTTTGATAATATGGTTGAAAATATACATAGGAAAAAGCATAAGTTTTTGATGTACCCTAGGTTCTTACAAATGATTTTAGACTTTACAACCCAAGCCCAAGCATTTTGTCCCATAGGAGCTTTAACTTTTAAACTATTTGCTTCAATGCGAACTAATTATGAGGGGGCACATCATCCTTTGCTAGCAGCTATGTTGCCTCAAGGAAATGAGGCTGCTGATGAGGATAATGTTGTTAATGACCCACCTTCTACCAATGTTGCTGCTAATGGTAATCTATCAGTTGTCATTGATGAGGGCCCTTCTACAACTGCTGAAGCATCTCATGTTATTCCTGACCAACCTCTACTTATACCTTCACCTAGACCTAGTCCTAGTCCACCATCTATTCATGTTACTCCTGATGAGGTTGAGCATGAAGTTAATAGACTGCCCATACCTAGTCCATTTAGGGAACCATTTAATGAAGGTTCGGATAATATTGAGCATCACCATGTTTCTCCTGAAAGGTTCAATGAAGCTCCCATTACCACAGAGCAATCTGCTGGTAGAGCTGAGGACCCTATTACACTTACATCTGTATATGTTCTAGTGAACATGTATGTGGCTGAGGTTGCTGATCTCAAAAAGGAGCTTGCAGAGACTAAATCTAAACTTGGTGGTGAGATTGTGGAGTTAAAGAATAAGGTTAAGGATTTAGA
This sequence comes from Chrysanthemum lavandulifolium, assembly GCA_022545495.1. NCBI lineage: Eukaryota > Viridiplantae > Streptophyta > Magnoliopsida > Asterales > Asteraceae > Chrysanthemum > Chrysanthemum lavandulifolium. Next base: position 220,462,432 of record CM040244.1, read on the forward strand.
GGAACAACTTGGGGAAAGTAACAAAAGGAGAGGTTTGGTTTCTTCTGATGAGGAGCAAGAGGATACTCAATTTGAGTCACTTGAAATTTTGGCTAATGTGGCTCAGAAGACTGATGTATCTTCACCAGTTGTTGCTGAATCTTCCAAGAACAAGAAACCCATTCTGTTTACTAGAAGAAAGAGAAGACAATATTTGAGTAAGGATTCTTCTAAACCTTCAAAGGTGTCAGATGTTTCAGCTGCTGATGATCAAATGGAGGATGTTGCTACTGAACCTGGTCAAGCTTCATTTGTTCAAGAACATCCAGGTCCTTCACCTTCAGCAGATCATACTGAAGTCTTTCTTACAAGAAGAAGTTTTAATCTAGACCCTAATGATGATGTCTTTTCTACACCTGTTGAAGATCTGTCTCAACATGTTTCTTCTGATGCTAAGGTCGATGTTTCTTCTGACATTCCTTTTGTTGATATTTCTGATAATGATTCTGCTAGGGAGTCTACTGATAAAAAGAAAGTTGTAATGGTTGAAGATGAGCTTGGTCCAGATCTTGTGAGTAAACAGGAAAAGCATGAACAAGAAAGATTGTTAGCTGAGTGTGCAGAGATGAAGAAAAGTACTGAATTGGCTCAAAAGCTTGCAGTTGAGTCTTCTTCTAATTTGCCTCCTGAGAGACAAAGAGAAATTGATGAAATGTCTACTCAACTCACTGATGATCAATAGGATGTCTATATTCATCAAACGGCATCAGATCCTACACTTGCTCAGAGTATCTTAGGTGTAGACTTTGACAGTGAGACTTTTGCTGCACAAATGGTGGCCCTTGGACAAAAACGAAAGCAAGATGCAGCTGACAAAAAGAAAGCTCTTAATGCACAACAAGCTAAAGCTAAAAGAGAAAGACCACAAACAGCAGCTCAGATGAAAGCTTATATGAGAATGGTGGTGTATAATCAAAGTAGTGTTATCTATCAGAGAGGTTTAACAAAGAAGCAAGTTTGGGCTTTAGCTGATTCTGAGTTGATTAACATTTATCATAGGGTTATGAAGTATATTACACCATCTTCTAATTTGAAAAGGAGTGTTAATGCTTTGGATGTTCCTGAAGCAAAGAGACCAAAGCAAGTTGAGATTGTATGTAATTTTGATGATGTTACACCCAAGATGAGTTCTCCTGTTGTTATTGCTGAAACATCTACTGAAGCTATACATTCAGTTGAAAAGGTTCAATCTGCTGAACCTTATATTTTTTCTTCTGAAACATTGCCTTCTGTGACATTTGTTGATATAGAAGGAGAAGAATTGGGTAAGAAAGCTGAACAAGAAGCTGCTAAAGCTAAGAAGGCCAGAAAAATACTTGAGAGAATGTATGCCTTGCGTGGTGTTGCTTCACATAAGTCTACTTCTTCTTCTTTTGTTCCTGCTAAAGATGTTCATGATAAGATATCATCTTCTGTTCCTATGGAGATGTATATACCTGGTAGGAGGAAGAAAAGCATGTCTAAAATAAGACATACTACTCTAAGGAAATCTGTGAGATCTGATGGGACATACACTTCTAGGATTCATAAGTCTCTCAGAGGTAGTTCTTTGGATCTAACAGCTGCTGATTCAACTTTTATTCGAGAAGGATCTGCTGATGTTTTTCCTGAGGGATCTCATGATGTGTTGACTAATTGGACTTTGACTGATGGGGAGCTTAACACTATTTTTCAGCTGGATAATTCTACTATGCAGTTCAATTTCTTAAAGGAAATCTTTCATTTGGTGGATAGACAAGATTTGAATACATTGTATGGACTTGTCACTAAACATTATGCTGCTCATTCACCACAGGGTTCTGGTTTATATTTGCTACGTGATCTTCAAGTTCTGTTTGACTCTCAATCTTCAGATGGTAAAGGGTATTCTATTTGGAAGAATTCACATAAGTGGAAGGTTGAGACTTGGAGATTTTATCCTATGCCATGTGTGCATGTGGTGGAGACCAAGTGTGGTCTGATTGTGAGCATGTTTTCTGATAAGATTATCCTTTGTCTGCGTCCTTGATGGAGAGAATGCTTAGTCAGAAGTTGGAAGTTCCACCTGATCCAGTTGGGAATGATAAGTTACATTCAGAACAATGTGTTGGATTGATTAAGAATCAGCTTCTGCAACATAAAGCATCATCTTGATTATGGTATTGTGTATATTTTGTAATATTTGTTTTGTCTTATTTCTTTCTTAGTTATTAAAAAAAAAGAAAAAGATTCTATGTATATTTTTGAGTTTATCTAACTTTTCTTGCAGGTTTGTTGTACATTGTTCATGGTTATTGACTCACCAGATGTGCCTTGTGTACATTAACGAGTTGGCTAGTCCAAAGGGTACAGCTTTGGTAAAGACATATCAAATCTGTTGATAGCTGTAATGGTTTGCTCAAAATCATAGGGTTTGCAATCACCCATGCTTAATTGCTGAGGATTGTATGGTCATCAATTCACCATGGTTTATTCCTTTTTGGAATCCAAGAATTGACTAGCCCACATGTATACGGCTTGTGGTAAAGGCAGTGGCATACCATATTGGGTTCTCAATTCACCAAAGGTGATTCTTTCTCCTAAGAATTGACTAGTCCTGAGCAAATGGCTACAGGTAAAGACATTCCAAATCCGTTCTTGGTTGCTGATTTGCTAATAAATAAGATGGTTATCAGTGTACCATGGTTTTCGAACTTAAACATTTGGCTACTCCAGTAGTGATGGCTATTGGTAAAGAGACATCAAATCTATTATTTTCAATGATTCACCTCTCACAGGAGTTAACACACCTGGATGTGATGAGAATAGTCTGAAACAAATATGTTTTGATGTACCTTTTGTCATTTGTTGCTGCAAAGATATGGCGTTTCAAAGTTTTGTCATCATCGAGGTGCTCGTGTTTTGATTCTTTGCTGCTGATGTTTGTGTACCATCCTCTAGTTTTGAAGTATTAACGATCTATCAAGAAACTGGAACTTAACCTAGTCAAATTCCAGTTTAGGGGAGGATTGTTGGAAATTATGCAAAGTAGAGATTCTGATGAAGATAATGCTAAATGGATTCTCAACAAGAGTAAGGATTCTGTTAAGAAGAGTTTCTCTTGAAATAGTGAAACCGTAGATGGTTTTGCGGAGATAGTTATTCCGCGTATTCTATAGTTAGTTAGGATATGCATGAACTTTATTAGGAAGTGATTATGTATATCTTATTTAGTTTTATGTTTATATGTTTCTCAGGAAACAAGTTAGGGTTCCTTGTCTATAAAAGGAACACAATAGTATGAATTATGTACGAGTTGAAAAACAAAGTTTTAGTATTAATATAAAGATCCATAGAGGATCAACGAGTTCTTAGTTATCTGTGATTGTACTTGTGTTTGATTTCCGCTAAAGAATACAAGTTGTAGAGATTTTCTATTAGTTTGTTTGTGATTACATAAGCATTACTAACGATCTACGAGTGCTCAAGATCTATCAAGGTCTAACGATTCAACAGAAGAATTACTGGCAAAGGAACCATCAAGGCAGGAAGCATAGATTTTCAGAATGTTCATTATGTGAAGGAGCTCAAGTTCAATCTTTTGTCAGTCTCTCCGATCTATGACAAGAAGCACCCTGTGTTATTCACTGACACAAAATGTCTTATTCTTTCCCCTGAATTCAAGCTTGTTGATGATAACTTGGTAATACTGAGAGTACCAAGAACCAATGATGTGTATAGTCTGGATATGAAGAGTCTTCACTCTTCTGAAAGAGCAACATGTTTAGTAGCAAAAGCAACACTTGAAGAAGCACATCAATGGCACAGAGGATTAGGCCATATGAATTTCAAGAATATTAACAAGTTGGTCAAAGGAAACTTAGTTAGAGGTTTACCTTCCAAAAGATACAAGAATGATCACTCATGTTTGGCTTGCAAGAAGGGTAAACAACACAAAGCTTCATGCAAGAAGATTGAGGAAAGAACTATTAGAGAACCTTTAGAGTTGCTGGCACATGGATTTGTTTGGACTGTTTATGTTGCAAGTCTAAACAAGAAGAAATCTTGCTTAGTTGTAACGTATGATTGCGAGAGATTTAGTTGGGTCTTTTCTTGGGATTTAAAGATGAAACATTTGATGCTATTCATGATCTTATAATAGCCCTTGAAAACCAATTGTGACTCAAAGTAAGAGGTATTAGATGTGACAATGGGACTGAATTCAAGAACAAGTTTATGGATGAATTTTGTGCCAAGAAAGGAATCAAGAGGAGTTTAGTATTGCTAGAACTCCACAGTGAGAATGGTGTTGCGAAAGGAAGAATGTAACTTTGATAGAAGCGGCCGAACAATGCTTGCATTCCTTCTACCTATTCAATTTTGAAATGAAGTCGTAAGTACCGCTTGCTATGTATTGAATAGAGTATCACCACTAAACCTCGATGAAGACACCTTATGAGTTGCTTATGGAAACAACCCTAATATCGCTTTATGAAACCTTTTAGATGTCCTCGACTATTCTCAATACTATTGATGCTTTGGGAAAATTTGATGGCAAGTCGATGAAGGATACTTGTTGGGATCTTGTACCAATAGCAAAGGATTTAGAGTGTACAAAGAAGGTCACCAAAAGGTTCAAGATTGTCTTCATGTTGAATTTTTAGAAGATCAATAAAATCAAAAAGGTAAAGGTCCTGATTAGATGTTTGATCTTGATGTTTTGACTCCTTCTATGAATTATGTTCCTGTTAGAGAAGAAAATCAAGTTGATCACAAAGAAGAATAATACAGCACATTGTTCATGGAGTCAATATTAGACCTGATGTTGTTCCTGATGAAGAACCTATAACTGTCGAAAAGGAGAAAAGTACTGATGAACCAAAATCCACTTTGTCTGCTGAGGATCAAGCTATTCAAGATGAACTTAATAGGATGCTTTTCAAGAAACAATAGCACAATCTTATGATGATGAACAAAGAAGAGCTTATAATGAAACAAAGAAAAGGGTAAGTCTAGAATACCCTTACAAGCTTTTGCTCACAAGATTTTAGATCAAAATCTTCTTGCACCTATTGATGATTGATGATGTGTATGATCCTAACATGCACGGGTTAGAGGACACTGATGATTAATTAGATGACGAAGGCATTTTCTCAAATTCCAATGAAGGAGCTGATTTCACAAATTTGGATGATGATTTTGAAGTTCCACAGACTCCTACATTGAGAGTTCATAAAGATCATCCTGCTGGTCAAATTATTGGACCTTCTACTTCTGGAGTGCTCACAAGAACCAAGGCTAAAGGCTTCTCTAAGCCACATAATGCTTTACTTAGCTTTGTGTATAAACAAAACATGATGAATCATAAGGATCAACAGACGTGTTTATTCACTTGTTTTATCTCTCAAGAAGAACCCAATAATGTAGCTCAAGCATTAACTAAAGAGAGTTGGGTTAAAGCCATGCAATAAGAACTTCTTCAATTCAAACTTCAAGAAGTTTGGGTACTATGTGCTCTACCAGATGGAAAGAAAGTCATTGGTACAAGATGGGTTTTTAGAGTTAAGAGAGATGAAAGAGGGAATGTCATCAAGAACAAAGCAAGATTAGTTGCACAAAGATACAGACAAGAAGAAGGTGTGGACTATGATGAAGTGTTTTCTCCTGTAGCAAGGATTGAAGCTATTCGAATATTCCTTGCTTTTGCATCATATATGGGCTTTCTTGTGTATAAATGGATGTCAAAAGTGCCTTTCTTTATGGCGCGATTACAGAGGAGGTCTATGTCAAACAACCTCCTGGTTTTGAGGATCCTGCCCATCTAAACAAAGTTTACAAAGTTGTTAAGGCTCTTTATGGCCTTCATCAAGCACCTAGAGCTTGGTATGAAAGACTCTCCACTTTCTTATTGCAACATGGTTACAGGAAAGGAGCAATTGATAAGATTTTGTTTATCAAGAGAGACAAGAAGCATATCATGCTTGTTCAAGTTTATGTAGATGATATCGTCTTTGGAGCTACAAAACAGTCTATGGTGAAAGAGTTTGAGAAGCTCATGCAACAAGAGTTTCAAATGAGTTCCATGGGTGAATTAAATTTCTTTTTGGGGCTTCAAGTTAAACAATCAGAGGCTGGAATTTTCATTAGTCAAGACAAGTATGTCACTGACATTCTTAATGAATTTTAACTTTGATGCTATGAAGCTAGTCACCACACCCATCAACTCTATCAACTCATTGGGCAAGGATGAAGATGGTCAACCTGTAGAAGTCAAGCTTTACAGATCAATGATTGGCTGTCTTATGTACTTAACTGCATCTAGACCTGATATCATGTTTGCTGTCTGTTTATGTGCAAGATATCAAGTCTCACCTAAGGTCTCTCATATGAACGCAGATCAAGAGAATTTTAGTTATTTGAAACAACAACCTAAGTTAGGGTTGTGGTATACAAAGGATTCACCTTTTCACTTGGAAGCTTTTTCGATGGTGATTATGCGGTGATAATTATGATGAGCGATCAACCACCGGAGGTCGCCAATATCTTGGTAGAAGATTAGTTTCTTGGCAATGTAAGAAACAAACAATTGCGACAACATCATCCACCAAGCGAGATTATGTTCTTGCAAAGAAGTTGTGGACAAGTACTGTGGATGCATAATCAACTCTTGGATTATGGGTTCAACTTCAAGAATACTCCTATCAACATTGATAATGAGAGTACAATTTGCATTGTGAAGAATCCAGTTTATCACTCCAAGACCAAGCACATTCAGATCAGGCATCACTTTATTAGAGATTGTTATGAGCATAGACTCATTAATGTTGTCAAGGTCCACACAGATGACAATGTAGCTGATCTACTCACGAAAGGATTTGATGTTTCAAGATTCAATCACTTGGTTGTGAGTGTTGGAATGATTAACTACTAAGCTACACTTAAGGGGAGGACTTATTCGTTAGTTAGATAGTCCTATGCATTGTTTAAGGGGAGGATAAGCAATGTATTTTTGATGTTTTTGCCATTGTGAAGAAGAGGATGGAAAAGTACTGTTTTTTGTTTATCTGAATGTACTGCTGTGAAAGTACTTCTTACGTGGAAAGCACTGCTAGTCTTGTCAACGTACTGTTCCAACGGTCAAAAGATGGGGTAAAATTCAAATAACGGTAACTGTATTAATTGGGGCTGTGATTTTTTAAAAATCTTACCTATAAATAACTACTCTCCGATTTTCCCTCTCATCTTTATACTTATCCATCTCTTCCTTATTTTTCTCATATTCACCCTAACTGCTTCATACATTCTTTTGCAAACAATGGCTAATCGCAACACAGTTAGTAAACACAACATGGTTGCCAACTTAGATAAAACACCGGCAAATGTTCAGTTTCATGAAATAATTGATTTCCTAGCTGGATCATCAATCATTTATGCCCTTTTGGTTGAACCTGATATTATTGAGCCGTGGATCCAACAATTTTGGGCAACTGCTACATCTCATATGGAAGATGATGATTCCTATATTCAGGCTAAGGTTGCTGGGAAGATTGTTAGAGTTAGCGAAGCCTCCATTCGAGAAGATTTACTATTTGATGATGAGGAAAGGGCTGTTCGTTTTGATAAACAATTGATTTGGGATACCTTAAGGGATATTGGGTATGAAGGATCTCTCACAGAATCAACCTTTAAGAAACCCTTGTTTAGTCCACAATGGAAGTACCTGGTTCATGTCTTACTTCATTGCATAAGTTCAAAGAGTACTTCATGGGAGCAATTTGGATCCAATATAGCATCTGCTCTAGTGGGATTAGCTACCAATCGCCTCTTCAACTTTTCAAGAATGATTTTAGATGGTATGCTCTCCCATATTTCCAATGGTTCACTATGGTTAATGTATCCAAGATTTGTTCAAGTTTTCTTGAACAAACATGTTAGGAATTGGAAATTCCATGTTAAAGTGTCGGTCACCCCAATTATAGTCTAGCATAAGTTAGCTCGTAGACTTGTATTTTGTTACGTTATTTTGTAGTAAATTAGTTAGTTTGTAGCGTAGTTTAGTTTAGTGTAACACCGTGGAGGAAGGACGGTCTTTACCCATCAGATGCCCGATCCAAAGTCCGGCGGAGGACGATAAGTTGTAGTATAAAACCCTTCCATCCATGGAAGGGGTGGTGCTTCTCAATCTAACATTTGATAATTTACAAAGCAAGTCTCTAAGTAGAACACCCTCTCATTCTTTCTCTCTCTAAACTATGGCAAACATGTATTTCCATCATCCAAGACCACTCGAATCATCATACACAATAATATTATGATCCTACAAATGGTACCAGAGCCATGGTTTTTGTGTTGTGTTGATTTATGGCAGTTTCGTTCCATGGTTAATGTGTTATTGATGTATTGTGGTTTTCACTGTTTTGTTATCTTTTGGTAAACTGCTTCTAAACTGTTTTGTGATGTATTTATTTTGGTCAAAATATGTCTTGGTCCCTTCTAAGTTTAAAGTTTACATCTGTGTTTCGCTCAGATTAAAGAGTCGGTCACCTTCAAGTATAGAAATGTAATCATTAGAAAGCTCGTAGTCGTAGTTCTTTAAGTTAAGTAGTAATTTAGTTAAGTAACACCGTGGAGGACGGACGGTCTTTACCCACCGTATGCCCGATCCACACCCCATAGTGTGTGCGATTTGTGTAAGACTATAAATACTCTCTACCTCCCAAGGTAGAGAGTTGAGCTCATAATAATATCTTTCACTTTCTCTCACTAAGCTCCCTAAACCTCTAACTTTCTCTCTAGAATTCCATCTATATGCTACTTTGTGTTATGGTTTGATGTGTATGTGAAAAGCTAATATCTAACAATTGGTATCAAGAGCCATGGTTTGATCATATCTTACACATCTTTGGATTTATAGTGGTTTTAGGTGGTTTTGAGTTTGAAAAGTTTAGTGGTTTTGCATCATTTGGTTGATCTCTTGTGTTAAAGTTTGAATTTTGTTGGTACTTTTGTGTTTAGAATCATCAAAAGTGTTTAGGTTTTCATTTGGTAAGCTTGAATCATCTTGGTTGGGTTGTTTTGGATTGAAAAGTGAAGTTTATTTGGTTTTCAAGCTAGCGACTTAGCTCTCGGTATAGTTTCTTGCTAGCGACTTACTTCACGCTTTGTAGCGACTTACGTTGTTAAAAACTAGCGAGTTAGAGCTAGCGAGTTAAAGTACAAGTAGTGGAATCTCCACCACGGGTAGCGACTTGTTGTAGCGACTTGATCAAGAGCGAGTTGCTCTTTAGCGACTTGTGTTTCTAGCGACTTGTGTAGCTAATTGTCGCCAAAATTTGGCTAGCGACTTGGACCAGAGCGAGTTACTACTTAGCGACTTGCTTTCTATCTAGCGACTTGGGTTTCTAGCGACTTGGTCGCCTAGCTAATTAATTGGTAGCGACTTAGTGCTTTTGTTTCTAGCGACTTAGAGCTTTATCATCTAGCGACTTGAGTGATTGTTTACGGTTTTCTCTTGATTTAGTAAAACCGTGAAAGAATCTATTTCCGGTTTAATCATAGAGTTATAAAATCCCGTATAACTGTTAACATGTCTACCAACGTCCCCACCGCCATCTCCATCGCTGTCGAGGATGTTCAAGCACCGCTCGAGATACTCGCCCACCCATGCTTGACAGAATCGACTACGATTCTTGGGCTCAACGAATCGATTGTATTGCCTTGGAAAGGAAAATGGTGTCAACATTCTCAAATCCATTGATGAAGGACCATATCGGGTTGAGACGACTAGAGACATACTTGATACTAATGAAGATGGTACTCTGCTTACGGAATGGATGGACCTAAGATGTACAATGAGCTTGATAATGAGGAGAAAAGAGATTCGATGCGATATCGTGGCTTCAAACATTGTTCTTCAAGGTCTTCCTAAAGACATCTACAAGTCGATCAATCATAACACCGATGCAAAGGCGCTTTGGGATAACGTTAAGATGCTTCTCTCGTGTTCGTAATTAACTATGGAAGACAGAGAATCCCAACTCTATGACGAATTTGAGCACTTCAAGATGAAACCAGATGAGAGTGTCTATGAGTACTATGTGAGATTTCATAAGTTAGTGAATGACATGAGGAACATCGAATGACCATGCCTAATATTCACCGAACTCAAAGTTTGTGAACAACATGAATCCCGAATGGCACAAGTTTGTCACATCCGTGAAACTCACTAAAGGATTGAAACATACAAACTATGAGCAACTCTATGCCTTCCTCCTTCGTAATGAGAGACATGCTATGTTTGAAAAGTTGATTCTCAATCGCTCAAAACCAACTGTAGTGAGACAAGTTCGCCTAATGACTCAACAACTTTCTACTCAAACATTGGAATCACAACCAAAGCATCACAAGTCATACCCTTGGGTAATGGTAATCACAAACTCATCCCCGATCCTCGCTCAAACAAGTCGATGCCGATGCACACGCTGGGTAACATCATTAATCAACTTGCTCTTCTCATTAGTCAAAACATGAATTCTCTCCACAAACCAACAACAACCTCGAATCGCATCTAACCCACATAATCAAGCCACCGTTAAAGATGGAAGGATCGTGCAACCAGCTCAGAAAGACAAGATGATCGGGGAAGGGGTGGTGCCGGTAGAGGATATGGGCAACCGTAATCGAGGAAGAAATGGTAACCAAGGTCAAGCCAAGACAATCAAATGCTATAACCGTGGTGGTGAAGGACACATTGCAAGGAACCGCACATCTCCAAAGCGCCCACGCACGCCGATTACTTCGAGATAAGATGTTGCCGCACAAGCTCGTGACAATGGTGCTGCGTTGGATGAAGAGGAATTGTTGCTTTCTTGCCGAGGGCAATGCCAAGACCTATGATGCGATGTGGATGAGCAACTGCTCAGAGATAGGTCACAATCATCGAACGCCTTTCAAGTCACCGATCGTGATGCATACGATTCGATGTAGATGATGGACCCACGCACACACAATCTTTATGGCTAGCATCTCTCCAATGGTTTCTCCCAAGATCTCTTCTTCACCACAAGTCGGGCCATCCAAGGACAAACTCATCTCGAGGTATTAAAGCTATATGATGATGGTGATGTGCAACAGATGCATGACAAAGTACAACCAATCGAAACTATTGAATCAAATATTGAAAATATGGGTAATATCAATATTGTCCCATACGATCAATACGTGAAACAAAGTGGAAGTGAAGTTGTACCAAGTGATGCATCTTCTGCATCAACAATGACTATGTCTTTGATGAATACACCGCATGTGCTCCCGATGATTCTCGTAATTTCGAACTAAATGCCTATAAGGAACGTGTTGCTATTTATGAACAACGCTAAATTTGAGTTGACCACTCGTGAGCGTGAAATGGATGACCAAGTGCGCATAAGAATTAGAAAAAGTAATTTTAGAGAAGAAATATTGAAACAAGAATTAAATTCTTTGCAAGAAAAACTTTCTAAAACAACTAAGCAAAACAAGAACTTCAAGAAAATGTGAAAATGCTTAAGCAAGAATTTAATGCAAAAGAATCAAAGCTCTTGAGAGATTTTTCTAATCAAAACTTTGAAAACAAACTTGAAAACAAGTTGTACATGCAAGGAAACACCATTCGATCGCTTCACATGATCACTAAGCATAGAGTTCTAAGCGATAAGCATAGTGTTCCCATTATAGATAAACCCAACCCCGAGTATGGAAAGATAGCAAAAGCACTCAAAGTGTTATCTATGATGGAAATGAGATTCTTAAACCTAGACAAAACCTAGTTGCGTTGAGTGCACCGAGGATGACAAGAAATTAGATGAAGTAACTAGGAGAAGATGAATAAGAAACTAAATGACCCTAAGTGCAAAGAGAAGAAAGTAATTATCACTCCCATGACTACAAGAAGGAAAACTAGATTTCCTTGAACAAGTTTAAGACTCGTACATTGTTGACTCCCGAACAAGTCTTTTGGAAAATGGATTTAGATAAGCGTAAAGTCGAAAATATTGCAAGAATAAACCCTCCCTTTGGAAAATGCCTAAAGCTACCGTGTATCCTCCTAACACACCAATGCATCTTGTTCCTAGAACAATTGCCACTAAAAGCAAGATCTTAATTAGCCAATATGTTATTTTCCAACTATTTGTTGATTTTGAGAAAACTTGCAAGAAAAGGATCACACCCACCGCATAATCAAGGAGAAAGGGTTTTGAACAAATGAAAGAATGTTATTTAACCGAGGTCATGCCCTTCTTTAAACTTTTAAAGGATCACTTTGAGAATCTTAAAAGGGATAGAAACAGATATTAAGGGAATGGAAAAGGAATTTGATGCAATAATAGTTGAAATTAGTGATTATGAGCGCACTAAAATATAATGAGATTGAGAGGAAGAACCCGCATACATTGAATGAGAATCTTATTATCGAATGTGTTGCTCAAGATGTCTTTTTCATCGCTTCAAATTGCTCTATTAATGCTTCCAAATTTCATGAACTATCTCGTGGCCTCGAAAGTCTCCCATGATCGTGTCATTGAGCTTGAAAAACTAATTCTAAACTTAATGAGAAAATTGAACCGGATGATCATGACAATTTGGTTAAACATTTTTCTAAACTAGAAGTTGAGTATTTTAATCTACAACTAAAATATCAACATCTCAAAGAAAATGTCAAAACTTCAAATTTCAAGACATCTTCGATGCTCCGAGTTTGATGCGCTTTTCAAATTAACAAACGAGATGAACAGATTCATGCTCGGTGTAACACGATCGAAAGTTGAAAGCCCAAATCTCTCAATTAAAGGGTCAAACGAACAATATGACAGCTCCCAAATGCCTCCTTCTTTAGATTCTCGAATTCTCAAACGTTTCATCTTCAAAACCTAGTAAATGCTTTACAAAAGGAAAACGAAAGTTTCCTAGAAGAAAATGAAAAGGTTAAACGTCATTTCAATGAGTTGTTTGAATCAATTAAAGTCACTCGTAACAAAAACAACGAACAAATAACTTCATTGCAAAAGGAAATTGAGAATCAAGAGTCGTAAAAGGGAAAATGCTAATGATCAATGCGGAGAATGTTGTATCTAAGGTTCACTCGTAATAAATCGCTTTATCTCGTGACATATGTCCCCTCACCTAAGGAACAACAAACTTGCCATTCAAACATATTTCTCATCCCTTAAGGATTGCTTAGAATGCCCATGCGTGAGATTGTTGAAGAAGATAAGCTAGAGAAACCTCATGATAATGCAATTGGACATGCATGCCTATATGCCAAACGATCTCAAGAAATCTTAGAATGTTTGATCACAATATGCCCAAAGACATTAGGTGAGAGAGTTAACCCTTGATTCCATGCTCAATGCCTAAGGCCAAACATGACTTGCACTCGACTCCCAATGTTTTGAATGAGAGCCAAGTATACCTTTGAGTAGTTCGATTCTAGATCCGTCAATGATAGGAAAGAGAACTCGAATGTGCCTTCTAGAGTACTAATTTCAAGAAAGCTAGCTTTATGAAAGTGAACCATAGTGCACTGCATGTAGTTCGATCCCAAAGACATCTAAACAGTGGTGCAAAGAGTAGTAAAACAAACTAATGTTCCCATTCCTCTACAGAGTAATCGGTGACATTAAAGGGAGCAGTCAAAGTCTCAAGACAATACAAGGAATGATAGGACCTCTCAAGCTAAGAATGTGCAATCGAAAGAGTAGAAGAACAATCTAGGAACCTTAAGTTTGAATCGAATAAAACGAATCGTGTTGATTCTAGTATTAGCCATAGGCGCATCAGTAATTAATTCAATTCGATACTATTTGCAAACCTTGTACCGATGATTGCTTGAATTCGCTTCTAATCATGAATGTGATGTTAATGTTCGCGCTAATGATGTTAATTGTCCGCTTAATGTTGTTAATGCTAAAATTCATGCTAAAAAGGCAAAAAGGCAAAAGCGAAAGAGAGTTAGAAAACAATGGAAACCCACAGGAAGAACATTCAAAGAATAGGTTTTATTGGATACCGTTGGTCATAAGACTAATCGATAATGCCCACTAGAAAATGGATGCCTCACCGGTAGAACTATTCCTTAAGAAGTGGTCACATCAGAATAGGGCTAATACGACACTAGTATTGCATCTATTCACAATGATTCCATTACTTCACCGTCTCGATATGAATGCTTCTATTTCGATGTGGGTGGTCCAACTGCTGTTACTAACCAAATGGAACCCATTCTTGCATGGGGATCCCAAATATCCGCTTATCCATTCTTGTCTCGTGTTCAACCGCAGATCGCTCAAATCGCTCGTGGTACCTAGACTCAGTCGCTCCAAGCATATGACCGGAGACCGTCACGGCTCATGAACTTCGTGAGCAAATTCATCGGACTGTAGATTTGGTAATGATCATTTCGGTGCATATGGGTTATGGAGATTATGTTGTTGGTGATAGTGTCATCTCTAGAGTGTATTATGTGGAAGGTTTAGGTCATAACTGCTCTCTGTTGGTCAATTCGTGATTCTCGATCTAGAAGTAGCCTTCGAAAACATACCGCTTTGTTAGAGATCTTAATGGAAAGGAACTGCTGAAAGGAACTCGTGGCTCAAACCTTTACACTATCTCTATCGATGACATGATGAGAGCTTCACCAATCTGCTTGTTATCAAAGGCTTCAAAACAAAGTCATGGTTATGGCATCGTCGTCTCAATCACTTGAACTTCGCACCATCAACGATCTTTCCGTAAAGGACTTAGTTGTAGGTCTACCTAGACTAAAGTATGAAAAGGATCATCTTTGTTCAAGATGTCAATTGGGAAAAAGCAAGAAGTATGCCCATAAACCCAAACCTACTAACTCGTCACGTAAGTTCTTCATATGATTCATATGGATTTATGTGGACCAATGAGGGTGCGTAATATCTTTGGGAAGAAATATGTGTTAGTTGTGGTTGATGATTATTCTAGATTCACCGGTCAAGTTCTTAAGGACAAAGGATGAAACTCGATATCATCATCAAACTCATCAAACAAATGCAGTTAGACTAAACAAAACCGCCGTAATCATTAGAATGCATAATGGAACCGAGTTTGTCAACAAACAACTTAGTGAATTCTATGAAAGCATTGGAATCACCATCAAAGAAGTGTTCCACGAACCCCTCAATGTAACGGTGTAGTTGAAAGACGAAATCGTACTCTTGTTGAAGCCGCTAGAACAATGCCGATCTACTCAAAGGTTCCAATGTTTCTCGGGTCAAGCAATTGCCACCGCATGCTACACACAAAATCGCTCCCTCGATTCACACCATTCATGGAAAAACTCCATATGAACTTGTCCACAACAAAAACCTAATCTATCTTTCCTTCGTGTGTTTGGTGCCTTGTGCTATCCAACTAATGAGGGTCAAGACTTGGGCAAACTTAGGGCTAAAGTCGACATTGGAGTATTTGTAGGATATGCACCAAACAAAAAGGATACCGAATCTACAACAAAAGAACCCGAAATATCATGGAAACAATTCACGTTACGCTTGATGAGTCGACCGGTCAAATGGCTCCGGACACCCACCAGACCCGCACTTCAAAACAATCCTATTGGTTCATCCCTTGTTCCAAACTCCTCTCAAGAAACTCCATATGTACCTCCATCCAAGATGATGTAAAGAAACCGTTTGATCCCATGTTTGATGAACTGATGAGTCTACTACTAATGAGATGTCGATCCCTACAACAGAGGATGCTCATATTCCGTGAATGAAGTCAATCCATCGGCCAAGATATCAGAAGTCAAGAAGCACCGCTCCGATCCTTCGCCTCATCAACAAATCATCATTCTTCAAATGTACATCATGGAAATGTTTCGCATCAATGATGAAGTTAATCCCTTGCACTCTCAAGATGCTCCATTTGAAAACATATTTGCTACTCCCGAATCATCATCGAACCATCTTCTTCGTGAGACATCGACTCGCCTACCCGCCTCAACAAATGCCACATGAACACCTCGTAAAATGGACTCACGATCATCCATTAGACAACATCATTGGAAATCCTCTCGTCTCAGATCAACCCGAAGCAACTCGCAACCGATGCCTTATGGTGCTTCTTCAACTCCGTACTATCTAAGATCGAACCAAAAGACGTTAAACCGCCATGAATGAAGATAGTGGTTCAATGCTATGCAAGATGAAATTCATGAGTTTGATCGCCTTGATGTATGGGAGTTAGTACCGCCCAGATCGTGCTATGATTATAGCTCTAAAATGGATCTTCAAAGTAAAACTTGATGAGCATGGTGATGTGTTGAAGAACAAGGCTCGATTAGTTGCTAAAGGATATCGTCAAGAGGAGGGTATAGACTTTGAAGAATCTTTTGCTCCGCTTGTTCGAATCGAGGCCATCGTAATCTTTCTCGCTAATGTCGCTAGCAAGAACATGGTGGTTTATCGATGGATGTAAAGACGGCATTTCTAAACGGAGATCTTAAAGAAGTCGCTCACGCCGCCCAACCTCAAGGATTTGTGAATCAAGAGCATCCTACTCACGCTTATCGCTTGAAGAAGGCTCTTTACGGTTTAAAGCAAGCTCCAAGGGCATGGTATGATACACTATCAAAGTTTCTTCTATCAACCGGATTCATCAAAGGAGCATTGATCCTACATTGTTCACCGTGAAGTCGTGCAAACATTTGATTCATGTTCAAATTTATGTTGATGATATTATTTTTGCCTCGACCGACCCAATGGAATGTGATCGTTTTCAAATGAAATGAGTTCAAAGTTTCAAATGTCAATGATGGGACAAATGTCATTTTTCTTGGGATTACAAATTTCACAAAGTCCCGAGGCATTTTCATAAATCAATCTAAATATGCAATGAGATTTTAAAGAAATTTGGATTTGATTCAAGTGACCTGCTGACACCCCATGATTGACCGAACCAAACTAGATGAGGACCTCTCGTGGATCATGATTGACCAAACGAAATATAGGAGTATGATTGGATCCCCGATGTATCTCATCGCTAGTAGACCGTACATCTTATTCTCTCGTGTGCATGTGTGCTAGATACCGTGCTAAGCCTACTAAAAAGCACCTTGAAGCGCTTAAACGGGTCTTCGGTATCTCCAAGGAACCATCAATATGG
Organism: Chrysanthemum lavandulifolium; assembly: GCA_022545495.1. Lineage (NCBI taxonomy): Eukaryota > Viridiplantae > Streptophyta > Magnoliopsida > Asterales > Asteraceae > Chrysanthemum > Chrysanthemum lavandulifolium. The sequence continues at coordinate 220,479,601 of CM040244.1, forward strand.
GACTATGGTACCAAGGACACCGGTATGTCACTAACGGCCTATGCAGATGCCGATCATGCAGTTGTCAAGATACTCGTCAAGTACGCCCGAGGTGCTCGCTTTTGGGTGATAAGCTTGTGAGTGGTCTTCAAAGAAGCAAATGAGTACTTCTATTTCCTCTACAGAGGTGAATACATAGCCATGTCATCTTGTTGTGCTCAAATCTTATGGATGAGATCTCAATTATCCGACTATGGCTTTGAATTCAACAAAATCCTCTCGCATCGTGATAATAAAGTGCTATTGCTCTCTCATGCAACAACGCTCAACACTCAAGAGCAAAGCATATCGACATTCGACATCATTTCATCGTGAACAGTGGAAAAGGTGTGGTGGAACTATATTTTGTGAGGTCTCGAATATCGCTAGCGTACATCTTCACCAAAGCTCTTCCAAGAGAACGTTTTGAGTTTATTCTTCCACGACTTGGTTTGAAAAGCCTTCAACCGAAACTCTCAAACGCCTTCGTGAGGAAGACGAGGAGTAAAGGTCTATCTTCATCTATCTCTTGTAAATATTTTTCAAAATCAAATAGAAAATTATAAAACTTTCAAAATCCATAAAATCAAAAATTCAAAAATCTTCAAAAATATTGTCATTTTGTCATGTTTTTTTCTCGATTCGATAATATCTACGGTTTTTGTCTGTCATTCAAAGAATGACACGGACTTTAGATGTTGTTCAATTTTATTCAAAAAAAAAAAAAAAAAAAAAAAAAAAAAAAAATCAAAAATTTTTTTGGGAGAAAGAGAAATGGTTTATTGTCAATTTCGTGCAATAACCCGCTTTTAAAGAAAGAACAGAGCCATGTTTTACCATGTTTTCAAATCCTATGCTCGATTCTATAAACTCCCATCTCACGAAAACTAAATGCTTTAAAAATAACTCAATCTCTATTTTTGATAATCATCGACTTATTTGTCAAAATCTCTCTCTCAATCAACAACCTACGCTATTGATTGAGGGGAGAATGATTTCAATTAAATTAAAAGTTATTTGGCATTAAATTGTTTTCAAAAGATATACATGCATGTTTTATAAATGGAGTTTAAAGTCTTAAAATCGATCCATATCGCTTAAAACACTTTCACAATCAAGTCACAATTCTCCTCAAAAGCTTTCAAAATCAATTTAAATCTATACGAGATCACAAATCTCAAATGATTTGATAATTGTGATCGGGGAGAATGTGTGATTTAAATTGGATTTAAACCGATAATCGTGTAAATGGTTATAAAAGAATGTACATGTCGTCCTTCTCACATGTGACAAACGATTTCAATTTTTCAATGCACATGTTGAGGGGAGCATCTATCTTAAACCTTTGATTTAAAACGTGATCATTCATCCTATCGTGCAGTTCCTCTAGTATGTGCAAAACTCTTTTCAACCTCGAGGCACATATTGAGGGGAGCAAAATTCATGGAAACCTCATCCTTCCCGTAAATGCTATTCCAACTTGATCTTTTGAGGAAGTGATGTTGATATCTTTAGAAAATGGTAATTAAAAGAAGTAAATTCTTTCTCTTGCCTCCGTGTGCAAAACATTCTCAATACTTGATGCACATGTTGAGGGGAGTTCTCGTTCTAAAATATCAAAACAATTCAGTACAAAAGCTTTGATAATATATCACAAGTATCCGAATTGATTTTCAAATGGTTTTCAATTGGATCCAATGGCAAATGAACAATACCAAATTGACCGACCAACTTTACTTTATGTACGGTGATATAAGGATGATAAGGTTAGGTATTGGTTCCCATGATCCGCCGTAACCGGAGGGATCTACCAGGACAATCCACTAGTTAGTGTAGAAGTCCTTAGGTATGATGATAAAAGGAGAAAATGAGATAAGGGAAGAGTGCGGACTAAGACCGAGCTAGTAATCGGAATAAACCCAACAAGGTTCTAGCTATGAAGTCTCGGTAAGCAATCAAGGGTTGAAGAATTAAAAGAATTGAATGAAAATAGGGTGAAAACAAATAGCCTCCATTAATTCAACCTTAGGGCGTAAACCGGGTTCAATTCATATGCTACCGATGGTAACATCGGTATTGAAGACAAGACGTCATGGACCCAAAGGACGACCGCACTTCAACTTTCCAAACCACTCAAGTTCCTCTTAAAAGGACTTGTTTCATTCTCACGGGAACCGACATTATCTATCGACTTTCTCTTAGAGATGGTTGATATTGAAGTAGGAGACCTCTCCCTAGTCTCCGTCACAGATCCAAATATGCACAAATTGAGTCTAGAGCCACGAGATCATCAATAAATCTCATTAGGACACTTTCAATGAAGGCTCTCTGCTTCACACAATGTGGAAAGAGAGATTATATCTTGAGTCCCACGATTATCCTTGTGGTATTGCCGTAACATCCGAGTGATGTGTTTACATATTCACAATGAAGATGGAAAGCCTTCGAGCCTACATCAAACAAGCTCTCGGTAGGTGGCATGTGAGATCTATTATATAGATCAACCATGTGACAACCGAATGAAACAATGGGGCGATTCAATCTCTTGAATCAATCTCGGTTCGAGTTATGGATTGACGGATACCTTTGAAAACCGGTCTTTGTGCTTAAAAACTCTTTTCATTAGCACATCGATCGTGTACTCATTTTTCAAACCAAAAGGTATTTTTATGATTGATAATTGATTTTCAATAAAACCTTCGTTGTATTGCAAAACAATTTCTATTGAGCAATACACGATTGTTTTTCAAATCTCTTTTCATCAATCGGTGGACTTAAATTTCACCGTTCACTCACTCCGTGTTGTCTTCTTTGAGATGTTCCGGTTTGAGAACAACTAGAACAAATGCGAAACCCCGTCAAGGAGATTCTTAGGAATCCTACCGATCACAGCAAGATTTGTAATCGATCAACGGGAACCGTGGGCGTGTACTCAATTCAACGAAGTGATCAAAGACACTTTCGTGCGATTTGTTGCTAATTGTTGTATGCGTACGCCCGACGCTTGCAAATGATCGTAATGAAGCGGTCAATCCACACCGCATGCTCACTTAACACATTCAACTCAAAAGAAATCATGATTAGTGCATCAATGACTCGATATTTTCACTCCATGCTTCGCTACGCCGCCAATATCGTGATTCAACAAATGCTTCCGCCACTCGATGAGAAGATATCATGATCCGTAATGTGAGCATGTCGGTCCCAAAGTCACAACATCACAAAATACCAACATCACAAAGGATGTGTCGAGATTGTTGATTGTCGATGATCTCCAAAGATGGCTCAAACTTATCATCACGTGGATCAAGAAAAGACCTCCACTTGGAATGACCAAACATGCAATGTGAAGAATCAATGACTACGAGCTTATGAGCAAAGGACTACATCAAGAATGCAAGATCAACTGTTAATGTAATATCTATTTGTATTCAATGTAATTTTGATGTATAATTGAGGTGACCTCCTTGGGGAGATTGTTAGGAATTAGAAATTCCCAGATTAAAGAGTCGGTCACCTCAAGTATATGTAATCATTAGAAAGCTCCGTAGTCGTAGTTCTTTAAGTTAAGTAGTAATTTAGTTAAGTAACACCGTGGAGGACGGACGGGATCTTTACCCATCGATGCCCGATCCAATATTTGTGGATATTCGAGTGAAGTTGATGACCCTTTTGATGGTGACAGCTTGGTATAGTGTGGCGATTTGTAAGTAAGACTATAAATACTCTCTACCTCCCAAGGTTAGAGAGTTGGAGCTCATAATAATATCTTTCACTTTCTCTCACTAAGTTCCCTAATACCTCTAACTTTCTCTCTAGAATTCCATCTATATGCTACTTTGTGTTATGGTTTGATGTGTGTTTGGATGTGAAAAGCTAATATCTAAATGTGATTTTATGAGATTCGTTGAAGGGAGTTGGTATGATGATGAGAATTTTTGTAGTATGCGGTTTGGTACTTTGGTGAATACATTTTCACGGAGAATATTGTGTCACGGCTTTAATTATTATTGGAACTAGGTTGACTACGGGGTTGTTTGTACGGTATCTCTTATTTGGTTTTGAAGTAAAGTTTTCCGGGCACGTTTACTTATTTCGTCTTCTTTCTTTCTACCCTTCTGCGAAGATGTCTTGTTAGGGCATTTATAGAGGATGATAAAGACTTGACTATTTAGTTACGTTTGTGATTCTTTCTCGCTTAACCCACAACGTAGCTATCACTTCGGTGTCTCACGCAGTTAAGAATATGTCAAGAGGTTTTGTACATTGGGTACACCGTTTGTTTTTCACGAGGATTAGTACAAGTTTAAGTAACAAATCTGGGGAATTCTACTTCATGATCAAGTTTGGTATATCGGTTTTACTTCACCAAGTGGTCACAAAGAATGTACCGTTGGAATCACTCCTAAACTATATTTCAAGTGTTAGTGATTCATATGTAATAGTTAGCTTAATATGGCTTTTATGTTAGTAATCAAGGCTAGGCTTATGTAGAAAGCCCATAAGCCTAGGCCAAGCCCAATAAGTAAAAGGATGGGAACTTGGAGTGTTGCCCTAGTTCCTCCTATAAATACCTCTTGTAAACCCTCACTGAGGGTTGGTTGTTCAATTCATACATTTCACCCTACGCATAACTCTTCACATAGTTCATACGCGTGTGTGTTTGTATTTGTTCATCCGATCTCTTCTCTTCTATTTCTTATATTGATGCTTGTGTTACTAATATGGGAACCTAACAAAGGTATCATTCGCCAAATAGTTGGGTGAAAAGTTTTTTGTTTTGAAGTTGTTTGGTTTACGCGTAAAACTCACGGTTCATAACTTTGTCACGCTTAAAACTCAATTTTACACTTTTCAATCCAAGATTCTTGTACTTTCAACGCTTTTAGGTGTTAAAATATCTGCTTTTAAGCAAAAGTTTCAAACTTTACGTGTTTTTCATTGTTTTAAGCTTGGTTTTATACGCGGAGTTCATCTTTACGCATAAGGTGTTTTGAAGTTTTGGATCATCAAGTTTCACACTTTTGTGTTATTTTGGTGATATTGAAGTCGCTTTCATCACAAAATCTTGTTTAGAAACATCTTTGGGCGTAAATCAATTTTGGTTGCTTTCACGCCAGAAGAAAACCCTAATCTTACGCGTAACTCATCCTTGGTTTGATCTTCGCCAGGAGTTTACTCAAGTTTTCTTGCTTGGATAAGCCCGAAAACACTTCGACTTTGGATATCCTTTACACCGTGATAGTGTAAAAGATCTTTGGGCAAACCCTAATCTTACGCATAAGCTCAAACTTATGCGTAGAACTCATTACGCATAAGATTATTCTTACGCCTAAGCTTGTCTTACGATAAGCTAATCCCACGCCTAAGTTTTCTACGCCTAACTTTCGCTTACGCCTAACTTTAGTGTTTCTCAATTCTTACGCGTAAGCTAATCCCACGCCAGAACTATTGCTTTTACGCGTAAGTTTGGTGTTTTACGCTTAAGTGTTACTTTGCCTACACTTGGTTTCTACGCCTAAGGATACTTCATCAACAACGCTTCATTCGACTACAAAGATCCATTTAACAACACAAGTTTTCAACATGTCACAACCACCATACTCTAACTATTTTCCTTACACTTATAATCAACAACAACAACAACAACTAAGTCCACAACATCAACAATTTAATCATCAACAACAAATTTATCAACAACAATTTAATCAACAACATACTCCACAACTTGGAGCAATTCCACCACCAAAATGGTTCAACCACCACCTAGTCTTCAAGTACAACCTTACACAAACTTCTACAATCAACATCCATCCAGAGTACTATGAAGGAACCGACATGGTTTGGCAAGATGTGTGAAGCCTTAAGTAGCCAACAATCAATTCATGAAGTCGGCTCACTTGATAGACCTCCAATGCTCACTCCCGAAATTATGATCAATGGGTGATAAGGTTCTTTAGGTTTTGTGATCTAAAGAAGCCACATGGAAAGTTCTTAAAGAAGGTCATTATGGAAGGTCCATTTCGATGCCTCATCGTTGTCACACCCGCAGATCCGTATGCCAATCCACCAAGAGATGTTGTCACCAACATTGCAACTATCTCGCACCTCACCGCCGATGAACTTCTACATTTTGAAGCCGATGAACTAGCAATGCAATACATCCTTTTAGGATTACCCAATCCAATCCTTCAAGTGTTGATGCTCAAAAGACGCAAAAGCAATGTGGAACATATTCATCTTCTTATGGAAGGCACAACACTCAATCAGAAGACATGGAATCCAAAATCTACTTGGCTTATGAACACTTCATGATTGAACCAGAGAGACATTAGAGTCATATCATCATCGCTTTTCGACATCATTAATGATTTGGACAAACACAACATCATCATGCCACGAATTGTCACAACACTAAGTTCCTAAGTAGTCTTGGTCCGAATGGGAGAAGTATGTCATTTTTCTCCGCAAGCTAAGAATCTTCATCATGCTACATACGGATTGTTGTACGACTATCTGAAGCCTCACCAAAAGAAGTTGACAAAGAAAGGACTATCCGTGGACTCCGGCTTCACAAATACTTCCGGACAATCAACAACTTGCTTTGTGGGCTCAAACTAGTCTTCCTCCTCAAACAGCTCCTCAACCCGCCTCCTCAACCAATCGCAACCATCACACCATATGATCCGTCACAAGAACAACCTCAACAAACTCAATTGGTTCCATACAACAACAACAATGCTCAAGCACTTTACAAAGAAGTCGATGAGGACTCCGATGCTTTCGATGAATTGCAACAAGGATTTGTTATGATTGCTAAAGCCTTCGGCCGGTATACAAACAAATCCAACAATCGCATTCGCTCCTCATCAAACACAAGGAATCAGTCAGTTGTGAACAATGGACGCGTTGAAGTTCGTAATCGTGGTTATGGTCGCCGATGGGAGGTGGTCAAGGGTTTAATGCTATGGGAAGGAATAACATGGTGCTCCGCAACAACAAAGGGCTCAAGTGGTTGAACAGGGAATGCTCGAAATGGGGTTAATGGTCTTCGTTGTTATAACCGCAATGAGAAGGGTCATCCGCTAATGCATGTCCTAAGCCGAGGACAAGAGGCGTGCTTATCACAAAGAGGCGCTGCTCTTGGCTCTCAAGGATGAAGTCGGTGGAACTCTTACCAACAAGGAACAGAGCTTTATGGCGTATGCAGATTCGATGATGATATGGAGGACTTGCAGCTAATGCAAAGAAGTGATGTTGATGGCACAAATGCAAGCTCTACACATGAGTGATACAGCCCAGTGTATGACACCGATGGCTTGTCTCGTGTACCGAACAAAATATACTCATCATCGATCCGATATCTCCGCCAATTTCTCCATCCGACAAGGATCGAGTGTTCAACATGAGCCATCCACATCTCATTCGATGATTATCAAATAGATCCCGTAGTTATATTTGACGATCAAGATAACCTTATGGTTAATATTGATAATCAAGTTGACTCGTGGTTATATTTGAGGATCTAAATAATGATCATGTTGAGACTCACGTTGAACAAGATGAGCTTTTGTCTAATAGAGAAATTGAGCTCCCGACCTTAATTAAAGACCAAGAATCTCGCTTGGAAATTTGCAAGCAATTAAAAGATAAAATGCACCGTTAATTAGGGATAATGAATGCTTAATTAGACAAATCAACGCTTTTAAAACTCAAGAAAACGTGAACAAGGTTTTGAAGTCGCTTTGCTAAATCTCATCAAAACGAAAAATCATTAGAACGACAGACACGTGATCTAGCCGCATCCAAGAATGCTTTGTTGTCTCAAATAGAACAACTGAAACATGAACATAAACAACAACTTAACGCCTTACTTTGAAACTCAAAAGCCAAGGTCGAGTTGTTAACTTGTCAAAAACAGCTCGAGTACAAACAAGCATTCCACTAAACGAATAGATAACTATCTTGAAGAAATTGTCGACTTACAACACAAAATCAAAGAGTTTCAAATGTTGTTTATAAACATGGTGAGTCAATCACAACTATTCAAAAGTTTACTTTTAAACCAAATCCAAATGGATATGGACCAATTCTTGCCGACATAAACCTAAGTTTTCAAACGAGCATTCAAACCAAATCTCAAGTTTACAAAGGCGTAACATAGAATTGATGATTCAATTATGACCGTTGTTGAATATAATCGCATGGAGGAATTAGATGCGATGACGAGAGTCGGTCAAAATGGAAAATGTCGCTTATAACAAACCATTTAACTATTCAAAAGTCAGAACTTTTGTCACACAACAAGATACTTCTAACAAACCTTTGTTATCACACCGCTCAAGTTAGTCCCAAACACAATGGTGCACAAATTAATGGTCCTTTACCTTCACTTAGTGAAGTTAAAACAAAAGCCGAAAGTTGTCGCGTTATAAAATACTTTGACACTTTCTTATCTGACCTCAAAATTTTGGAACGTGAGATTGAATTTCATTCTAAAATAAAAGTTGAACATTTTCAATCGCCAATGGCGCGAGAACAAAGAGACATTCTTCAGAAAAGACTTTTACCCCATGTCAAAAATTTGAAAACTTGTGCACTATATTGGGAAAGGGATTTTCACAAGGAACTCGGTCTCATGAAAACAGCCGAGAAAATGTAAACATCGATTTCAAATACTAAACGAAAAGAAATTGTTGAGAAAAGATGTTGATCGACTCTTGGAAGATGTTATCTGTACCGATATCAATAATCTTGTTTTATTACAACTGCTGCATATGCATCCGATCATATCTCTCCGATTCTGTTGATTCTCGTTGATATTGTTGAGAATATTGATAATGTGCATCGATCGAGTCTTTAAAAGTTGAAAATGAACGATTGTTAAACGAACTTTCAAATTCAAAACGCCGCCTTCAATGGTGTCAAAAGATTGTCAAAATCGTGAACTTGCTTTGCAAAACAAAATCCACCAGCTTGCAATCAAAAACGCTTAATCCTAAAATTGAGCAACCGGATGATCAAAACGTGTCTTTGAAATGTCAAATCTCAAAATATGAACAAGAACTTGCAAAAGTTAAAAGGAATATGGTGTCATATTTGATTTACTCAAACAGACTCGTAATGAAGCATCAAACGAACTTGATCATTATCTTGCACACACTAAAGAAGTCATGAATTTTTCTCGAAATCTTCGCTCGAAAATCAAGATTTGGTGCACACTATCATTAAGTTAAGGAAATGTTAGGAAAGTATGAACAAGTTCACCTAGCATCATTAAGAAAATTGCACCTAACACTTAGCAAACGTGAACCCGATTGCCTACCGACAAAACACAAGATACTAATGTGCTTCCCCATCGAAACAGAATAGTTGCCTCTTTTCCAAACGTCGCACTTCACAAACCTAGGAGCAATACAAGGAAGAATAGGAAGTTGCACCTAAGAAAAGATCAATAAAGAATGTCAAGTAGAAGAACACCCTAGGACTTTGAATAAGACTCAAGTTGCACCCACTTTAGATATTGCGTCTCGACAAATGTAATGGAAAAGTGTTGTAACGAATGCTAAACCTTTAAGTACTTTTGATATTCAAATCGAAGCTTCTTGTGTTATTTGTCGAAAAGTATGCTTTCTCGATTGTCATGACAAATGTGTTGCTAGAGCTATCTTGTCTCGCTTAAGGAATCCTAAGAATCGAATACCTCTAGGCCCACTAATGCTTCTAAGTCCGTGCTTGGTAAACCGCCTCTTTAGATTCTAAGAAACGCATTGATGTCCCTCGTAGTTCCAAAGATCACCTCCAAGGAATGTAGTACCACCTAGTGCATTCACTAAGACTAAAGCTAAGACTAGTTGGAGATGGCGTAAATGGATACATAATACACTAGGATTTAAATGGATGCCTAAAATCATTGATGTGTGTATTTCTACTATAATCGCTTGAACCCTCTAACACTTCGGGTTCCACATCTACTTCTATTCCATCCGTGTCGCCTCTGTGTAATGCAGTGATATGATCATCCTTTGATTGTTGATAGCGGATGTTCCCGACATATGACAGCAATCTTAAACTCGTTATCAAACTTTATTGCAAAGTTCATTGGCACCGCCGATTCGGAATGATCACTTCGCAGCCTATCATGGGCTACGGAGATTATATCAATGGCAATATCGAAATTAGCGGTGGTTTATTATGTGGAAGGCCTCGGTCACAATCTCTTTTCACCGGTCAATTCGTGATGGAGATTTGGAAGTTGCTTTTCGGGAGAAAACTTGTTTCATTCGTGATCTACAAGGAAACGATCTAATGTCCGGCTCTCGCAATTCTAGTCTCATACACAATCTCAATGCAAGACATGGTTGCTTCATCTCCCATCCGCTCACTTTCAAAGGCAACATCAACAAAATCTTGGCTATGGCACCGCTGCTCTCACATTTAAACTTTCAAACCATCACCAACCTTGCTCGACACAAACTTGTTGAAGGTCTCCGAGATTCCGTATTCTAAAGATCACCTTTGCTCACTTGTGAACAAGGGAAAAGCACTCGTGCTCATTTTCCTTCAAAGGTGGAACACAACTCTCAAAGATGTGCTTCATCTTCTTCACATGGATTTGTGTGGCCCGATGCGCGCGCAAACGATTAATGGCAAACGCTACATCTTGGTAATTGTCGATGACTACTCACGATGGACTTGGGTCTACTTTCTTCAAGTAAAGATCAAGCTCCACAGATGATCATCACCTTTCTCACGAAAATTCAAGTTCACCCCGAACACCGTCCGCCAAATCGTAATGCATAAAGGAACCGAATTTGTGAACCAAACTCTTCGAGAATTTTATGAGAAAGTGGGAATTGAGCATCGACATCTATTGCACGTACACCGTAACAAAACGGAGTTGTTGAAAGACGAAACCGACGTTAGTGGAAGCCGCAAGAACAATGTTAATCAATGCTAAACTTCCAGACACTTTTGGGCGTGTCGTATCAACCGCATGCTATACTCAAAATCGCTCAATGATTACAAAACGCCACAACAAAACACCTTTTGAGCTTATCCACAACCATAAACCGAATCTCAAACACTTTCATGTATTTGGATCCCTTTGCTACCCAAATAATGATCGTGATGACTTTGGAAAGCTCAAAGCCAAAGTCGACATTGAGTCTTTATAGGATATTGTGAAAATTCTAAAGGTTTTCGGATCCGAATCGTCGTACAAAGCAAAGTTATGGAAACGATTCATGCTAATTTTGATGAACTTACGTAAATGGCTTCGAGCATAACAACTTGGAACCCGGTCACAACCGCTTAAACTTCCTCAAACCCCATCATCACCGAACCAAGCCCCCACCTTACTCACAACAAATGGAAAAGCTCTTTGTCACTGCTTAGTGATGACATTGATGAACGTGCTCTGTGTATCCGCTGCTTCCGCCAACCCGATCATACTCTTATACCGATACACTCTACAACAACTATCATTGAAGAAGCACCACCATTGACTCTACAACAACAGCTTGAACAAACCGCTTCCAACGACGCCGAACCAACGATGATGTTCTTAATGAAGTACCCCACCGCAGATTTTGATCCAAATGCTTTTTAACCCGCTTGCCAATGAAATCACAGCACCGATGTCGCGGAATCATCAACAAACCATTTGAATCCTCAAAATCGCACAATGTATACCAACATCAACCTCTACACATCGTTGGACAAAAGACCATCCTCTTGAGAATATTATTGGTAACCCGAATCAACCAACAGTTATAAGACAACGCCTTCACACGATGGTGAACATTGCATTTATGCACTCACCGTCTCGCTAACTGAGCCTAAAAACATTAAAGACGCAATGACAAAAGACAACTGGATTGAATCCATGCAAGAAGAACTCAACCAATTCAAACGCCTTGAAGTATGGAACTCGTTGAAAGACCAACAGGGTCTACGCCATTGGTCTCAAATGGATTTGGAAGAACAAATTGATGTCAAGGAACGAATCGTAAACAAGTCACGCCCGGTGGCTAAGGGTTATAGACAGAAGAGGGTATTGACTTTGAAGAATCATTCGCCCGGTTGCTCGCCTTGAGGTCGTTCGATCTTTCTCGCTCATGCTCATATGAATATAACGGTCTTCGATGGACGCCAAAACCGCTTTTCGAATGGTCAACCGAAGAAACAGTTTATGTCACCACCGTAAGGATTCGTTGATCCCGAGTTCCCGAACCATGTCTACAAACCGAACAAAGCTCAGATGGTCTCAAACAAGCTCCTCGGGCGTGGTACGATAAGTTATCATCCTTCCTCATTGCCAATAAATTCACCAAAGGTTCGGTCGATCCTACACTTTTCATACAATATCACGGGCTCACATCTTAATCGCTCAAATTTATGTGGATGACATCATTTTGGGTCAACACACTTAAAATACTCAAATGCTTTTGCAAAATTAATGACAAAACATTTTGAAATGTCAATGATGGGTGAACTCACATTCTTTCTAGGAATGCAAGTTCATCAATCACCCCGTGGTATTTTCTTAAGTCACCCAAATATGCCCTTGAACTGTTAAACAAATTTGGAATGCAAAATCAGACACCTATGCCACACCAATGGCTCATACCAAGAAGCTAGATGTCGATTTACATGGGAAATTGGTGGACCCTACCAAATACCGTAGTATTATTGGGTCTCTCATGTATCTAACAACTAGCAGTGCCTGATATTGTGTTTGCCGATATCTTTGCTCCCGCTATCGTCGAGACCAATCGAAACCCACCTCTCGAGGCTAAAAGAATCCTCCGATACATCAAGGGAACCATTAACTTGGGATCCGTATCCGGGATTCGGTTTTGAACTAATAGCTTTTTCGACGCCGATCACGCAGGATGCTTAGATTCACGGAAAAGTACTTCAGAGCATTACAATTTCTTGGTGATAAACCGTGTCATGGCAATCGAAGAAGCAGGATTGTACATCGCCGTCCTCAACCGAAGGTAATATGTAGCCATGTCGGCGTGTTGTGCTCAAGTCATTTGGATGAGAACACAACTCAAAGACTATGGTTACGTGTTTGACAAAATCCCGATGTATCGCGACAATCGGAGTGCTATTGCGATCTCGCAACTCAAGACAACATTCAAATCAAAGCACATCGATCTTCGATATCATTTCATCAAGGACCACGTGAACAGTGGTACAGTTGAATTATACTTTGTGGGTACAGAATACCAATTGGCGATCTCCTCACCAAAGCCTTAGCTCCTCGCTAGGTTTAATGAGTTGGTCCACCGGATTGGTATGCGGTGTTTGACTCAAGAGGAACCGGATGAACTCTTAAAACATTCTTAAAACCAACAAACACCAAAACCTCTTTTGTAAATATTTTCAAAACAAAATACAAAAATATAAAATCGAAAAATCTCAAAAATATTCTTCTATCTAAATTCTTTCAAACATCGCAAGTACAAATCTTCAACAACACTTTGTTCTATCAAATCTTTCACTATTTTTCCCGAACAAGTGTTGAGGGGAGAAAGTAAATATTTTCGCTTCATAAAACCTTGTACTTCCATGTTTTCAAAAATATGTTGTTTCTTCCAAAATGGTGGATACGCTTGTCAAATACTCTCCTGACTCAAATGTCTTCAAAATTCATTATTTCAAAAGTCGAGGGGAGTATCGTTAAGTTTCTTGCCTTACATGTGTTTTGTCTAACCTAAACGGAAGTTAAAGGATCTTGGTTGGAACCTCTTTAAGGTTGAGGGACCGAATGTGTCAACTTGGCAAATTAATTTTAACAAAATCATTTACTCCTAAACCACCAAGATCAAACGCCCAAATCAAATCTTCTAAACCCGCTCAAGTCGCTCATAATCAGAAGTTCTAAATTGTTTTGATCAAGATTCTAAACAAGGATTTCAAAATCTTTCAAATCCAACGGTTAAAACTCTTTAAACCGATTTTGGAAAATTGTTCACCGAACGAATTGGGTGTTTATGCATAAAAGTGTTTGGATTGAAATGAGTTGTGTTAAAACCTTTCTTAGTGTCTATTAAACTTGTTTCAATCGTCCAAAACCATCCCGAATCTTAAATTTCATTAATTTGAATTCTAGGTTCTTGCGCTCATCTAGGGCTTTTCTATTCGTGATATGTTATTAGGTAGTCAAGAAAGTGTTAGAATAAGTTTATATGCATGTTTTTGAACCTTTAAATTAGCCCGTAAACATCTAAACTGTATGAATTTAAGTTTTAGGTTTTTAGGTTCATCTCCCATAAATCTTCCGATTCTATGGTGGAAATGTGTTAAATCTTGTTCCATTGCACTCATATGACATCTAGGACACCCGTAAACATTCTTGTTTGATTTGTGTAGCTATATCCCTTACACGTAGATTAAGGGTTTAGGGTTTAAGTAATTTTACGCCTAAGTCTTTCTGTGTGTATCCGATATGTTCTTATGCTTGTTTTGTGATCTAAAAGATGTTTGGAATTAATCGCAATCAAGTTTTCATGTTTATAGTTAACAGTGTTAATTATTCGTAATGTCGAATCTTCGTGTGTTCAAACCGTTACGCTTAAAGAATACTTTTATGCGTAAAGGTAACGCTTAAGAGAAATCTTACGCGTAACTCTTACGCATAAGAGGTCTACAGCGGATTACGCGTATCTTGGAAAGATATTCAGAACAAGGCTTGCTACGCATAAGCTTTACTCTTACGAGTAAACTTTACGCGTAACATCTTGCTTATTCCTACGCCGTAAGCCTAAAGCCTTTGAACTTGTCTTACGCAGAAGAAACTCTTACGCATAAGCTTGGTCTTACGCTTTAGCTTACTCCTACGCATAAGCTCCTTTCTTACGCATAAGGATCCTTGTTACTCATAACCCACTGCTCACTACATTTTGGCCTATTACGCATATGTTACTTGTTAAATGTTACGATAAGTCACAAATACCGATGTTTCGTATAAGCTTACAAAAGTTAATATGTTGTGTGTTAAGTGAAAATTGGACTTTGAAATTTCAAAATTAACATGTTCACGTAACTTATCACATCAACTTCAATCAATTGGAATAATGTGACTTAGGACTTGTAACTAACATAAACATGTTACCATCAAACAAGGAATTAGATAATAAATCGACTAAAACAAACACATTGTGTTTCCATATGTCTGCTTTTTGTCTAATGTCTTTCGATCACAAAATGGTCGCAAATCAAGCAATCATCAATGCCCCAAAGAGAGCTCTTGATGGCAAACACATTCCCACCGGATACGACAAAACAATTGGCAAGAACAATCTCCGTGTCATCTTCAACAACTTCATATGCTCATAATCATCTTGCGTAATTGTCAGTGACATCCTTCTCGCAACATCCATTCAAATTCATGCTCACAAAGTCATCCCGATGATGAGTATGATTCAATGGAAGAGGAAATAAAATTTCATAAGACATTAAAGCGTAAAAGGATGGAATACCATGCTTCAACCTTTCCGTTAATCAACCCGGTAAGGTGAGGGTCAAGTAGTAGTCCTCCACTTATGGAAGATCCATTGCAAACATCTCTTACCCCATCCGATCCGGTTAATCAACCCGGTAAGGATCGTGGTGTCACCGCCACCACAACTGTTGAAATGAAGCAACCACAACAACAACTAAAACATCCGCAAGAAGAAAATCATGGTGAAGATGTGGAAATATATGACGAAGGAGATTACGATCATGATAAGGATGAAAGAGTCCTCGATGATGATAATTTGGCGGTCAAGAGGAAATGATTCAAAAGAGGCAAAAGAAGTCGCTAGAGTCGAGAGGAAAAGTTTAAGAAGGAATCGACAACTACATAGTTGACAATCCAATACACAAACCTCAACAGCCTTCTCGAACCACCTCTTGACACTTCCACCAAACCCAAATCATCATCTCAATCATCACCTCCATCAACAAAAGAAACAACTAAGTCAACAACAAAATCATAAGAAGGCAACTCCATCCAATGATTCGACAAATGGTTAAGGTGTTATCACCACTACACAACAAGCTACACAACCACCACCATCCGATCAACCAAGGGTTTTAGAAACCACACCACCAATGGAGAAAACCGGTAATCACTTTACATACACCGGTGGTGAGGATCACGACATACCGAGCCCCAACCGAACCTCAACCGAAATTTAGATCAAGTACATTATCGCACTCCTTGTTTTCATACGCATCAAATCAAAGAGCGTGTTGAAGTTCTCCACCCGGGTCGAATCTTACCTAAATTCTACACTTCATCGGAATCAATCAAGAACCTCAAGACAAAATCGCTCATAAACAAAAGTTTGGGTTTGTCTACCAAAGTGAAAATCATCATACTTGCTTCATGGCTTTCGATGAAATTCACTAAGTTCTATGACGCCACCCCGAGATGGTTCGAGATGGATTGTCATATCGATTGAAGGACATTGAGTTGGGTATAATTCGACGAAGAGATGGAATTCAAAGGATCGCAAGGATGTTCGTTGATTTATCACTAGGATTGATGAATGTTTGATTCATCGGGATCGATGCAACGGTTGGAGAGCTATGTGGAGGATGACCAAACTTTCCGATTCGACTTTCCAACGCCCTCGTAAAGTAGTCGATCGTCTGTAATCATTGGGTACTCTCTTGATTGTGATTTTGTTTGTTTGATTATCTCGACAATGGCTTGTGCACACATAACAAAGGTACAACCCGTTCTTGTAATGAAAGGACCCCGTGGTACGCTTCACACAATCCTTATAAAAGGAGCGAAAGCTTCTTACTTTTGAGTAAAACTTATCAAACCTTTCACTTTTAAAAGGTTTTGCTCAAAAGAACAAGTACTTCCCTTACGCTTTCAAAACCTCAAAAGTTAGTATTACTTGTCGAGGGGAGTATTTGCTAAAACTTTGTTCACAAAATTGTTCTTCGTGATAATCTTCCCACAAAACTCGAAATGGTCATATTTAATATCAAACGTTATCAAAAATAACATTTATATGCCATTTTGAGGGGAGAAAATTATTGTGATAAGAAATATGTTGATTTGCTATTGAATCGTCGTGTGAAAAGACTTAACCCATGAATTGACGGATCTCGAATAAATATACATTGAAAAGATTTGTCTTCCAAAGACTTATCCAAGTAAATTGTACCTATTCGAGAAGCTCTTGATAGACATGAACTTTGACGGGTTTGACAACCTTCGAGGTTTGTCCACACCTTCAAGGTAGTTATTAGAGCTAGTTGTCACCTAAAAGTCGACAATGTAACTCTTTAACTATGCAACGTAACCGTGTCCCTCGGGAATTGTCTATCTTGAGTCGATCAATTCAAAAGTGCGCTCTTCTCTCACCGCAGATTTCCTAAACACTTAAGCACGTGTGGGGGAGTATTTCGCAAATGATCAAACTCTTACAAAGTGGTACAAAATGTTTTTCAATCATAACCACTTTGAGAGATTTTCAAGAAAATGGTTTTATGGCAACATAGGTTAGTCATGGAGTTATAAGGTGACTAAGGTTAGGAATAACTGTCCTATGATCCGCCAGAGTCGGAGGGATCTACCCAAGGACATCACAAATAGTTAGTACTTAGAAGTCCTTAGGTATGATTATAAAAAGGAGAAATGAGAATCGGAGAAAGAAGGAGTTGAAGAATTAAAAGAAAAGCAAAGAAAAGGGTGAAAAGAAATAGCCTCCAAGATTATTCAACTTAGGGCGCATAATCGGTTCAATTCATATGCTACCGGTCGTCACTAGATGACACCGTATTGAAGATAAAAGTCGTCATGGACCCAAAGGACGCATGCACTAAACCTTCTTAGCCACTCAAGTTTCTCCCAATGTAAGCTTGTTTCATTCTCACAGGAACCCTACGTAAACTATCGGCTTTCTTAGAGATTGTTGGTATTGAAGAAGGAGACCTCTCCTAGTCTCCGCCGAGAAAACCAAAGTGCACTATTGAGTCTAGAGCCACGAGATTCATCAAAAGATCTCTTAGGTACACTTGACATTTTATCGCTTGTCGCTCAACAATAAGAACGCAAGTGATACTTTATCGTGTCCTTCACGTATCTTAGCAACTGTCGAGAACATTTATGAGAGGTTCACATATGTGATCCTCGTGATTGAATGGAAACTCCCGCCAGGTCAACATCAAACAACCCCGACAAAGCAGTCACTTCGTAACTCCCCGTGGATTACGCTTAGTGTGTCTCAAACGGTCTACAATCGTGAGGTGATGCTTCGTGTACCTCAATGACTCATCCGAATCAGAGGTGTACTTCGGTACATCGTGTTATCTCACTTGTGGGACTCCAGTTCAGAACGGCCTTTGTGAGAATTAGAGATGTGTTTTCACACTATGTCATTAACACCCTCGAAATTCAAACTTGTAAGTGCCGGAATCCGCTTATTACTAACCGTGTGTATGTTTTCCTCTTATGGAAGCTCGGAGCGGATCGATCGTGCGATTCTTCACATGCTCATACCAACATCATCACTAATGCAAGTTCTCTCAAAAGGCAACACAAAGTCGAATGATTCTTCGTCAAGTCAAAGAATCTACAAAGTTTAAAGACTAAGAGAACTTCATCAAGATCGAAATCCAACGTTAAAGAGCGTGTGAGCATGTTGAAGAAAGACGTGGAGACACCGAGCAACGAAGCGCACTGATGCGCATAACAACAACATACTATCACTACCATCACAAAGAACAAAGAACTAAAGAACAAAGAAATCAAAAGACGCCAAAGCGTAATACTTCAAAAGTTACAAGATCCCTACACCGGGAGATTGTTCGAATCAAGGCACTTCTTCTCACAAGAAAGAAGAATGTCAAGACGCCAAAGCTACTATTACATCAAGACCTACATCGCTTATCACTCTATCATTCATCAATAACACTTAGGGGAGATTGTTGGAATCACTCCTAAACTATATTTCAAGTGTTAGTGATTCATATGTAATAGTTAGCTTAATATGGCTTTTATGTTAGTATCAAGGCTAGGCTTATGTAGAAAGCCCATAAGCCTAGGCCAAGCCCAATAAGTAAAAGGATGGGAACTTTGAGTGTTGCCCTAGTTCCTCCTATAAATACCTCTTGTAAACCCTCACTGAGGGTTGGTTGTTCAATTCATACATTTCACCCACGCATAACTCTTCACATATTCATATCGTGTGTGTGTTGATATTGTTCATCCGATCTCTTCTCTTCTATTTCTTATATTGATGCTTGTGTTACTAATATGGGAACCTAACAGCTCTTTGTTACATATGTGCAAGGTTAAGTCACGAGTTCGAGTTAGTTTACTTCAGGGTCAAATTCATCATATTGGTTTTTCTCCATCAGCTGTCACTACAAAGAGCCTACTGAATGATAATGGTGATGATTACATGTTTTGCCAAGAGATGATGAAAAGAGAGAGATTATGACATTTGAACACAACATTTCAAGCCTCATTCTCTAAAGAAAAGAAATGTGTACGCTTCAGTGCGCATTATCTTCTGAAGAAGAGAAATCTTCTTATTATGACCATTCTCATCAACATGCATCATGCTTTTTCCATGCGCTTCAATCATCAAGTGAACCGGACTACTGATAATTACTCTTATTCCACTTGCTCAATATAATGAAGATAGCGACATCATGTGCTAATTTTGCGGGGGAGAAGTGTGAATAGAATACATTTGGATGATAATCACTTGTTTAATCAAGAATGGCATCTCCGTATGCAATTCTTGAGGGAGAAGAAGTGTGAATTCTTGCATGGTTGATTGATTTACGAGAATAATGGTCAACGGCTCCTAACTCATGTAAGAACCGATCTTCTTCTTATCGGGTAATCGTTACATGGAGTTTCTTCTAAGAGCCGTTGGTTAACATCTTCACATAGGCTGATATGATTAAATGACAAAGTGCTTCTAGTTGCGGGGCTGATTTCTTTGATGAACATCTTTCTATTCTTGTTTGATTGGGAGGGATTTTAGTTAATGAGATTTGCTACTTATAAGGTAATTGGAACGCATTTGGAGAGATGAAGATGTTAACTATCTATTCCCCAATTGGACAATCTTGAAGAAGGTCGAGTCTACAGTCTGTTCTACATTTTCCGTTGCATGTTAGAAAACTAAAGACGAGTTGCACTTAACAATCTAAAGACTTCTTCTTAATCCGGGCATTTATCAAACAGATTGTCGATTTAGGGGAGAGCACTAATTGGGGGAGAGTAAAAAGTCAGATTTAATCCCCAATTAGACTTGCTCACTTACTTCAGCACGTTGATTCTCACATATATTAAAAGTGTTCTTCTCAAAAGATTTCTAGTACATGGGCTTATAGTGTGTTGCTGATTCTGAAGTGTCAAAACCAGCAAGGGGGAAGGAGAGAAGCATCTAAACGCGAGTAAACTTGATGAACTTAATTCTTCTAAGTGATTGAAGATATCCCGGGAAGACGAATGTCATGACCGCAGAGAAACTCAAGGTTTTACTCATCAAGGCTTTTAGTGTTATTATTCCAACTACGTGGGGGAAGTGATGTTAGAGAAAGTTTCTGAAGATAAAAGAGGTACACAAGTATGACATATTCAGGGGAGATAAATGTATAACATGAGGGAGGTGTTATCTGTTATTCTTTCGGTGGGAATGTGTGCACTTCGGATTCTTGAGCTTCATACACGATCATCAGGGATGAAAGATGTGAACATTGGGGAGGTGTTTTTCATTACCCTCATGATGTGTATTTGGGAGAGTTCTTGGATATTGGTGTACTTCGGGTTCTTGAGCTTCATACACAATCATCAGGGACGAAAGATGTGAACATTGGGGAGGTGTTCTTCATTACCCTCATGATGTGTATTCGGGAGAGTTCTTGAGCATTATACAAAGAGACTGACTGCATCAATTCAACTACTTGGGGAAATTGTTCTCTTGTCACCTTTTTGGAATGGATCGCTTCATACTTCAGTGGTTATGAAATTTGAGAAGATTAGTTATGAGTGGGATGAAACGTTGCTATTCTATTGGATGATATAACCCCGAATGGAGAATCTCGATTACGGTCTTAAAAGGAGCAGCGGGATTTATGATAATGGTGTTCTTCTATGTGCACCTGGCTAAGGCAAGCTTGAAATAGAGCTTCGAATCTGCTCATCTAAAGGATTTTCGGTTTGAGAGGAAGCTGCCAAAGTCTCTCTTTCTCAAAGGCTCATGTTCTATCTTCTATTTTGGATCCTCGGAAGCTTTGGTGGTGGAAGTTTAAGAGATGACGAATTCTATCTTCTACGACATGCTGCTCGATATCATTATCTCGGTACTCGTATCATCATCTTCTTAAACTATATCATCTACTCTATCCGTGTATATATTTATCAAAAAGCAAAATATAAAAATATAAAACCATCAAAAACAAAATAGAAAATTATAAAATCAAAAAAAATCCATAAAAAAAATTGAAAAACCAGAAAATGCCAAAAATATGTTTTTTCAAAGACATGTCTTCTAGTATCGATAACATCTGCGGGTCTTAGAAATGTCATTCAATAATGGCACGGACCATAGATGAAGTTCGAGTGTATGTAAATATTCTTTTCAAAACATGTCTAAAAATTATGGCTTACGCTTATTTCGCATCAGAACCGGGCTAAAACTATGGCTTGCGCTACTTGATCAGAACCCGTGCTTAAAACTATGGCTTGCTATTATTTCCGATAGCAACCCGCTCTTCATGGAAGGAAAGTGTTGCGCTAAAACAATTTTTCAAATATTTCGTGCACTTATCCTAAATCATAATGAGGAAAGTATGTCGAAGGACTGCTGTTCCTACACAAATGTTTTTCCGTCTAAAATTCTTCAGAAAAATATTTGGTGTATTCAAAAATTAGTGGTAAATGTATTGCTTAAAAATATATCAGATTCAGTGTTTTCGTAAAAATTGAAAACTCAATCAATGACTTCAGCGCTTTTAACCTTTTCAGAAAAATAAGTCATTGATTGAGGGGGAGAATGTTTTCAAATTTATATCATCTACACGAGATTATCTAATTATCCTATATGCTTAACTGAAAAATGTTGTTAACCTACGTTGAAGGACTAGGTGCCCAGGATATGATTGTTAGGATTAGATGATTATAGTTTGATGAACACATAATTCCCATACCTTTGATGATCTGATTGATATGTTGAATTAACTTTTATTAGTCGATTTGCTGTTTGGGTGATGTCGACCACCATATATCTGTATGTGTGTTCACTAACGTATGCAGGTATATTGGTATATAAGAATGTTCCCGATCCGGATCCCACAATCAAGATGATTGGATGCCGAAAGGAAAGGGTAACTATATCTTGGGTTGACAAATTGTTGGGAATAATCCGCTACCACGGATAGTTGTGGTTTACATCGCTGATTAACACTAGCAAAGGAAACGATTCCCACCGCCAAGACATTGTTACCACCGCTATCGCTTTATGTTTAGTTAAACGCGTCTAGATAAGTATAGAATAGATCTTGTGTATATTCTATTATGTTAGCTTTATACTTATCTTGTAAAGGACTCCTTGTTGTATAAAAGGAGGTCCTAGGTCATTGTCTTAGGTACTTGTTAATTTACCTACGACACTCACAAAGGCTTCAAGGTGTAACCCTAGTGATAAGCTAAGATCACTCGTATTATTCATCAATAATATTGGAGCTTAAGTTTTGTGTTTAACTGTGTTTACATACAATACATCATATAATCCATCTTCTAAGTATTACTAAGTAAATTCCGCGCTTAATAATATCATACAAAATATCATTGACACAAGGAGTGTGTCCAGATCCATCAAGTGGTATCGAGCGAAGGTTCGATATTTTGTTTTAGAAGATCCAAGGAATTAGCTTAACCTACTCACTCAATTCAATGGAGATGGAAAACAACCAATCAAACTCTTCTACACCAAGGTTACCTAAGCTCAAACTTAATGAGTTTGAGATGTGGAGGATACCGATTGAGCAATACTTTCTCATTCGTGACTATGCTCTATGGGAGATCATTCAAACCGGTGATTCTTTCAAGCCCGTGACTAGTACCGTGAAGGTTGGTGACACAGATGTTGTGAAAGTTTCTGCCGAATCTAGTATTGAAAAGGCTTGCAAGAAGAATGATCTTAAAGCTAGAAGTTTGTTGTCGATGACTCTTCCTAGAGATCGATCATTGCATTCAGCAAGTTCACAACCGCTAAAGAACTGCTTGAAGAGATTTGCTCAAGTTTGGTGGTAATGATGCTACAAAGAAGACACAAAAGACATTATTGAAGCAAAGTTATGAAAATTTCTCCGCTTCAAGCAATGACTCACTTGATAGCATCTTCACCAAACTCCAAAAGATTGTTACACAACCGATCGTGCTTGGCATTGAGGTAGAAAAGGAAGACCTCAATTTGAAGTTTCTAAGAAGTTTGCCTTCGAGTTTCAAACCAATGTTACCGTCTGGGAAAACAAATCGACATAGAAACAATGAAGCTCAATGACCTTTACAACAACTTCAAACTTATTGAGCAAAGGTTGAAGAAGGCAGGAAACTTGGCACAAGCTCTAGTAGCTTGGCATTGTTGTCAACCTCTGCTGACAAGTGATGATTCAAGATGACAAAGGATGATGAAGTTGCCATTGTCGGTTCTAAAGTTTCCACCGGTAATGTAAATGTTACCACCGCAGTTCAAAGAAGAAGGTTGCTAGTATTGGAGATCCTACCTTTATGCTTTCATATCCACACAAGTTGATGGCTCTGCCTTAACTCATGAAGACATAGAGCAAATTGATGAAGATGACTTGGAGGAGATGGATATTAAATGGCGATAGCTCTTCTTAGCATGAGGGCTAGGAAATTCTACAAGAAGATCGGCAAGCCTATTCACATCAATGGTGATGAAACCGCAGCTTTGATAAGAAGAAAGTGGAGTGCTTTAACTACCACAAGTTTGGACATTTTGCTAGAGAATGCGAAGACCAAAGACCAAGGACAACAGTCTACTTGGTACAAGCAAAAGAAGGGACCAACTGTGGAAGAACCAAAGGCAATGTTGGCTATTGATGGTGTGAGCTATGATTGAGTTTCATGGTCGATGAACAAGAAGAAGAACATTCTGATGTCGCTTTTGTTGCTACCGAATTTGCTCTCATGGCTTTCTCGACTCGAGGTACAAAACTTTGATAGTTGTTCTAAAACATGTAGGGTCGCTAAAGAAGTTGAAAGGCTTAATGATTTATATTCTAATGAAAGACAAGAGTTATATATCGCTAATTATACCGTGTCTAATCTTAGAAGAGCTATGGCAAGATTAGAAAAGCAAATAGAGCACTATCGTGCAAATGAGTCAAAATATAATGATGATATGATTCTTCTTAGAAGAGAGGTAGAACATACAACCGCATTGTGAATGAAGCATACCAAAAGAGCTTGAAAACTTCAAAAGAAAATTGAAAATGTCAATTTAACTTTAGACACATGTTATCATCGCCTAAGTCAATTGATAAAATTTGGAATGCTCAAATATATAATAAAGCTAAGTCCGGTATGGGTTATAATACGTGCCTCCACCACTAAGAGGTGTTCCATCACCTCCGTGTATAGACTTAGCTCATACAGCTTAGAAGATTTTAAGGATCTTGAAAGAGAATATGGTCCTTTAAAGGACACAATGGTGAAAAGTGAGGAAGAGATTAAGCTTGATAATGATGTTTTGAGAGTGCTAGTGACTCATCCGTTGTTGATGAGAATGTTAAAAGAATGTAGAGGCTTCTATCCCAAAAGTTGTTAATATCATTACAGAGGAACCTAGGAAACCGCTTAATAAACCTAGACCAACTGTAAGGTATGCCGAGATGTATAGAAACAAGCCTTCACTCCTAGGGGTAACCAGAGGAGTTGGAATCATGTTAAATCTCAACAACTAGGTAGTGATTTTGTAATGTACAATAAGGCATGCTATATCCGTGGTAGTTTTGATCATTTACATGCTTATTGTGACTATCATGTTGGGAGAAGGAAGTCCATGGGAATAAAAGGGTGGAGACTAACAGTTTCAAAATAATGTACACCCTAATTCACATTGCAAAATGGTCCCAAGAGCAGCTCAACTTAGAAGTGGCCTCAAAACTTTTGCCATCGCAAAAACATAAACACTGCCACCCTAAGTCACCGTTAAAAGTGCAAACCCAAAACAACTTTTGCAAAATCAGCACAAACAGGAAAGGAACCTTTCAAGCTAAAAGGTTAATTATAACCAACAAGTGGGTGCCTAAAGAAACCAAAGAAGCTACCACCGCTCATTCAAAAGTTACCACCGCAAGGGTTTTGAACAAGAAAAGGGGGACATGGGCAATGTTCAGAAGGCCTCAAGACGTTGGGAATGGAAACCTAAAGGAAATACCTCTACAACCAATCCCAATGGTGTATCAATGACCTTTGATAGATTTAACTATATTGATACACGAGGCGATCCAAGTCAATCATGGCTTGGGTCCCCAAAAGAAACTAACTCTTTACTCTTATGTGCAGGAACATCCAAGGACAAAAGATCGATCAAGGATATACAGATAGTGGGTGTTCAAGGCACATGACCGGCAACAAGTCCTATCTTTCGATTTTGAGCATTATGATGGACAAGATGTCGCTTTGGAGGTGGAGTAAATGGAAAAGTTGTTGGTAAAGGAGTTATTAAACCGGTAACTTGGACTTTGAACCTGTACTATGTAAAAGAGCTAAAGTACAATCTTTTAGTGTGTCACAAATGTGTGACAAGATGAACAATGTTCTTTTACCAAAGATATGTGCTTTGTTCTCTAAGGATTTTAAGATGCCCGATGACAATCGATTCTTCTTAAAATTCCTAGAAAAGGCAATCTCTATAGCTTTGATATGAACAACATTATAGCTAAAGATGATTATACTTGCTTGCTTGCAAAGGCCACAATGGATGAATCCATGTTATGGCATAGAAGACTTGGTCATGTTAACTTCAAAACCATTAACAAGATTGTCAAAGATGGTTTGGTGAGAGGATTACCTCAGAAAAGATTTGAAAATGATCAAACCTATGTGGCTTGTCTTAAAGGCAAACAACACGAGCTTCTTGCAGTCAAAGTTGGTTAACTCTATTGCTCACCCACTTCAAATGTTACATATGGACTTATTTGGTCCTACATCGTGAGCAACTTGAATCTCAAGAAATATTGTCTAGTGGTGATCGATGATTTTAGCAGTTTACATGGGTTTTCTTTCTTGGAACCAAGGATGAAACAACTGGCATCCTCAAGATCTTTATCACGTATAGAAAACCAATATGATATGAAAGTTAAAATCATTAGGTGTGACAATGGAATGTAATTCAAGAATAGAGTTATGGATGAGTTTTGCAGAGATAAAGGTATTAAAAGAGAATTTAGTGTGGCTAGAACTCCTCAACAAAATGGTGTTGCCGAGAGGAGGAACAGAATCGATAGAGGTCGCTAGAACCATGTTGGCCGATTCTAAATTGCCAATCACTTTTTAATAAAGCAAGCTAACACCGCATGTTATGTGCAAAACAGGTTTTAGTGGTAAAGACAAAGAACAAGACACCTTATGAATTGTTTAGGGTAGACCACCTATCCTTGACTTCATGAGACCATTTGGGTGTCATGTATCTATTCTCAATACCATAGATTATCCGGGAAAGTTTGATGAAAAGGTCGATGAAGGGTATTTTGTTGGGTATTCCATGGTTAGTAAAGCTTTCGAGTATTCAACTTAAGAACCCAAAAGATTGAAGAGAATCGCATGTGGAATTCTCGGAAAACAAAGTCAATCTCAAAGGAACCGGACCGTAAAGGTCGTTTGATCTTGATACTCTAACCAATACTATGAATTATGTACTGCTTTTCTACAGAACATCTTCTTTGATTTTGCAGTGTTCGTAAGAGTTTCTTGATGATGATGAACCAAGCAAAGATCATGCAGATGATCAAGATGAATTCACCTACCTCTTTGGGACTATGCAGATAATGATGATATATCAAAACCGGAGATGCTCATCCTTCTAGTGATTTGGGAAAGGAAGGAGATAGTAATTTGAATGTCGAAAATTCGAAAGCAAAGGGAAATTCAGATTCCATCGTTAGGCAAAATGTTTCCACCGCAACACCGATGTGGAAATCACAACTCGCCATCGAGGAAGCTCAAGCCAATGATGTTGAAATCTCAAATATGCCAAGTGAGATTGCGCCTCGACTCCCCACACTTCTATTCATAAATCACATCCTCTTGAAAATGTGATTGGGGATGTCTATTCACCGTGAAGACTAGAAGACAAACTAAGTCACTCGATGTCCATGGATTCATTAGTAAAATATATGAATCTAAGATTCATGAAGGCAAGAATGAATGTCTCTTTATGTGTTTTCTCGTCACAAATGGAGCCAAAGAATGTTTACAAGGAACTTGAAGATGAAAGTTGGGTGGAAGCAATGCAAGAAGAGTTGCTCTAATTTAAGCTTTAAAAGGTTTGAGTGCTTTGTGATTTGCCTTCTGGCAAAAAGGTAATAGGTACTAAATGGGTGTTCAGAAACAAGAAGGATGAAAAAGGAATTGTTATAAAAAACAAAGCTAGGCTTGTAGCTCAAGGATACACTCAAGAGGAGGGTATTGACTAAGAAGAAGTGTTTGCCCCAGTTGCACGAATTGAAGCAATTAGGCTATTCTTAGCTTATGCATCCTTTATGGGCTTTAAAGTCTATCAAATGGATGTAAAGAGTGCTTTTCTATATGGGCAGATTGATGAGGAGGTTTATGTCTCACAACCTCCAGGCTTTGAAGACCCATCCTAACAAAGTATACAGGGTAGTTAAAGCTTTGTATGGCTTGCATCAGGCACCAAGGAAATGGTATGAAACCTTAACCACTTATCTTCTTGCTAATGGGTTTCATAGAGGCAGAGTGGATCAAACTTTGTTCATCAAGAAAGACAAGAATGATATCTTGCTTGTTCAAGTGTATGTTGATGATATCATTTTGGATCTACCAAGACAGAGATGTGCAAAGAATTTGAGAAACCGATGAAAGAAGAATTTCGATGAGTTCTATGGGTGAACTCACATTCTTTTGGGACTTCAAGTACTACAGAGGCCGATGGTATTTTCATTAATCAAGATAAATATGTGGTCGAGATACTTAGGAAGTTTAAGTTCATCGATGCAAAGTCATCCAAAGACCCCGCAGACAAGACTACACATCTACTCAAGGAAAATAGTGGTGAAGTTGTTGATGTGCACATGTACAGTGTCTATGATTGGTTCTTTGATGTATCTTACATCATCTAGACCAGATATCATGTTTGCAGATGTGCGCCTGCAAGGTTTCAAGTTACTCCCAAGTTCTCTCACTTGACCGCTGTGTGAAGAAGATTTTCGATATCTTAAAGCATTTCCTACTCTTGGATTGTGGTACTCCGTAGATTCTCCTCTAGATCCGTTACTTATTCGAGATAGTGACTATGCCGGAGCTAGCTTGGATAGAAAATCTACAATGGTGGATGCCAATTTCTTGGCAACAGATTAGTGTCATGGCAAAGGCAAGAAGCAAACTATGGTGGCAAATTCTTCAACCGAGGCGTAGTATGTGGTCACGCTAGTTGTCAGCTCAAGTTCTATGGCTTCGTAATCAACTTTTGGACTATGGGTACAATTTCATGAATACCATCATTCATATTGACAATAGCGTACCATTTGCATCATTAAGAATCTCGCTCAACACACAAAGACCAAACATATTGAAATTAGACACCATTTCATTAGAGATTGCTATGAAAAGGGCCTAATTCAAGTTGTCAAAATTCATACCGATGACAACTATGCCGATTTGTTAACAAAAGGCCTTGATGTGGGAGATTTCAAGACTTGGTGACAAGTATTGGGATGCTTAATCCATAACCTTTTGTCAAAATGTTCTCTCGTGTCGAGGGAGGTCATTGGGTACCGACATTGTTGTATGAGTTTGTATATGCTTGCTTGATGGGAGTTGAATGTAAAAGGTGTATATCCGAGATACACAACAAATGGTTATTGATTCACCATGTCTTACACACATAAGAATCAACTAGTCCGAGCAAACGGCCATCGGTAAAGACTTGACAAATCCGCTTATGGTTGATAGTTTACCAAAACTATATGGTTATCAACTCACCATATTCTTTATGATTAAGAGTTGGCTAGTCCATAGCAAACGGCTCATGGTAAAGACATATCAAACCGTTGATAGTCGGTAGTTTGCTAAAACTATGATAAGAGCGTCTTGTTATCACATGATTTTATTTACCATCGCTTTTGAAATTTTTGTGAAAAATTACCATCGCTAGTTCACAGCTTCCACCGACAAAGTTATTTTACCATCGTTGTTCTAGCCGCTACAACCGATTGTGTCAAGAATTAATTTTTACTAGCCGTTGAAAGTAACCACTGATTGCCATATATATAGGGTTAAAATTTTAAGGAAATTATCTTCTTTCCATATTATAATAAATACTTTCTAAAGATAATTTTACTTGCACAATAATTCTAAACCCTAACCCTATATATCTTTCTCTCTCAATTGGCTAGTTATTCTTTCAATTCTTACTGACATAATATCGTTTTTCATCAAAAGTTTCTATGGCATCTTTGAAATTTGCAGATGAGCACAACCTAGTGGCCTACCTACAAAAGTCTAATGAGAAGAGCGGCCCTGTTTTTCATCAGATTGTGGACTTTCTCAATACCACTCATATAAGGTATGCTTTGCTTTTAAAACCCACAATCTATATCTCTCAAATCAAACAGCTTTGGACTTCGCTAAGTCCATAACACTTGAGATTGAGATACACATGAAATAGTGGATGCTCTACGAGCCACTGTGGATGGGGTAACTATTGATGTTACTGAGGCATCCTTGAGGAGAGTACTCCACTTGGGTGATCTCAATGGTCTCATCACATTACCTATGCCTGACATTTATGATACTTTATCATCCATGGGGTATGATACCACTGACAAAAAGGCTACTTTCAAAAAGAGTGGTTTTTGTCCCCAATGGAGATTTTTGATTCATACTTTGTTACATTGTCTCAGTCCAAAGAAAACATCTTATGAGCAATTTAGTTCAACCATGGCTTACCCTTTGGTTTGTCTAGTCACTGATAAGATTTTCAACTGGTCAAATTATATTTTTACAAGTATGAAAGGCAATGTACAGAGTAAAACAAAATTTTAATGTATCCAAGGTTTGTGCAAGCAAGCTAAATGAGTTTCAACCGCAACCCCACACAAATGTTTATCAAATCGCTTGCCTAAAGCCTAAAGTTTTTCAAAATTTGAACAAAGATGGCAATATGATTTTACACCTCTCCTACCCCAAATGCTTGCTAAAATTACAACCGAACAAAACACACCCATAATTAATGTTCCAAACATTGATTATACCCCACCGCTTAAGAACCTATGAGAGAAGGCCTAAACAAATAACTCCTCTCATGACAACACAAAGAAGTTTCAACCTTATGGTCTAGGAACAAGCAAGGGTGGTTCTAGACTTCAACCTAGTCCAACTAGGGAGGAATCAACCTTTGCCCCATGATTCACCTCTCCCAACAGTAACACAGTTGGAAGTGATGAGGCGGTGGGAACCAATTGGAATTGATGGTTTTGTGTACAAAATTAGCCAAGCAAGTGTTGAATCTCTACGTAGGATTTGGCACATGTCAAGAAGCAAGATGCCAAGGATGTTAAACATTTAAAGGAAGAGATTCGACCTTAAAGGAAGAGATACAGGGGTGAAAAAGCACAAGAGGATCCAAGAAGTTGGTGATTTCATCTTCATCCTCACCCACCGATGGTGATTCACCGATCATGATTTGGGAAATTCTCCCAAACAGGGAGGAAAACAGTCGATCGAGGGAGGACAATTGATTTTGAAGATGAAGGAGATACAAGTAAAGGAGCAAAGGAAGTCGATACTCATGGAGAGCAACTTGAAGATCAAGACATTTTCCAAACCGCAACCGATTTTACCATCGATTTTATTTCCACCGCAGAGCCAACTTTTGCCACTGCAAGTGAAGAATTTGATAAATTGAAGAAAGACAAAGGTAAAGCAGTTATGGAAGATGTAAAGCAAACCGAAGAAAGATTTCAAAGAAAAGACAAGCACGATTGTTCTTGATAGAGAAATTGCTAAAAGATCTATCAAGAACAAATGGTCGAAAAGAAAAAGCTTGAAGAATTGGAAGTTGCAAGCTTTATGGAAGCTAAAAGATTGAATAGAATGGAAGAAGATCCACTTTCCAATATTCAACCTACAGCTTCTTAGAGAGAAGACTCCGAGTTTAGTTATGTTCCTATCAAGAAGATATTGAATTCTTGATTGCTAATAATGCGTAAATCAAGAAAAGGCAATTGACCAGTAGTCGATGCATCCTTAATCGAGGAACAAAGAACCGCTCATTGAAGGATTTCATTCAAATGAAGAACAATCAAGCACTTGAAGATGTGATTAGTACAACAAAAGGGTCAAAAGAAATCAAGACAACCTACCAAGAGACAAATCCTTTCATATATGAAAACTTATTGTTGTCATGTTGGTGGTTGGAAGATGCATCAATTCAAAGGAATGTCTGATGATCAAGTTGAAAAGGCTTACTACATAACTCAAAAACAAGATAAAGATTTTATTGCAATGGGCTCTGAAGAAGAAGCAAGAAGATTTCCTAGATTGAAGAGAAAGGCCAAAGTAAGTGATTCTCAAACTGTTAAGAAGACTAAGGTTGATGAAGATCAAACAATGTCTCATCGAGAAGGAAATTCCTACCGAGAAATTCATCAAGATCAATTGACCGGAATGATTGTGATTGAAGAAAGAGATTTTATCCGTAACCACCGCAAGTTCGACATCCTATTATTGATTGGGAAGTTTTCACTCGCTAGCAATTTTGCTCCATCATGGAAGATCACAAGGTAGGTGGTGAAACTTCATCATTCATGACATTTGAAGATCTTATTAAAGCTTTTGACAGAGATGACCTTAATACACTATGGAGGTTAGTTCAAGAAAGGTTTAATGCTCAAGATCTCAAAGATACAAAGGAGATGCAGCTTATGGGTTAATCTTAGAAGGCTCTATGAACCAAATGTTGATGATGACTTCGAAAACCTTATTCACATGTTTTGGTACTAAATGGTTTTACTATGATTCATGTGAAGTTCATCATGTCTCTACAAAGAAATGGAGAAGATGTTTTCATGCTTGCGAGAAAGAATATCCACTCAGTGGAGCTCTTACAAGAATGTTAAGCTTAACAATAAGAGTTCATGAAGACAATGAGAAGGTCGAGCATTGTTACAAAGGCTTCAAGATCAATGTTCAAGAGCTATACGTGGTTAAGGAAGAAGTGAAGTGTTTGGTTGAATTCCCAAATCCTTGAAGATAATGATATTGAAGAAACTTATTGATTTGCAGAGAAATCATAAGTTTAGGGAGGATTGTTGGGAATAATCCGCTACCACGGATAGTTGTGGTTTACATCGCTTGATTAACACTAGCAAAGGGAAACGTATTCCCACCGCCAAGACATTGTTACCACCGCTATCGCTTTATGTTTAGTTAAACGCGCCTAGATAAGTATAGAATAGATCTTGTGTATATTCTATTATGTTAGCTTTATACTTATCTTGTAAAGGACTCCTTGTTGTATAAAAGGAGGTCCTAGGTCATTGTCTTAGGTACTTGTTAATTTACCTACGACACTCACAAAGGCTTCAAGGTGTAACCCTAGTGATAAGCTAAGATCACTCGTATTATTCATCAATAATATTGGAGCTTAAGTTTTGTGTTTAACTGTGTTTACATACAATACATCATATAATCCATCTTCTAAGTATTACTAAGTAAATTCCACGCGCTTAATAATATCATACAAAATATCATTGACACAAGGAGTGTGTCCAGATCCATCATTGAGGGGAGCATTTCTAAATGATCAAAACAATTAAGGTACAAAATGTTTTGATATTATATCACAAGTACCTTAATTGATTTTTCAAATGATTTTTCAATTGGTTTCACGGAAGAATGAACTGCACCAAAAGACCGACCATTTTACTTTATGCATGGAGTTATAAGGATAGTTAGGTTAGGTATTCGTTCCACGATCCCGCCAAGTCTTGGAGGATCTACCGAGAACAATCCACTAGATAGTGTAGAAGTCCTTAGGTATGATGAAAAAAGGAGAAAAGTGAGATATGGGAAGAGTGCGGATGAGATAGAGCTAGAACTGGAATAAACCCAACAAGGTTCTAGTTATGAAATCTCGGTAAGCTTGAAGAGGTTGAAGAATGAAAAAGAATTGAATGTGAAAAGGGTGAAAAGAAATAGCCTCCAATAATTCAACCTTAGGGCGATGAACGGGTTCAATACATATGCTACTTGGTGTTTACTAAGGTAACATCGGTATTGAAGACAAGGCGTCATGGACCCAAAGGACGCACCGCACTACAACTTCCCAAACCACTCAAGTTCCTCCTAAAAGGGCTTGTTTCATTCTCACAGGGATCCGACATTATCTATCGACTTTCTCTTAGAGATTGTTGATATTGAAGAAGGAGACCATCTCCCTAGTCTCCGGCATAGGAACCAAAAATGCACAATTGAGTCTAGAGCCAAGAGATCATCCACAATATCTCATTAGGACAAAAAGTTAATGAAGACTTGCTGTTTCACACAATGTGGAAAGTGAGTATATAATTAAGAGTCCTACGCATTATCCTTGTGGTATTGCCAGAACATCCAAGTGATATATAAAAGTATTCACGATGAAGATGGAAATCCTTCCAGAGCCAACATCAAGCAAGCTCTTGGTGGGTGACATGTGAGATCTTCTCGTAAGATCAAACTTATGACAACTGGATAGAAACGATGGGGAGATTCAATCTTGAATCAACCTTGGTCCAGGAATGGAATTGACGAATACTTTTGGAAAAACCGTTCGATGTGCAAATCTTCTTTTCTCTTGCACATCGAATGTGTATTTATGTTTTCAAACACAAAAGTATCTACGATTGAAAAAATACTTTTGGAAAACCGTTCGATGTGCGAATCTCTTCTTTTATCTAGCACATCGAATGTGTACTCTTTCAAATATAAAAAGTATTTATGATTGAAAATTGATCTTTCTCATAAAACCTTCGCCATATTGCAAAACTCTTTCTTCTAAGCAATACGTGATTGTTTTTCAAATCATTTTCATCAATCGGTGAATCTCAATTATTGGTTCACTCACTCCGTGTTGTCTTCTTTGAGATGTTTCGGTTTGAGAACAGCTAGAACAATCTGCGAAACCACATCAAGGAGATTCTTAGGAATCCTACCGATCACAAAAGTACTTGTCTTGATCAGCGGGAATCGTGGGCGTGTACCTCAATTCAACGAAAGTGATCAAAGACACTTTCGTGTGTTTATTGCTAATTGTTGTTTGCGGTACATTTGGACGGTTGCGGTGATCGAATTGAGGAGTCAATCCAAAGCCGCATGCTCACAAAGATCCACACTTAATTGAAGAAATCATGACTGGTGCATATCTACATAACACGGTTACGATATTTTTATACTATGCTTCGCTACGCCGCAAATATCATGAACCATAAAGCTTCCGCTACTCGATGGAAAGATGTCATGATCCGAAAAGTGTGAGCATGTCGATCCTAAAGTCACAACATCACATGAAGGCAACACAACTATGGATGATCCAGAGAGATTTGTTGTGGCTGATGATCTCAATGAAAGCTCGAAGATCATCAAAGATGTAGATCAGTTAAAGGCCTTCACTAAAAGTACAAATCAATGCGGACTTTGAAGAATCGCTACAAAAGCACAAAGATTGCGGAATTGAAGAATTGAAGTCTACGAGCTCAAGAACTAATGATAAAGATAGAATGTTAGGATGCAAAATGTATTTCATGGGGTGACCTCTGTTAGGGGGAGATTGTTAGGAATTGGAAATTCCATGTTAAAGTGTCGGTCACCCCAATTATAGTCTAGCATAAGTTAGCTCGTAGACTTGTAGTTTGTTACGTTATTTAGTAGTAAATTAGTTAGTTTGTAGCGTAGTTTAGTTTAGTGTAACACCGTAGAGGAAG
The DNA here is from genome assembly GCA_022545495.1 of Chrysanthemum lavandulifolium. Lineage (NCBI taxonomy): Eukaryota > Viridiplantae > Streptophyta > Magnoliopsida > Asterales > Asteraceae > Chrysanthemum > Chrysanthemum lavandulifolium. The sequence continues at coordinate 220,514,830 of CM040244.1, forward strand.
GACGGGTCTTTACCCACTGTATGCCTGATCCACAGTCCGACAGGAGGACGTATAAGTTGTAAGTATAAATACCCCTTCCATCCATGGAAGGGGTGGTGCTTCTCAATCTAACATTTGATAATTTACAAAGCAAGTCTCTAAGTAGAACACCCTCTCATTCTTTCTCTCTCTAAACTATGGCAAACATGTATTTCCATCATCCAAGACCACCTGAATCATCATACACAATAATATTACGATCCTACAAAACAACTTCAGGATGTACCAAAACCTTCAAGCTTGTTACCTGTTGTGGTACAACCACCAAAGATATTCACTTTCATGGCTAAGAAGAGTGATAAATTCTCTGGAAGGAATACCCCTTTGACTACTTCTATGATGGAGATTGTACAAGCAGTTAGAGCTGAAGCTGCTGCAAGTGAAGAACACCAAGGTACTGCATCTCCACAAGGTACTGCTTCTTCACAAGGTATTGCTGCACCCGAAGGTACTGAAACACAAGGTACTGCATCTACACATGATACTGCTCATAGTGATTCAGAACCTGAGTTAAACCCACCATCCTCTCCCAATGATTACACTTCCACAGATGAATCTCAAACATCTGGAGGAGATGAGGGAGATATGCCTACTGAGGGGTTGGTTCTGGATAACTATGTATTAACAAGAGAATTGGTGAGATTGAAGAAAGCTACTGAAGCTCAAGCTAAACAACTTATGCAGTTGAACACCAAGTTTAAAATTTTGAAGAAATTTGTCTGGCCATTGGTTCAACATCATAGGTTGTGGGTCAAGTCTCAGAAGAAGAAAGGACGAAAGTTTAGGAAGACTTCCAAGGGTAAGAAGGTTCAAAAGCATTCTTCATTCCAATTGGGGAGGAATTTGGAACAACAGAATTTGAATGAAGATGCTCAAACTTATGAAGGTGTTGCTGATACTTTTGATGAGTCACAAAAAGAATTTAAAGAAGCTGAAGTTCAAAGTACTGAGCCTCAAGGTGCTGGAATTCAAAGTACTGGTGTACAAAGTAATGATGATCAAGGTTCTGGTGATCAAGGTACTGTTGCTCTTCAAGGAACATACAGACAAGAGCTAATTACACCAAGGACTTTAGTTTTTGAAGAAGAAGCTGGTCCTTCAACAGTACTACCTAAAGAGGAAGCTGATACACCCAAAGTAGAGCACACTGCAAGTGATGATGAGACTGTTGCTCAAATATTGCAAAATCTATCTAGACCAAGGGGTGTTAGTATTCCAGGAGTTGCTGAAGAACAACCTCAAGCTTCTCAACCTGCCTTAGACCCTAAAGACAAAGGTAAAGGTAAATTGGTTGAAACAAAGAAGAAGAAGCTCACTTTGGCTGAAATAAGAGCTATTGAGGTGGCAAAGAATGAAGAAGCTGCTAAGAAGTTTCAAGCTGAATATGATGTTGAGGTTGCTATACCAGTAAAGGAACCTAAACCTGTTATACCACAGAGAAGACCTAGTATTGCTAAGGAAAGGAATGCTATGATGGCATATCTGAAGGGGAGAGGTTATACATGTAACACCCCAACCCGACAAGGGTAGAAGTGTCATAGTCTGGTGTCATATCGTAACATACAAGTAAAATTTTCAAGCGAAGTCTTTAAATAATAATGTACCCAAATCATAATAACCAAAGATTTACAAGGAAATCACAAAATCCAAATGTTAAAATCAAATGAAATCTCAAAACAAAAGCCCGCCAAACAAGTCTAAGTAATAAGGTAACTAGGGTTAGTCCACTCGGATGATCCACCTCTCACCCAATCAAAGCCCATCTTCAAACCTAAAACCGCCGCAGAAAAGAAATGCGGTGAGCTTAAAATCGATGAGCGATATAACAAAGTGAAAGCTAAACAAAATCAAATGCAAAATGAAACAAAGGAACGGATAACAAAGTCATAGCGAAATGAGAGTAATGAGTCCAAGAGGATCTGCGAACACAATTATCTGATATCCAAAGCGAGCAGATAACAAGGAGAGCGGCGAAGCGAGCATAGATGACATATAAACAAGCACATACAATCCGGACATACAAGAACTGAAACATAAGCGAACATAGCAGCATAGCATCCACACAACATATATGGCATACAAACAATTCAGAAATCAAAATACATACAAGCCAACCAGATATCTCTGAAAAGCGGAAGCAATAAATAAATTAGTGAGCATGGCAATTCACACGGTCAAAACTCTTAATTGAAAACATAACCAAGATTCATAACAATGAAGTACTAACATCGGTCAACACATGGCGGTCACACGTAATAAGTAGGAATACGATGAAGATATAATTAAATGAATTAGAGACATAGCGAGGCAACTAAACAAATTAACAAGCCGACGTCACAAGTCGAACCATTTACCCAATCAAACCGTAGCATAAACCGAAATGCAAGCGTGGCGGTCAACAACAAGCGATAAGGATACTATCGGTGATCATAGTCCACAAAATTTCTTGAGCAAGTATACATGATAAATGTACAAAAACTATCGATTACACACTAGCATGGTCAACCGACAATTCAGAGGTCACATAACAGCGAGATCACATATCATCAGATGAAAACAGGCAAATCAGATAACCGCATATTAGTCATATCGTAGTAGGGAAAATCAATAGTCACATAAGACATGAATAGCATAATCAAATCTAATAACATATAACAACCCAGTACGTGAATGGAACGATAATCGGAAGTAACGGAATGAGAGTGTGACAGATCAAAGCAATGGAATGTATAAATCTTGGTAGTAGAGTGAGTCATATAAGGGCACACAGAATATGGTGCGTTGGGGAATGTAGAAGGTACAATATAGGTATATCAAAAGTGTAAGGGTTATCAGAAATCTACCCGAGCCCAGAAACATATCATATCATATCATATCATAAGTAGCCATTGTATTCGGAGGGTGACCTCGGAATACCATACATAATATGAGGAGACCTCAAGAACAAATGGAGTAGCTAACTCCCGAATTGTGAAGACGCGGATTGCACCCGACATCATTCACCAAACAAAGCTCCAATCGATCAAATCCTCGAAACAAATCAAATCTAGGATGCATCCATACGCCCCCCAAAACATATAATGGCCAAATCATATACATATAGTGAGCTCATAATCAAATCAAAATGGGGACGGTGTGCAACATCACTCGTGCACACTGGAGTCATGCCATCGGTGCATCAATGACACGGTCAGGTTACCTTCCTGACTAGGAAACATATTTGGCTTGGGTATCAAACTGAAGGGTCAAAGCATATTCATATCATATCATAAGGGTTCATATCATATTTCATATCAAAGTTTCATATCACCGTTTCATATCAAGGTCATATCAAAGTTTCATATCCAAGGTTCATATAAAAGGTTCATAATCAGAAGCTCATAGTCATAACAAACGAATATCATAGCGAACGGAATCATATCAAAGGATTATGTCGGAATCATATCAGAAGGATCATAGCATAAGGAAATCATAGCAAAGGAATATCATAAGTAAAGTAAAGTCGAGGATTGAAAAGTCAGTAGAAATCCCTACTGAAAAGGGATAGAATATCTGTACCTTATACCGCAAACGAAACACAACGGAAATACAAAGGTCGGAAGCAAACTCCATCTCCGGTGAATCTACACGAATTCATGACTGGTTTTATTAAAAACTTATTTAATTCAGATTACTTATTTTAGACGGCTTTCCATTTTTAGCAGGTTTCCACTTTTAGTAACTTTTCCTTTTAGGTAACTTTCTATTTTAGTAAGTTAGGATAAAACTCATAGTTAATTTAAGGTTTCTAAATGACAATAAAATAATCTTTAAGGGTAAAATGACCAATAGCGTAGTTGAGTGTTAAAACATCAATTTAGTACAGTTTAGAGTTATAAATGTAAATTATCTAAGTTAATATTTAAGTATGTCAAATATTTAACCTTATGGTTATCATGTAAATAAATGTCAAAATGACTACTAAAGACTCTGTCGTTGCATAATTTTATACCTATATATATCATCTTTTAAAACCACGACGACCTAAAATATAGTTTTTCCCAAGTGCCTACTCACACGGCCCACGTAAGTAGATACACACCACACCATGCAATCTATCCAACTCCAAACGTACACATGCATACTTAATATTCACGACACAATCTCAATATGCATATAAATAATACCCGACTCTAAAACTAATAAGGCCAACAACCACAAATAAGACACGTCTCATACATAGCATGCGCATGCGAACATGTACCACACACATTCCCCATACAGACTTAATGTGCAAGACTTATAATAATATCTTGATTCTAACATATACACACGCATATCTGCATGTCCACATGAAACAATTCACAAGGCACATACAATATCACGCACCATTTTATATACATATGACCCCACAACCTCTACTTTTAAATATTTTATGACCATGGCCCATGCATACATATCATCAAAATTTTAATCTCCTACACACGTCTACATGCTAAGTTCATATGCGACCCACATTTCTTTTCTTATCATCTCAGTATGTATATTAGTATAGATCACAAGTTAGACACAGGTAAGAATGCATGCATTCTACTCACACCAACACTGTTTTGAACACAACATACAAGACCATGTTTACATCATATTTATTCATGACACTTGACTATGTTAAAAACACTCACGCATGTAAACCGGCAGCCACACAACACATTTTGAATGCAAATTACGCCCATGCTAACGACACACACCCACACCATCAGACCACTCCATGCAAAACCCGACACCATCATGCACACCACAATTAGATCCCATCTCTTTCGACCCAAACCATGCATACACACAACCCTTTACATTCCCATTTATCATATTACTAAACTCGACATACACACACCATAGACATACACAATTACGAGACGTGCACACCAACCCCATATCAAGATTGCTATGATCGTATAACAAGTTTTAAAAACTGATTATGCGTATAACCATTCGTATATTCGTGTTAATGAGTCCATTAGATTATGCTTTTCATATTATAATAGATCGTATATAAAACGAGGACGATATTAGGAATACCTCGAGTCGACTTAGACGAGTGAACCAAGACTATGATAACCAGACCAAGGACTCCTTTTAGATTAAACCCACGACCACACAACTCGTACGCCCAACCGATCACCACTGCTACTCTCGAACTTTCTTTATTTCTTGGAGCCAAAACATAACAAAACTCGTACACCCAAACTTTCTTTATTTCTTTATTTCTTGGAGCAAAAGATGGCAGCCGTTTGTTTTGGTGTTAGGGTTTTTAGTGTGTATATTGAATATGAATTGGTAAGTGAAATAAATGATATTAAAGTGGGATTGATTAGAGGCGTGAGATTTGGCCGAGAAAAGGGATCCACAATGAAATATCTTTCCAAATTTCAAATGTGATGGGCCTAATATTTAAGTGTAATGTGCATGAAATTTTCGCCATGTATTCTAAGTCATGTGATAAATACATTTATATATATATATATATATATATATATATATATATATATATATATATATATATATATATATATATATTTTAAACATAAGTGTGTGTCGATTTATTTTATCTTGTACATTAGATTTGATAATGATTTATAAGTTAGGTTAGAAATGTATTTAATGAGCTCGAAGTATTTGACGTATTTCATAAGTTTTAAATTTTATAGGGGCAAAATAGTCTTCTCATACGTTTTAGAATTTTAGAGTTTTACAACTCTTCCCCTCTAAATGAAAAATTTTCGTCCTCGAAAATTGATGTCGCAGAGGTACACAAAGACGTACCTAGTTCAAGGCAGACGTAACAATACATAGTTCACACAGGTCATAACGATTTCAGTTTCCAAAGCGTACCAAATTTATAAGTAATAGATGTCGGTGAAAATCTCGTACAGAGGTACAGAATTTCAAACGAATATGAGGATCCAAAGATAACGGATATAAGCCTAGTCCATTCACGTACCTACCCCAAGCATTTCCCAAAACGTCTTACGATTTCAATAAGTTCAGATTATATGATCTCGGTATTATCACGTTGATCAGGCGTCATAATACTTGCATCACATAACAAGTTCTTATTGTCATCATATTTTGCCTCGGGTTATGTCAAACCACATAACCAATATCTCTACAAAACAGATACACATACAGATAGCAAGTAATGTACCAAACAGACCAGATCACATACATACAGCATATACCACATCAAAACAACTTACCATACCACAAAAGAGAGAAGGCCATCAACTAGCATAAAACGGTTCCTCATGACTCATTACTGACGATCCAAAAGAAACGTTGAGATATTACCAAGATGTTATACGATAAAACTTCATGATTCAAACTGAGTTCTGAACGAATCAAAGAAAAGCAATACTGATCAAAATCACTTAACAAAATATCAACCGCCTCAAAACGCTTGACAAACGAATCGGAGTAACATAAGTCGTGTCCAAATCACATGAAGTAGATGAACCTTCTCAGACACCGGTTGAACCTTGTCTCCGTCTTTGCGCCTTTGGTTGATTCGTCCAGCTTCCTCCAAGAACATCTCGATGTCTCCAACAACCGCGGCGATCGGGTGTGGCTTCGCTTCACGAACCTCTCCAAAGACAGGGGCATTGCGACAACGCAGTTTAGCACCATCGTCTTGGCTCCACGGTAGTCTCCATCTAACGATCGACAAACGGATGTGCGAAGACAAAATAATAAAATCAAATGCGAAGAGAAGAAGAGCAAAACAATGAAGACAAAAGATTATCAAGTCAAAACCGAACGACAATCAAAAGGAATCGGAATATATCGGAACAGACGGAAGCCTAATGTCTACCCAATCCTCACAGGTCAATCCTAAGGTCAACAAGACGAAACCTGGGCTCTGATACCATAATTGTAACACCCCAACCCGACAAGGGTAGAAGTGTCACAGTCTGGTGTCATATCAGAACATACAAGTAAAATTTTCAAGCGGAAGTCTTTAAATAATAATGTACCCAGTCATAATAACCAAAGATTTACAAGGGAAATCACAAAATCCAAATGTTAAAATCAAATGAAATCTCAAAACAAAAGCCCGCCAAACAAGTCTAAGTAATAAGGTAACTAGGGTTAGTCCACTCAGATGATCCACCTCTCACCCAATCGAGCCCATCTTCAACCTAAAACCCGCAGAAAAGAAATGCGGCTGAGCTTAAAAAGCCCAGTGAACAGATATAACAAAGCGAAAGCTAAACAAAATCTGAAATGCAAAATGAAACAAAGGAACGGATAACAAAGTCATAGCGAAATGAGAGTAATGAGTCCAAGAGGATCCTGCAGAACACAATTATACAGATATCCAAAACGAACAGATAACAAGGAGAGCGAAGCGAAGCAGAGCATAGATGACATATAAACAAGCACATACAATCCAGACATACAAGAACTGAAACATAAGCGAACATAGCAGGCATAGCATCCACACAACATATATGGCATACAAACAATTCAGGAAATCAAAATACATACAAGCCAACCAGATATCTACAGAAAAGCGGAAGCAATAAATAAATTAGTGAGCATGGCAATTCACACAGGTCAAAACTCTTAATTGAAAACATAACCAGATTATAACAATGAAGTACTAACATCAACAACACATGGCGATCACACGTAATAAGTAGGAATACAAGATGAAGATATAATTAAATGAATTAGAGACATAGCGGGCAACTAAACAAATTAACAAGCCGACGTCACAAGTGAACCATTTACCCAATCAAACCGTAGCATAAACCGAAATGCAAGCGTGGCGGTCAACAACAAGCGAGATAAGGATACTATCGGTGATCATAGTCCACAAAATTTCTTGAGCAAGTATACATGATAAACAGACAAAAACTATCGATTACACACTAGCATGGTCAACCGACAATTCAGAGGTCACATAACAGCGAGATCACATATCATCAGATGAAAACAGGCAAATCAGATAACCGCATATTAGTCATATCGTAGTAGGGAAAATCAATAGTCACATAAGACATGAATAGCATAATCAAATCTAATAACATATAACAACCCAGTACGTGAATGGAACGATAATCGGAAGTAACGGAATGAGAGTGTGACAGATCAAAGCAATGGAATGTATAAATCTTGGTAGTAGAGTGAGTCATATAAGGGCACACAGAATATGGTGCGTTGGGGAATGTAGAAGGTACAATATAGGTATATCAAAAGTGTAAGGGTTATCGAATCTACCGAGCCGAAACATATCATATCATATCATATCATAAGTAGCCATTGTATTCGGAGGGTGACCTCGGAATACCATACATAATATGAGGGAGACCTCGGTAACAAATGGAGTAGCTAATTCCCATAATTGTGAAGCGGGATTGCACCCGACATCATTCACCAAACAAAGCTCCAATCGGATCAAATCCTCGAAACAAATCAAATCTAGGATGCATCCATCGCCCCCAAAACATATAATGGCCAAATCATATACATATAGTGAGCTCATAATCAAACCAAAATGGGGACGGTGTGCAACATCACTCGTGCACCTGGAGTCATGCCATCGGTGCATCAATGACACGGTCGGGTTACCTTCGACTAGGAAACATATTTGGCTCGGTATCAAACGAAGGGTCAAAGCATATTCATATCATATCATAAGGGTTCATATCATATTTCATATCAAAGTTTCATATCACCGTTTCATATCAAGGTCATATCAAAGTTTCATATCCAAGGTTCATATAAAGGTTCATAATCGAGCTCATAGTCATAACAAGCGAATATCATAGCGAACGGAATCATATCAAAGGATTATGTCGGAATCATATCAGAAGGATCATAGCATAAGTAAATCATAGCAAAGGAATATCATAAGTAAAGTAAAGTCGAGGATTGAAAAGTCAGGAGAAATCCCTACTGAAAAGGGATAGAATATCTGTACCTTATACCGCAAACGAAACACAACAGAAATACCAAGGTCGGAAGCAAACTCCATCTCCGGCGAATCTACACGAATTCATGACTGGTTTTATTAAAAACTTATTTAATTCAGATTACTTATTTTAGACGGCTTTCCATTTTTAGCAGGTTTCCACTTTTAGTAACTTTTCCTTTTAGGTAACTTTCTATTTTAGTAAGTTAGGATAAAACTCATAGTTAATTTAAGGTTTCTAAATGACAATAAAATAATCTTTAAGGTAAAATGACCAATAGCGTAGTTGAGTGTTAAACGTCAATTTAGTACGCTTTAGAGTTATAAATGTAAATTATCTAAGTTAATATTTAAGTATGTCAAATATTTAACCTTATGGTTATCATGTAAATAAATGTCAAAATGACTACTAAAGACTACGTCGTTGCATAATTTTATACCTATATATATCATCTTTTAAAACCACGACGACCTAAAATATAGTTTTCCCAAGTGCCTACTCACACGGCCCACATAAGTAGATACACACCACACCATGCAATCTATCCAACTCCAAGCGTACACATGCATACTTAATATTCACGACACAATCTCAACATGCATATAAATAATACCCGACTCTAAAACTAATAAGGCCAACAACCACAAATAAGACACGTCTCATACATAGCATGCGCATGCGAACATGTACCACACATTCCCATCTGAGACTTAATGTGCAAGACTTATAATAATATCTTGATTCTAACATATACACACGCATATCGCATGTCCACATGAAACAATTCACAAGGCACATACAATATCACGCACCATTTTATATACATATGACCCCACAACCTCTACTTTTAAATATTTTATGACCATGGCCCATGCATACATATCATCAAAATTTTAATCTCCTACACACGTCTACATGCTAAGTTCATATCGACCCACATTTCTTTTCTTATCATCTCGGTATGTATATTAGTATAGATCACAAGTTAGACACGGTAAGAATGCATGCATTCTACTCACACCAACTTGTTTTGAACACAACATACAAGACCATGTTTACATCATATTTATTCATGACACTTGACTATGTTAAAACACTCACGCATGTAAACCGCAGCCACACAACACATTTTGAATGCAAATTACGCCCATGCTAACGACACACACCCACACCATCGGACCACTCCATGCAAAACCCGACACCATCATGCACACCACAATTAGATCCCATCTCTTTCGACCCAAACCATGCATACACACAACCCTTTACATTCCCATTTATCATATTACTAAACTCGACATACACACACCATAGACATACACAATTCTGAGGCGTGCACCAACCCCATATCAAGATTGCTATGATCGTATAACAAGTTTTAAAAGCGATTATCGTATAACCATTCGTATATTCGTGTTAATGAGTCCATTAGATTATGCTTTTCATATTATAATAGATCGTATATAAAGCGAGGACGATATTAGGAATACCTCGAGTCGACTTAGGCAGTGAACCAAGACTATGATAACGGACCAAGGACTCCTTTTAGATTAAACCCACGACCACACAACTCGTACGCCCAACCGATCACCACTGCTACTCTCGAACTTTCTTTATTTCTTGGAGCCAAAACATAACAAAACTCGTACACCCAAACTTTCTTTATTTCTTTATTTCTTGGAGCAAAAGATGGCAGCCGTTTGTTTTGGTGTTAGGGTTTTTAGTGTGTATATTGAATATGAATTGGTAAGTGAAATAAATGATATTAAAGTGGGATTGATTAGGAGGCGTGAGATTTGGCCGAGAAAAGGGGATCCACAACAGAAATATCTTTTCCAAATTTCAAATGTGATGGGCCTAATATTTAAGTGTAATGTGCATGAAATTTTCGGCCATGTATTCTAAGTCATGTGATAAATACATTTATATATATATATATATATATATATATTTTTAAACATAAGTGTGTGTCGATTTATTTTATCTTGTACATTAGATTTGATAATGATTTATAAGTTAGGTTAGAAATGTATTTAATGAGCTCGAAGTATTTGACGTATTTCATAAGTTTTAAATTTTATAGGGGCAAAATAGTCTTCTCATACGTTTTAGAATTTTAGGGTTTTACAACTCTTCCCCTCTAAATGAAAAATTTTCGTCCTCGAAAATTGATGTCGCATCGAGGTACACAAAGACGTACCTAGTTCAAGGCAGACGTAACAATACATAGTTCACACAGGTCATAACGATTTCAGTTTCCAAAGCGTACCAAATTTATAAGTAATAGATGTCGGTGAAAATCTCGTACAGAGGTACAGAATTTCAAACGAATATGAGGATCCAAAGATAACGGATATAAGCCTAGTCCATTCACGTACCTACCCCAAGCATTTCCCAAAACGTCTTACGATTTCAATAAGTTCAGATTATATGATCTCGGTATTATCACGTTGATCAGGCGTCATAATACTTGCATCACATAACAAGTTCTTATTGTCATCATATTTTGCCTCGGGTCATGTCAAACCACATAACCAATATCTCTACAAAACAGATACACATACAGATAGCAAGTAATGTACCAAACAGACCAGATCACATACATACAGCATATACCACATCAAAACAACTTACCATACCACAAAAGAGAGAAGGCCATCAACTAGCATAAAACGGTTCCTCATGACTCATTACTGACGATCCAAAAGAAACGTTGAGATATTACCAAAATGTTATACGATAAAACTTCACGATTCAAACTGAGTTCTGAACGAATCAAAGAAAAGCAATACTGATCAAAATCACTTAACAAAATATCAACCGCCTCAAAACGCTTGACAAACGAATCGGAGTAACACAAGTCGTGTCCAAATCACATGAAGTAGATGAACCTTCTCAGACACCGGTTGAACCTTGTCTCCGTCTTTGCGCCTTTGGTTGATTCGTCCAGCTTCCTCCAAAGACATCGATGTCTCCAACAACCACGGCGATCGGGTGTGGCTTCGCTTCACGAACCTCTCCGGCCAGACAGGGGATGTTGCGACCTGCGAGTTCGGCACCATCGTCTTCGGCTCCACGGTAGTCTCCATCTAACGATCGACAAGCGGATGTGCGAAGACAAAATAATAAAATCAAATGCGAAGAGAAGAAGAGCAAAACAATGAAGACAAAAGATTATCAAGTCAAAACCGAGCGACAATCAAAAGGAATCGGAATATATCGAACAGACGGAAGCCTAATGTCTACCCAATCCTCACGGGTCAATCCTAAGGTCAACAAGACGAAACACGGGCTCGATACCATAATTGTAACACCCCAACCCGACAAGGGTAGAAGTGTCACGATCGGTGTCATATCGTAACATACAAGTAAAATTTTCAAGCGGAAGTCTTTAAATAATAATGTACCCAGTCATAATAACCAAAGATTTACAAGGGAAATCACAAAATCCAAATGTTAAAATCAAATGAAATCTCAAAACAAAAGCCCGCCAAACAAGTCTAAGTAATAAGGTAACTAGGGTTAGTCCACTCAGATGATCCACCTCTCAGCCCAATCAAAGCCCATCTTCAAACCTAAAACCGCGCAGGGAAAAGAAATGCTTGTGAGCTTAAAAAGCCCAAGTGAGCAGATATAACAAAGCGAAAGCTAAACAAAATCAAATGCAAAATGAAACAAAGGAACGGATAACAAAGTCATAGCGAAATGAGAGTAATGAGTCCAAGAGGATCTGCGAGAACACAATTATCTGAGATATCCAAAACGAGCAGATAACAAGGAGAAGCGAAGCGAAGCGAGCATAGATGACATATAAACAAGCACATACAATCCAGACATACAAGAACTGAAACATAAGCGAACATAGCAGGCATAGCATCCACACAACATATATGGCATACAAACAATTCAGGAAATCAAAATACATACAAGCCAACCAGATATCTACAGAAAAGCGGAAGCAATAAATAAATTAGTGAGCATGGCAATTCACACAGGTCAAAACTCTTAATTGAAAACATAACCAGTATCATAACAGCGGAAGTACTAACATCAGTCAACACATGGCAGTCACACGTAATAAGTAGGAATACAGTATGAAGATATAATTAAATGAATTAGAGACATAGCAGGGCAACTAAACAAATTAACAAGCCAGACGTCACAAGCTGAACCATTTACCCAATCAAACCGTAGCATAAACCGAAATGCAAACGTGGCAGGTCAACAACAAGCGATAAGGATACTATCGGTGATCATAGTCCACAAAATTTCTTGAGCAAGTATACATGATAAGCAGACAAAAACTATCGATTACACACTAGCATGGTCAACCGACAATTCAGAGGTCACATAACAATGAGATCACATATCATCGATGAAAAGCAGTAAATCGATAACCGCATATTAGTCATATCGTAGTAGGAAAATCAATAGTCACATAAGACATGAATAGCATAATCAAATCCAATAACATATAACAACCCAGTACGTGAATGGAACGATAATCGGAAGTAACGGAATGAGAGTGTGACAGATCAAAGCAATGGAATGTATAAATCTTGGTAGTAGAGTGAGTCATATAAGGGTACACAGAATATGGTGCGTTGGGGAATGTAGAAGGTACAATATAGGTATATCAAAAGTGTAAGGGTTATCAGAAATCTACCCGAGCCCAGAAACATATCATATCATATCATATCATAAGTAGCCATTGTATTCGGAGGGGTGACCTCGGAATACCATACATAATATGAGGGGAGACCTCAGTAACAAATGGAGTAGCTAACTCCCGAATTGTGAAGACGCGGATTGCACCCGACATCATTCACCAAACAAAGCTCCAATCGATCAAATCCTCGAAACAAATCAAATCTAGGATGCATCCATCGCCCCCAAAACATATAATGGCCAAATCATATACATATAGTGAGCTCATAATCAAATCAAAATGGGACGGTGTGCAACATCACTCGTGCACACCGGAGTCATGCCATCGGTGCATCAATGACACGGTCGGGTTACCTTCGACTAGGAAACATATTTGGCTCGGGTATCAAACTGAAGGGTCAAAGCATATTCATATCATATCATAAGGGTTCATATCATATTTCATATCAAAGTTTCATATCACCGTTTCATATCAAGGTCATATCAAAGTTTCATATCCAAGGTTCATATAAAGGTTCATAATCGAGCTCATAGTCATAACAAGCGAATATCATAGCGAACGGAATCATATCAAAGGATTATGTCGGAATCATATCGAAGGATCATAGCATAAGGAAATCATAGCAAAGGAATATCATAAGTAAAGTAAAGTCGAGGATTGAAAAGTCGGGAGAAATCCCTCTTGAAAGGGATAGAATATCTCGTACCTTATACATAAACGAAACACAACAAAATACCAAGGTCGGAAGCAAACTCCATCTCCGTGAATCTACACGAATTCATGGTGGTTTTATTAAAACTTATTTAATTCAGATTACTTATTTTAGACGGCTTTCCATTTTTAGCAGGTTTCCACTTTTAGTAACTTTTCCTTTTAGGTAACTTTCGATTTTAGTAAGTTAGGATAAAACTCATAGTTAATTTAAGGTTTCTAAATGACAATAAAATAATCTTTAAGGGTAAAATGACCAATAGCGTAGTTGAGTGTTAAAACGTCAATTTAGTACAGTTTAGAGTTATAAATGTAAATTATCTAAGTTAATATTTAAGTATGTCAAATATTTAACCTTATGGTTATCATGTAAATAAATGTCAAAATGACTACTAAAGACTCTGTCGTTGCATAATTTTATACCTATATATATCATCTTTTAAAACCACGACGACCTAAAATATAGTTTTTCCCAAGTGCCTACTCACACGGCCCACATAAGTAGATACACACCACACCATGCAATCTATCCAACTCCAAACGTACACATGCATACTTAATATTCACGACACAATCTCAACATGCATATAAATAATACCCGACTCTAAAACTAATAAGGCCAACAACCACAAATAAGACACGTCTCATACATAGCATGCGCATGCGAACATGTACCACACACATTCCCCATACAGACTTAATGTGCAAGACTTATAATAATATCTTGATTCAAACATATACACACGCATATCTGCATGTCCACATGAAACAATTCACAAGGCACATACAATATCACGCACCATTTTATATACATATGACCCCACAACCTCTACTTTTAAATATTTTATGACCATGGCCCATGCATACATATCATCAAAATTTTAATCTCCTACACACGTCTACATGCTAAGTTCATATGCGACCCACATTTCTTTTCTTATCATCTCAGTATGTATATTAGTATAGATCACAAGTTAGACACAGGTAAGAATGCATGCATTCTACTCACACCAACACTGTTTTGAACACAACATACAAGACCATGTTTACATCATATTTATTCATGACACTTGACTATGTTAAAAACACTCACGCATGTAAACCGGCAGCCACACAACACATTTTGAATGCAAATTACGCCCATGCTAACGACACACACCCACACCATCAGACCACTCCATGCAAAACCCGACACCATCATGCACACCACAATTAGATCCCATCTCTTTCGACCCAAACCATGCATACACACAACCCTTTACATTCCCATTTATCATATTACTAAACTCGACATACACACACCATAGACATACACAATTACGAGACGTGCACACCAACCCCATATCAAGATTGCTATGATCATATAACAAGTTTTAAAAACTGATTATGCGTATAACCATTCGTATATTCGTGTTAATGAGTCCATTAGATTATGCTTTTCATATTATAATAGATCGTATATAAAACGAGGACGATATTAGGAATACCTCGAGTCGACTTAGGCAGTGAACCAAGACTATGATAACCGGACCAAGGACTCCTTTTAGATTAAACCCACGACCACACAACTCGTCGCCCAACCGATCACTGCTGCTACTCTCGAACTTTCTTTATTTCTTGGAGCCAAAACATAACAAAACTCGTACACCCAAACTTTCTTTATTTCTTTATTTCTTGGAGCAAAAGATGGCAGCCGTTTGTTTTGGTGTTAGGGTTTTTAGTGTGTATATTGAATATGAATTGGTAAGTGAAATAAATGATATTAAAGTGGGATTGATTATGAGGCGTGAGATTTGGCCGAGAAAAGGGGATCCACAATAGAAATATCTTTTCCAAATTTCAAATGTGATGGGCCTAATATTTAAGTGTAATGTGCATGAAATTTTCGGCCATGTATTCTAAGTCATGTGATAAATACATATATATATATATATATATTTTTTAAACATAAGTGTGTGTCGATTTATTTTATCTTGTACATTAGATTTGATAATGATTTATAAGTTAGGTTAGAAATGTATTTAATGAGCTCGAAGTATTTGACGTATTTCATAAGTTTTAAATTTTATAGGGGCAAAATAGTCTTCTCATACGTTTTAGAATTTTAGGGTTTTACAATACAGGTCTACACAAACTTAAATATATAGAGATGAAAGACTTGTATGATGCTGTTAGAGAAGCATATCAAAAGGAAGTTGCTGGGATTATTTCTTTTGATGATGAAAAACAGAATGAGGATGCTAGAAAAAGAAGTTTTAAAAGAAAGAGAACAACTGAAGAAGAACAACCATTAAAGAAGATAGAGTTAAGAACTGATACAGTTGATGAGCTGAGGAATTTTCTTAGAGTTGTAGACTTTGAGTATCCTAAGTCTAAAGATGTTGCATAAAAGAAGTCAAAGATAACTACATTTGAAGTTGTAAAAGCAAAGGAAGGAGATTATCTGATGTTTCATAGAGAAGATGAGAGTTTCAGAAGAGAATGACACATCTCTCATGGTCATTGAACTATTCATTAAATGGACAATTATGGCTGATGACGATGAATAAATACTGGTATGATTCTAAATTGTATAATTTTTTGAAAAATAGGTACTTTATTCAAAGTACTGCTAATCAAATAGTACTTTAACCAAAGTACTGCTTGCAGCACAAAACCAGTAAATGATTTTTAATAAAGAATAAGCAAACTTTTGTTAAGTGCAAAATATTTTGAAACAAAAGTTAACTGCAATAAATGGTTTTTGAGATGGTTACAATAAAGGTTATCAGTCCACCATGTTTAACAAAAGGACTGGCTAATCCATGAGCAAACGGCTCAGGTAAAGATATCTCAAATCCGTTCATGGTTGACAACTTACCAATAAGTTGTATGGTAATCAACTCACCATATCTAATATAGTGAAGAGTTGGCTAGCCCACAAGAAAAATGGCTTGTGGTAAAGGCTGTGGAAAAACCATTTATATGGTAATTAGTTCACCATGGTTGCAAGAACAAACTAGTCCAAAAGGGTACGGCTTTTGGTAAAGACAAAACAAATCCCTGGATAGCTGATGATTTGCTAAAAATCATATGGTTATCAATGTACCATGGTTTTACACATCTAAACATTGGCTACTCCAAAGTTAATGGCTTTGGTAAAGAGACATCAAAATCCATTAAATTTTCAATGATTCACCTCTCACAGGAGTTTACACACCTGGAAGTGATGAGAATAGACTGAAACTTTATGATCTGATGTACAATTTGCCATATGTTGTTGAGTAGCTGAAAAGATGAAGATTGCTAATAGTTGCTGAAAAGAATTACTTATAAAGACTACTTTGATGATGACAATACAAGCACAGAGAGTACAGAACAAATCTGAAGATAAAGACACAATCCTTGAAGACAAAGATGTTAAAGATACAAATACAAAGGAACTTGAAGTCAAGCAAGTAGAATTCAAGTTAGGGGAGGATTGTTGGGATATGAAAGTACTGAAGAATATGAAAGTACTGAAGATGGTCAAAGTACTACTTATGTGAAGGTCAAAGTACTGCTCACTCATCAAAGTACTGCAAGGATAAAGGACTGCTATGCAAATCGTTAAGGATTATTATGTAATTCTAGAATGTTCTTAGTTTAGATTACTTGTCGTACAATGTGACAACTCGTACTTTCAGGTCATTTCTCAAAACAATTCACGTTTCACAATTTCATCATTTATCGTAAACTAGGTTTGCGTGTACCAAATTCGCGTAACCTTAATGGTTTAGCGGCGAATTCATGATCATATCATCACGGACATTTCATATAGACTAAGTTTAGTCTACATTTCATTAACATCATTTTCATCATGTTAGTTCATTCATGATTTTGCATTTCACAATAAACGCGTAAATTTCATATTAAATAAACGCTATCGCGTAAGTTATTATTTTGAACATTTAATCCGATACTTCCAAAAATTATCCCGACATACTTTTATACTTACATTTAGTTTATAAAAATAATATTTTGAGTTTACCTAGTGTTTTAAATTTATTTTGTATATAAATCGTTAAATTTATATTATTACGACGCTTTTCTTAAAAACTACACGATAATTACTATATCACTCAAATTTTGCAAGAAATGTATTTTTACAATTTTTATGATCTCAATATACTTTACTTTGATCCATTAAAGTTTATTTTTAGACAACACTACCCTAATTACTCAAATGTATATACAATTTTACAAGTTATTCTTACTTACACATTTTACTTACACAATTACATACATTATAAAAAAATGTATTTTAGAGATGCAAGCCCCTTGGCCGACCAAGGGGTGCTTCATTAATTAGTTGGTAGAAAATTTTCTTACATGTTTAGATCCATACTCAAACTTATTTTCACACATTTCCTTCACAATAATTCAAGTTAGTCAAGTTTTCCTTCTCTCTTGTTTTTCCTCTCCAAGAACCGGCCATCCATAGGGTGAAGAAGAGATTCATCAAAATTTTCCAAATCAAGTTCTAAACAATCTAGTTACACTCTTAATCAAGGTTTTGAAATAAAAACCTAGGGTGTTTAGGTTTAATCCTTTGTTCTTGTCACCTCATCAAGTAACTAGTAAGCATATCATTTTCATTTTACATCTTTCATTATCATTTCATATTTATTTCATCATTTTTGAGCAAAGCATGCAAGACTTATGGATATTTATACCATTTTACATTGTTTTAGAGTTATACATATATAAGTCATCCTATAAATTATCCCTTGTTATATATTAGTTTTGGTGATGTCTAGGAACCCATGACACCCTAAGAAGGTGTATGGTAGGATTAGAATAGCCGGAGTTGTTTTGAAGGGATTGGAATAGGTTTAACACGAGAAAACTCTTTTCGACAAGTCTTAAAAGGGTCTGATCTTATTTCTAAAAACTGGAAAATCCGACAGTAGACATAAATTTTGGCCTAGATATTTAGAAAATATACTTTAAAAGCGAAACCGTGGCCGCTTGAGCGGATTAAAGCGGAGCTATAACGAAGAAGTTATGAATTTTCAAGTTTGACGACGACATATATATATCCCGAAAATTTCAAGAACTGTTTTGTTTTGTACGAGTCAAAAGCAGTCTTAAGCTTTATAAATTATTTCGACTTATCAAAAATATATTAGTATACTTTGATACGAAGCTAAGGACGTATAATACGTAGAAAACGGATTTGTAACGACTAAAATATACACGTTTTCACAAAATTGCCGTAACTTTATTATTTAAGAAAAACTATATTATTTCTATTAGACAAGTGTTACGGTAAACAAGTGACCATATTGAAGGCTATTTTTAACGATGACGTAGAACTTTTTGTAAAGAGATGTCTTCTAATAAAAGTGAGATCACCAAGCATATTTTTCAAAATGACCAACCGTTTGTATAGCGAAATTGTAATGAATTATCTACGGTTGCTTAAACTTTGCGAAATTCACTTTTAAACTACATTTTGGACAAAATCACCATACTTAACCTATATTTTCTTTATGAGCGAGACCTCTAGGATAAAAACTTAAATGCCAAAACTTTGAGATCATGATACAAGCTTTTCAAAACTGTTGAGTTCGTTTCCTGACGTTCGACGTACACCATTTTACGACTAGCTTTTCGAGGCCATTTTAGTCACTTTCATGAAATTTCCAACGACATTATTTTACGACGAAAAGGTATAATTTCACAATAAATCATTAAGAAACTATTGTAGGATGACATTTTGACGTAAATACTTGCAAAGTAATTTAAGAATGGTCAAGACGTCAAAAGGAGTATTTTTCGACGAAGAGTATTATTTTCAAAATTCACAAGTGGTATAAATATCATCCGAATTGCATGCATAACATTACATCATAACTCATTACGTATCATAAAATTCACAATAGGTTACGGTCAGAGGTTGCGCCTCATTTCAGTATTGCCATTATATCATCATAATCATTGCAACAGGTGAGTTTTCATAGCCTCGATTTATTCAAGTTTTTACTTTATTTCAAACCTACGGGGGAGAATACATTGCACACCATTTTTATTACGCTACCAAGTATGTCAAATTCATTATATTGCTTAAGTTACCTCATTGCCGCTTAAATGTCCCCATTTCATAAGCATGAACCGTTAATTTCCTAGAAGCGTGGGTGAGTGGATAGATCTATCGAGGTGACACCTCCATCCGGGTTGGTGGATCCCAACTAGTCATCTGGATGCATTTCATTTCATAAACATTATTTGAGTTGTTTGGCAAGACACTCTGTTGGGGCGAACATCGATCGAGCTTCGGTGTCATGTGCTTAAGCAATTGTAACATCATTTTGTGACATCATTGTCATACATAATTTATACTTGTGGTAGTCGTATTAACATTTACATAAACTCTATGAACTCACTCAACCTTTGTGTTGACACTTTTAGCAATGTATTTTCAGGTAACTAAGACATTCACTTCATGGCATGCATTTGGACACATCATGGAGTCGCGATGACGACTCGTCTCACTTGGGTTTTACGCACTTTAAAACATCGTTTGAATTGTAACAAACTTATTTCCGCACAGTTGATTTTCATTTGGGACCTATACTTTGTAAACTCGATTGTTTTATTAAATCAAACGATGTTCTTTTCAAATGACACTTTAGGTCGTTCAATATAAGCGTGATGGTGATGCTATGACAATCAATCCCGAGAATTCCATTCATTGCAAAAGTAATTTGGGGTGTGACATTGGCATCGAGCTTGATTATAGAGAACTAGGTTGCATCATTGACCCTATACTATAACTACATCATCATAGCATCTCATCATTCCATCATGAGTGCATATTCACTTTACATGCAGTTGCATACGCACATTTTGAAAGTTATTTACTTTCATTTTAAAAGCGATTGTCACATAGATGCCTTCAAATACCCATCCCATCATGCTCACATCACTTTGACATGGAGAATGCCCTGTCATTCCATATCACAATTTTAACATCAGTTGACTCAACACCGATAACATCAGATGAGGAGACTGAACTCTTTTAGGAGGACGAAGTTACACCTACACCTTCACGATCATCATTGATTCACTGTACTGTAGGATCAGGACAATTTTTATCATTCAGTTGGGACAGATCATACCATTTGGTAGAACGTATAGGCTTAGTCCTAATGAACCTATTTTCTTAACTCACCACAAGGATTTCCATTATCATCGTTGTTATCATTTTATCATTATCATTTTGAGCACCATCCGTACCATCACATCTCATACGATACTCATACATCGACTTGCGGCTTGGGAAGCATGCATGATTTAACACACCATTACCATCTACCACTAAGACTATAGACACTACACCATCTCACGGGTTTGAGGTCTATGAAAGTTTTAGAGTCATTGTCGCTAGACAACCTAATACTCCTACACTTGAAACATGATTATACCATCAACAGGAACATATAATAAGTACATTTCTATTTAGTGTAATCTTTATCCTTTATTATCTCCACGATAATCACAACTTTTGTTCATTTCATTCTTTATTCCAATTGCCCAAATTTTCAATCATTTCGAGATGATACCTCACTATCTTACTAGGGGTTATGCCAACTTTAATTCTTGACCAATTAGGAGACTATTACTACTCGACGAGGTTCTCCCATGTATCCTACAAACTTAAATTTCCTAAGACAATCTTCATTCAAAAGCAAAACATTGAAATCAAATAAATCGTTCATAAACATTTATTTTGTTAACACTCTATAGATACCTACGTCATTCGTCACTCACTCAACCGATAAGTTGAAATTTTTACTAGTGACCCTTCTAGGAAAGGCTTTCTATACCATTTACGAGGAGGATTCCTCGACACAAGAAAACAATGAAAGGATTTTGGAATTACCAACAAGGGCTAGAAGTAAGTAGCGAGATCTTTCACAACTTAATAAAAATCTTAAGACATCACGAGACAATCCGAATCACTATCCTTGAATTAGAAGCCAAATTACATCATTTCAAAAGTACTAGCCAGACCGAGTCACGAAATTTAGTATGAAGCGAATACACACTAAGCAACACTATAGGGATAAACCAAATATTCTAATCGAGACTACAGAACATTTCACTAAACATAGCTTCAACAATATGTGAATTTCCTACAATGAGTTTTCCTTAAAGGAAAATTTGGTTAGATTAAGGTTATCGATATAAACTTTCCTAAGGCATTGTGTTCTCTAGGAATTACGGATAACTTTACTTTCACATCAAGAGATGCAACAGTTTGAACATATCGGACGATCAATGACTCTCCATCTACAAGTGAAATTAGAACAAACATTCTTTGACATAGTATGAGCTGATATCTATTTTCTTGCTAGCATGATAGCAATATAAGAGATGAATTATTTTAGAAGTACTCAATATTGAAACAAGTCTTGAAAATCAACCATCACACCACCTCACTTGAATATTTAAGGTTTTGTGATTTTACAACATAGAGCATGGAAACACTTCGATAATCAAACCATAAACATTTTAGTTATGGAGACTAAACACTTTAAGCAAGTAAGATTTAAGTCATGACATTCGCTAGGACGAGAAACGCGAGGAATCAAAATTGTTACCCATAATCTATTCTTTTCAATAAGGTCATTTTTCGACAGATTTAACATTTTAAAATTTGGCATGAGACACGTGGTATCAATTCCAGTTGTATCTATTATAAGCTACTCGATTCACCTTAGACTTCTGACAAACATTTTAAGATTCCTTTGGAATTTACTTGGTAAATTTACTTGGTCATTAACACCGCCTATTATCCTCAGCTCAATGGTTAGAGCGAGAGAACAATTCCAACATTTTAAGATATGCTCAAGGCATGTGTGATTTTCTAGAAATAATTAGGCAAATCATTCTACATTAAACAAGTTGCTTTACAACTATAGTTATTACATGAACATATTGACTACACCAATTGAGGCACTCTATGGTTGAGGTGTAAATCACTTAATTACGGGCCGAAATCAGGAAAGTCCAACTCACTAGTCAATAAGTTATTTATGAAACAACAAAGAAATCATACAAATCAAAAATCAGTTACAAATAACAACATATGGCTAGATAAGCTACGTCGATGTACGACGCAAAATATTAAAGTATGTTCCATAAGTCGCAAACCATTAGAATCTCAAGTGGGCAACAAATTATGCTCAAAGACCCGTCTTGGAAAGGCGTGGTACGATTTAGAAAAACATTGGACGACCCAATGTGACTCAAATACCCTCATCTTTTCACAAGTAACATTGTAGAACCTAACATGGACTGAATTCAGGGACTGAATTCCTTTTTGGATGGGCGAATGTGACAACTCGTACTTTCAGGTCATTTCTCAAAACAATTCACGTTTCACAATTTCATCATTTATCGTAAACTAGGTTTGCGTGTACCAAATTCGCGTAACCTTAATGGTTTAGCGGCGAATTCATGATCATATCATCACGGACATTTCATATAGACTAAGTTTAGTCTACATTTCATTAACATCATTTTCATCATGTTAGTTCATTCATGATTTTGCATTTCACAATAAACGCGTAAATTTCATATTAAATAAACGCTATCGCGTAAGTTATTATTTTGAACATTTAATCCGATACTTCCAAAAATTATCCCGACATACTTTTATACTTACATTTAGTTTATAAAATAATATTTTGAGTTTACCTAGTGTTTTAAATTTATTTTGTATATAAATCGTTAAATTTATATTATTACGACGCTTTTCTTAAAAACTACACGATAATTACTATATCACTCAAATTTTGCAAGAAATGTATTTTTACAATTTTTATGATCTCAATATACTTTACTTTGATCCATTAAAGTTTATTTTTAGACAACACTACCCTAATTACTCAAATGTATATACAATTTTACAAGTTATTCTTACTTACACATTTTACTTACACAATTACATACATTATAAAAAAAATGTATTTTAGAGATGCAAGCCCCCTTGGCCGACCAAGGGGGGTGCTTCATTAATTAGTTGGTAGAAAAATTTTCTTACATGTTTAGATCCATACTCAAACTTATTTTCACACATTTCCTTCACAATAATTCAAGTTAGTCAAGTTTTCCTTCTCTCTTGTTTTTCCTCTCCAAGAACCGGCCATCCATAGGGTGAAGAAGAGATTCATCAAAATTTTCCAAATCAAGTTCTAAACAATCTAGTTACACTCTTAATCAAGGTTTTGAAATAAAAACCTAGGGTGTTTAGGTTTAATCCTTTGTTCTTGTCACCTCATCAAGTAACTAGTAAGCATATCATTTTCATTTACATCTTTCATTATCATTTCATATTTATTTCATCATTTTTGAGCAAAGCATGCAAGACTTATGGATATTTATACCATTTTTACATTGTTTTTAGAGTTATACATATATAAGTCATCCTATAAATTATCCCTTGTTATATATTAGTTTTGGTGATGTCTAGGAACCCATGACACCCTAAGAAGGTGTATGGTAGGATTAGAATAGCTTCGGAGTTGTTTTAAAGGGATTGGAATAGGTTTAACACGAGAAAAACTCTTTTCGACAAGTCTTAAAAAGGGTCTGATCTTATTTCTAAAAACTGGAAAATCCGACAGTAGACATAAATTTTTGGCCTAGATATTTAGAAAATATACTTTAAAACGAAACCGTGGCCGCTTGAACGGATTAAAACGGAGCTATAACGAAGAAGTTATGAATTTTTCAAGTTTGACGACGACATATATATATCCTGAAAATTTCAGCAAACTGTTTTTGTTTTGTACGAGTCAAAAACGAGTCTTAAGCTTTATAAATTATTTCGACTTATCAAAAATATATTAGTATACTTTGATACGAAGCTAAGGACGTATAATACGTAGAAAACGGATTTGTAACGACTAAAATATACACGTTTTCACAAAATTGCCGTAACTTTATTATTTAAGAAAAACTATATTATTTCTATTAGACAAGTGTTACGGTAAACAAGTGACCATATTGAAGGCTATTTTTAACGATGACGTAGAACTTTTTGTAAAGAGATGTCTTCTAATAAAAGTGAGATCACCAAGCATATTTTCCAAAATGACCAACCGTTTGTATAGCAGAATTGTAATGAATTATCTACGGTTGCTTAAACTTTGCCGAAATTCACTTTTAAACTACATTTTGGACAAAATCACCATACTTAACCTATATTTTTCTTTATGAACGAGACCTCTAGGATTAAAACTTAAATGCCAAAACTTTGAGATCATGATACAAGCTTTTCAAAACTGTTGAGTTCGTTTCCTGACGTTCGACGTACACCATTTTACGACTAGCTTTTCGAGGCCATTTTAGTCACTTTCATGAAATTTCCAACGACATTATTTTACGACGAAAAGTTATAATTTCACAATAAATCATTAAGAAACTATTGTAGGATGACATTTTGACGTAAATACTTGCAAAGTAATTTAAGAATGGTCAAGACGTCAAAAGGAGTATTTTTCGACGAGTATTATTTTCAAAATTCACAAGTGGTATAAATATCATCCGATTTGCATGCATAACATTACATCATAACTCATTACGTATCATAACATTCACAATAGGTTACGGTCAGAGGTTGCGCCTCATTTCAGTATTGCCATTATATCATCATAATCATTGCAACAGGTGAGTTTTCATAGCCCCGATTTATTCAAGTTTTTACTTTATTTCAAACCTACGGGAGAATACATTGCACACCATTTTATTACGCTACCAAGTATGTCAAATTCATTATATTGCTTAAGTTACCTCATTGCCGCTTAAATGTCCCCATTTCATAAGCATGAACCGTTAATTTCCTAGAAGCGTGGGTGAGTGGATAGATCTATCGAGGTGACACCTCCATCCGGGTTGGTGGATCCCAACTAGTCATCTGGATGCATTTCATTTCATAAACATTATTTGAGTTGTTTGGCAAGACACTCTGTTGGGCGAACATCATCGAGCTTCGTGTCATGTGCTTAAGCAATTGTAACATCATTTTGTGACATCATTGTCATACATAATTTATACTTGTGGTAGTCGTATTAACATTTACATAAACTCTATGAACTCACTCAACCTTTGTGTTGACACTTTTAGCAATGTATTTTCAGGTAACTAAGACATTTACTTCATGGCATGCATTTGGACACATCATGGAGTCGCGATGACGACTCGTCTCACTTGGGTTTTACGCACTTTAAAACATCGTTTGAATTGTAACAAACTTATTTCCGCACAAGTTGATTTTCATTTGGGACCTATACTTTGTAAACTCTGATTGTTTTATTAAATCAAACGATGTTCTTTTCAAACGACACTTTAGGTCGTTCAATATAACTGTGATGGTGATGCTATGACAGTCAATCCCCAGGAATTCCATTCCGCTGCAAAACAGGTAATTTGGGGGTGTGACATACAAGGATTAGAGTTGTAAACCGACTAGGGTTATCCTTATGCCTATAAAAGGACCTCTAGATTGGCATTAGATATATGTTCTTAGAATACAATTTTAGAAAGAATATTAGAGTTGTTAGGATTGTTAGTGAATCTGTGTATCAAGCATGTTCAAAATATTGATAAAATCATTAAAGTTAAAGTTATTCTTCTTAGCTTTATTGAAGTAGTTTCCGCATACTTAGTAAAGTTATATCAGTGTTTCATTGTTAGTGACTTAGGATTTATCCGAGGTTGCTAAGCCCTTACAAGCTACATAGTTAGTTTGGTCAGAGTATATCGATCCAACAATTTGTGTCTTTTTGTTATTTTAAGAATAGTGAGATTGCATTTTACTTTGCCATTGGTTTGGTGTTAATATGCACGTATAATTTAGATGTGTTTGGTGTTCTTAATTCTTTGGAGCATGATGAATTGAGTGGTGCAATTTATTTCATATGTTGTACATACGGATTTTGAGTAATTGAGCCAAAGTAAGTGTATGTATGTCGCGTATATATCTAGTTAATAAGTGTTAATGGGCTTGGTTTGGGCTTAGAAGTAAGTTAGGCCTAATGACATGTAATTAAGGGTCCATTTAGTGTTATATGGGTTTTGTATTGGGGTTCAAATCCTCTCAAGTTATTTCACCAACTTGAGTCAAGTTGGGTGTTTTTCAACCATTTGATTAAATCCAATGGTCATGATTAAAAGACTCTCTTTTAATCTTGATCATTGAATTTAATCCAATGGTTAAAGATCTCTCAACTTGACTCAAGTAATGGGAGAGGATCTCAACCCTTTGTATTGGGCTACGTGTGTTAGTAGGGCCCAATGTGTGTTAATGGGCCCAATTTGGCATGTCAGGCCTATTAAGAGAAATTGTGGGAACCAGGGGGTTGTGAGTGTGTTGTATTGTTTTGGTGACCAAAACGATATCCAGGTTTGATTTGTACATAATCTAGAAAACCGTGGTATGTGTGTGAGCTCGTTCAAAGGAAAAATGGGAATCATATAACATATATTGATTCGTTGTTGCACAGTGTAAGCAAAAGTTTTAAATTTTGCCTAAAAATGGGTGTGTGAATAGTAATACGTAAATAATCCTTGATTAACGTTTATTAATAATTGGGGATTTTTACAGGATGTTACAGTATCTACCCGTCATTCAAATTCCATCCCAGAATTTAAGTTTGTGGTGATTGGTGGGTGTTGTTTACAGGAACAAGTGTGAGTATTTGGCAACCAATAGAGTTTCTTAAGATCCTGATATATCTTGTCAGAACCGGGGTGGATAGAATACTTTGACTTGTGCGATTGATGCATGATAAGGTCTCGTATACCTCCGTAGAGTGGAACCCAACTTATTTTCTTAAAACATAGCATCCCGTCTGATCTTTTCACAAGACCATTTTCACTTTTGGGCATGCCGTAGATCTTCTCACTGGGCCGGTTCTCTTCTTTAAGGGCTTCAAACTGTGATTGGAGAATTTGTGACGCGAGTGGTGAACAAATCGTCATTCCCAATGATCGAACACGGAAGGGTTTAATACGCTCCTTTATGCTTAAAGCATCGACCACAACATTCGATTTCCCCGGGTGATAGTGAATTTCACAATTGTAATCATTGAATAGCTCTAACCATCGACGATGTCTCATGTTTAACTCCTTCTGATCAAGAATGTGTTGCAAACTCTTGTGGTCTATGAATGTTGTGCACTTAGTGTCGTACAGGTAGTGTCTCCATATCTTAAGAGCAAATACTACTGCTCCTAACTCCAGATCATGGGTGGTATAGCTCTCTTCGTTCTTTTGAGTTTTCGTGAAGCATAGGCTATTACTTTGCTCCTTTGCATTAGCACTGCACCTAAACCATGGTGCGATGCATCACAATTCACTACGAAATCTTCACTTCCTTCGGGTAGTGCTAAGATGGGTACTTCACAAAGCTTCTGCTTCAAGAGTTGGAAAGTTGTCTCTTGTTTCTCTCCCCATTCATACTTCTTGTTTTTCTGCGTCAATTTTGTTAAAGGCTTTGCGATCTTTGAGAAACCTTCAATGAATCTTCTGTAATAACCAGCCAGTCCTAGAAATTGTCGAATTTTTGTAGGGTTGGTAGGGGAAGCCCATTCTTTCACTACTTTGATCTTGGCAAAATCTACGTGAATGCCTTGACTATTGATGATATGCCCCAGAAATTGCACATTCTGGATCCAAAAATCACATTTGGAGAACTTAGCATACAATTGTTCTGTCTTGACCAATTCCAAGATGATTCTCACATGTTCAACATGTTCTTCTTGACTGCAGGAGTAGATGAGGATATCGTCTATGAACACGATCACGAACTTATCTAAGTACGGTTTGCATACTCGGTTCATCAAATCCATGAATATGGCAGGTGAGTTGGTCAAACCAAATGGCATCACTTGAAATTCGTAATGACCAGGATGTCTTCTTCTCGAACTCTCAGTTGGTGATATCCCGAACTTAAGTCAATCTTCGAGTAAATGCTCGAACCTTGTAACTGATCGAATAAGTCATCGATCCTTGGTAGCGGATACCGATTCTTTACTATAAGTTTATTCAACTCCCGGTAGTCGATACACATTCGGAACGATCCGTCTTTCTTTTTAACGAACAACACTGGAGTTCCCCAGGGTGATGAACTCGGTCGAATGAATCCTTTTTTCAACAGCTCTTTTAACTGTTCAGACAACTCTTCCATCTCAGATGGTGCTAACTTGTAAGATGCTTTAGCCACTGGTGCCGCTCCTGGCACTAAGTCAATTTGAAACTCCACTTAACGAACTGGCGGTAGGTCAGGTAGATCTTCTAGAAATACTTCAGAAAAATCTTTGACTACAGGCACGTCTTCAAGTCGCTTTTCTCCCGACTTATTTTCCGTCACTTGAACCATAAATACTTGACAACCCTCATTTATGTACTTCACTGTTCGGATGAGCGAAATAATACCAAATCGAGACTTGCTTCGGTTGCCTTGGACAATAAGGGTTCCATCGTCTAAGGGTATATGAACGGTTTTCACGTCGCAAACTATTCTGGCACGGTGTTGAGATAGCCAATCCATACCAATAACAATGTCATAACTACCAAGCTGGATAGGAATGAGGTCGATAAAGAAAGGTTTGTTGTGTAGGATTATAGTGCAACCTCGGATTATAGTGTTAGTGCCTATTATGATCTCATTAGCTATTTCGACTTCATAGGTGATGTCTAACTTAGTTGGAGTAATGTTTAATAGGGAAGCATAGGAAGTAGACACAAAGCTCTTATCGGCACCATAATCAAATAAAACTTTGGCACTTTGTTGATTAATTAAAAACGTACCCGTGACAACGTCAGGGTCTCGTGGTACATTTCTGTCTCCCAGTGCATATACTCTTGCAGGTGCAGGGTTGTCAGCATCCCGGTTTGTGCATTGATTCTTGTAATGCCCTTTTTCTCCACATTGGTGGCATACCACAGTCACTGGTTGTACATTTGCACCGGTGGCCTTGCAGTCAACAGTCTTGTGACCTGTTCTTCGGCACTTTCCACACTTAGCGGTGCAAGGTCCTGTGTGGTCCAGCTTGCATCGGTTACACCGGGGTTAGCTTCCAGCATAAGGGATCCTGTCATTTGGTGTCGCAACATATGCCTTGGCAGCTTCCTGTCTTCGGTTTTGTTTTTGATGGTGGTTGTTGCGGTTCTGTCGGTAGTTGTGATTACGGTGGTTGTTGTTGTTGTGATACATGTTGCTGCTGTGAGAGGTAGTTCTCGGATTATCATGCTTCCGTTTAAGATCATTATGCCCCATGGTTGCCTTGGCTTAATTTCCCGATCCAGTAGCTTTTGGGCAATAATCATCGCCTCTTCAAGTGTGAGTGATTTGGATGCAGTAACATTCCCTTCAAAACTTTGAGGTAGTCCCTCAAGGTACTTTTCCAATGTTCTGTCTAGATCTGGCACCATATTTGGGCACCGTGCAGCCAATTCTTGGAACCTTCTATTGTAGGTTCTTAGGTCAACTCCTCTTACAACCAAATTGTGAAATTCATCTTCCAATTTTTTGACCTCAGTACGGGGACAGTATTTCTTTAACATTTTATGCTTGAGTTCGGGCCAAGAGATCCGATGTGCTTCCTCAGTATCCATAGTTTGTGTTATGGCAGTCCACCATGATTGGGCCTCATCAAGTAGAGTTCCCGTAGCATATGTGACCTTGCAGTTGTCAGGGCAGCCGCTTCTCATGAACACAGTTTCTGATTGCTCAAACCATCGGGTCAGTTCGGTTACTCCTTCGGTACCTTTAAAATAAGCTAATTGGCAGCTCATAAAATCTTTGTAGGTACACTTCCGTGGGGTAACAGTCGTGCTTTCTTCAGTGGACCGGTTAATACTACTAGAACTGGCCACTGGAGCTGCTTGAGTTTCAAGTACAGCTGCCACGCCATCTGCTATCATTTTCCGGATATCTTCCGGGGTCATGGCTGGAGCTAGTGTCGGGGTCGGTGGGGTAGTTTCTCTCCTTGCGCGTGCCATATTTCTATTAATACAACAAGAAAGCACAAGTTTAAATTGTTATATAAGGACCATGCTGGAATATCTCAATAAACTTTATGCCATAATAATATTGTTGTTATGTGGAATTACATCCATTAGTGTCTATATACATCCCAAAATCACCGCATGTTCAGAGATCGTTATATGTGCGTATATGGGGTGATTAGCGCTTAATAGGGGATTACTAAGGAACAAACTGAATCATCATCTACAAAATCTGTGTTTGAGTAACTTTTTCTACATTCATCAAGTTCTCTTCCGAAACACTCATTTTTAAAATTTTCATCTTTCACAACAGTTGGAGTTTAACAACTTTCTCTACATGCATCAAGTTCTCTTTCGAAACACTCATTGTTAAAATTTTCTCATTTATACCTCAGACATAACACATAAAGAACCATCACAATCATAAGTATCATCACGACATGTATGAATACAATCCACAACACACATGAATGAAAGATAACAACCATAGGAGTATAAACCAACATCAATATATAGTAAAAACTACAACCATAACATAACATTAATAACTTGATCTGTTTATGTTGCAAAACAAAATGATTCAAGATCTCTTATTAAGTTACATATAGTAGGTTGGATGCCTCAAAACTATACAAGGTACGATCTACGTCTAACTCCTAGGAGTCTACTCTGTATTCTCCCTAAGCTCCGACATCTGATCCTGTAATGCTTAATGTCTGGCTCGTACATCTGATATGAGTGCCTCTAAGGCATCTATCCGCCCTGCATGATAATCTAGCTGCGTCATAATAGGGGTAGGTTTGGGGGCTACCGTTGCTCTAGAAGATTCTCTGATCTCATAGACCCTTCCTTGTGGAAAGAACCCTGATGGGAACGGCAGGTAAGAAGAGGTGTGGGACAATGTATCTTCTGGTGGTGAGGTGGGAGGAGTTATCTGACGAGGTGCCATAGGATAAAACTGAGTAAACGCATTAAAGAGGGTGTCCGGCCTAACTGGTGGAGGAGGAGGTGACACTAGTGGTGATATATCAGGAGAAGAGGGTGGTGATGCTCCAAATAGATGCAAAGGTGATGTGGCTGATAATGGTGCAACAGGGACTCTGGGTGCTCACATGATTCTGCGGGGAGTATGTATCCTGACAGGACCATTTGGATGTCTCCTAAATGGCATTATAAACGGTTCGGGTTCATAGGACTAGAGGACCCTGACTCGACGGCCTCTGAAGACCTGTGGTGGTGGTGGTGTAGGTGGATGATAACATCAAATAATCCTGAATATTAAGTGTCAATTTCCCCCGATAATGCTTGCAATTTATATCATTTATATGGATTTACACTTGTTTTCCATTATATTTCACTTTCAGGTAAATTACGAGCATTGGATCTAAAGAGACGCGGATTTGGAGAGATTATTGAAGATTTATCATAGTATGCTTACTTTGAAGAAGTTATGGCGTAACTCCTCTCTCACATTACGCCGTAACTAAAGCGTGGCTCAGAAAACCAACTTATCAGAAGATTACGGCGTAACTCTCCCAAAGATTACGACGTAACCATATTAGGTCAAATGAGGTTCCGCGCCGCTGATAATTAAGCCGTAACTCATGCTACAACTACGGCGTAACCAAGATTTATTGAAGATACAGCGTAACTCCTTCCTGAGGTTACGCTGTAACCAACATTATTAGTGCAATTTACGTAGAATTATATGTTACGGCATAACTCTTTTTATAGTTACGCCATAACCAGATCTGGCCTATAAATACCCCATGATTTCTAGCATTTCAAAGCATCCCATTTCACACACAACAACCAGAGAATGTGAGAAGAAGTCGAAGGCAGATTTAGAGGAGCATACGGAGCTATCTCCAAGGGAGAAATCACTCCCCTACGATAAGCATTAGCTTTTTATCTTTTCTTAACTTTCGATTCAAGTATTTCGTAACATTAAACATTGAATTGATTTTTATGGTTAATATGAGAGGCTAAGCACCTCTTGGTGCTGGCCTAGTTATGATTCCTTAATTGTTTTGTTTGCATTTACATTGCTTCCGTATAATTATTTCTAAGTGTATGAATGCATAGTTTATTGGTAGCTACCCTTGTTTCGGTAGTTTTGAATGGCGGTAGAGGCTAGTTGCTTAGGAGATATGACCAACCTGACCCTAAGGGAGTAGGCGAGACGGAAGGGTAAGATATGACCAACCGACGACCCTTTCTACTTGTGCGATTTGACCAACCGATCACCTACCGTTTGGATGAACTTAAGAATTAAGGGTGAGTGTTTAAGATGATAGCGCCGGAACTCACTATTATAAGTCTAGCATGTAGCGGAACTTAATGACTTGGCTTAGGGGACCGGGAATAATCGGACTTATGAGGGACACCGACTTCTCGATGGTGGCCCTTTGGCGATAGGTTAGGACGAACTGACCAAATGTTGTCCTCTCGACTTTGACCTCACCTGAAGTGATTGGAAGTAATTAGACGTAAACATTACTAGTTAGGATAAGTAACTAGGTTAGCACCACTCTCCTCTATTGATTACATCCTTTGCCTTTATCTGCTTTAGTAGTTAATTAATTAATTCCCTATCGAAATCTTATTAAAATATGTGACACCTAGACTTAGTATAAATCCACACACATAGCTCTTGGGACGACCTCGGTTTTACCGAATACTACACTACACACGACCGGGTACACTGCTCGTTAGTGCATTAGGGTAGACCATATGTATAACGAGACTTATAAATATTAAAACCTGGTCAGTAAAACCTGCATCAGTGGAGAAGTTTCTACTCTTGGGGCAGGGGTCCATTCCCAAGTTTGGGCGATCTGATCATCTCAATATGGGGAATTGGGGTAGCCAGTTGATACTATGGGTGATATTGAGGGAGTAGGGAGAATTTCTACGCTAGGTGCGGGTAACCACTGTTGGGATTCCAGGTACTGATCATGTGTCAATGGGGAAAAGATATGTGCCTGCCTAGCTTGCACATATTGGTCGTTTGGTG
Organism: Chrysanthemum lavandulifolium; assembly: GCA_022545495.1. Taxonomy (NCBI): domain Eukaryota; kingdom Viridiplantae; phylum Streptophyta; class Magnoliopsida; order Asterales; family Asteraceae; genus Chrysanthemum; species Chrysanthemum lavandulifolium. The sequence goes on from CM040244.1 coordinate 220,549,259, forward strand.
AGGGTGTATATGTCGGCACTATGACTGACACTGCAGGAGTAGGAACTACTTCACCCTCCTCAAAGGGTTCCGTTTCACTAGACCAAACTCTCGACATCACGGGAGTCAATGTAGTGTGGGGTATCGGGGCCATAGTAGAGGATAGGGTATCTTCAATATCTTCCTCTGATGAAGAGGAGGTGTGGTGTGGAGAAGACATAGTACTGTAATAACCCAGTTATTAGCAAATATAACTTATATAAATATGCAAACTTTGTTAAGAGATAATCAGGGGGTGTGCTATGTGCAACATCCTTAACAATGTGTTGTAAGTACGTAGGCATGGAGGGCTCGCGGGGTGTGGTGTAAACTGGTCCGTTTTTAAAAACGTAATTATAATCCAGTGTTTAAAATGCACTTGGTTCTCTATAATTCTGGCTCTGATGCCAATCTGTAACACCCCTAAAATTTCATAATCACAGTGTAAGACTAATTTGGGGTATTACGTAGAGGATCACAGTCATAATCATAGAAAACGACTCAAAAGAGACATTTTTAAAAGTCATTATTTATTCAATTCAAATGCGAAAGCGTTTCCAATGTTTAGCAAAATATAAATGAAAATAATGTTTGTGATGACTGATAAATTTATGTGTACACCAATGACGCATGGTCAAAATACCCACTCCGTGCCTTGATTCCTACTTCAATTACCTTAGATAAACATGCTAAAATGTCAGCAAAATTGTTGAGTGAATCCATAGTGTTTGTATTAATAATCATTTGAACACAAGGTGAAACATTCAAATAAATCAACATGTATATTGCCATAAGTCTCATGAACTCAACATTAACTAGTGTGATAATATAAGGGGTGCCCTCGGGGTAGGAGCTTGCCATTCTCCTAGTATAAGTCAAACAATGTGCATTTGGCTATCAATCTGGCTAACACAAGGTTATCTATCTAACTAGCTCAAATGGGTTGTCAACTTCCAATAGATCTATTCAAAATATTCGCGTTCACTCGCAAGTGGCTAAGGTTCATGATATGAGGGGCTTTATAGAGACAACAGTGTGTTTTATGCAATAACATTCTGATAACGCTACACGCGTCGTTAGAGGTCAAAGGAACTTCCTTTTCTTCGAGCAAGTTTTATAACACCCTAGGCAGTGAACCTAATCGTTGTAATGTAGTATTAGGGTAAGCCTCGGGTATTGATATCGTTCTCTAGGGGAATAGGAATGCTAGTGAGAAGTTACTACGCTAAGGTTGAGGTTGAGGAAGATTATTTTTTATCTTTTATGTTTTTAGAAATTGAAAAGGTACGAATCTCGGGGTTTGGATTTGGGGGTTGGTATTTCTACCGATTACTCTACTTATCTAATTATCTAATCTAAGGTGTATGTAGTCTATGTCTAATTATTGTGTGCTCGTATGATAGTTTAAAGATGTGTTTACTTAGGTTTTATTACTCCTTAATTATCTCCTATTGATGGTTGAATTGTCACGTCCTTATTCTTAATCGCGTTGTGTGTCTAAAGTCGTAGGGTATGCGTTTGTCCCTAACTCTTTGAAACTACCAAAGGGTCTCGTCTACAAAATCTTTAGGAATTATAAACTCTAACTCTAAGGTACTATTTGGATGGTTTAGCCTACAACTACTCTAGGTGTTATAGTCTAAGGTTCACAAAGATTAATCAAGCATTAACTACACAACGAATGACCTATCACATTACTAGATCATTAACAATTAAGATAAGAGACAACCAATCAATATTCAATAATTAAGTTTCATATTCCCTAAGCAAACACACAAATAAATTAGCTGGACATGGAGAACATGCAAGCATACACACAAGCAATTAAAGACATAATTGAATTATCGAAGTAAAACACTTATCTTGATGTAAGATAGGGTTTAGAACCCTAAAATACTGTACAAGACAACCTTGGTTCGGTTTAGGTTTTTACTCCAAAAGACTACACACTAAAACTAAAAAATTCATATTCTATATATAAGATTACAATCGCGACGGCGTCACCTTATGATTTGTGACGCCGTCGGGTCGCCGTCATTAGGGTTTCGTCTTGGCCACGTTAGTCTTGCGACGGCGTCACCTTATGCTTGTGACGCCGTCCCTTGATCTCGACGCCGTCCCTTCAAATCTAGGTCGTCCGAGTTGCGACGACCTACTCTTTTAAAGCCTAACACCGTCACTTGAAAATAAGCAATTTGGCTCTTGGCCGTCACAAAATTGATGCGACGGCGTCGCGCTTAACACCGACGCCGTCCCTTGTATTTCAAAGATATGGTGGCTCGATTCTTGACTTTGGCCATTTTCTTCGTATATCCACGCCTTTTCGTCCAAATAAGTGTCATTCCACAATTTGCCTTCGAGAGACCTAAAATTGAAAAGGAACGATATTAAGTAATAACATATACAAAAGTGATCAAATAAGGGCTTAAACGACCCTCAAAAGGTACATTTAAAACCTTATCAAATATCCCTACACTTGGTATTTGCTTGTCCTCAAGCAAATGTGCTTTTAGCCAATTAATTTATAAGTTGGAGGTCATGAAGCATTGGTTTAAAACAATCCACAACACATATAAGCCCATAAAAGTCATAACAAGCACGGAAATTACATACTAGCACCTCACATGGGGTGTTTGGATACTCACATCTCTCGGGTGTATATGAAATATAACAAATTGGAAATGGAAGATAAAAACTCATTAACCGGTCCTAGTACATAGATTACCATAGGCTTGAGAATAGATCAAACCTCCATCGCTTTGGCGTAAGCACCTAAGAAAGACTATCAAAGAGGTCTTTAAAGGGTTGTAATGTTAGGCTTACGGTAGAGAAACAAAGGGTTTGGTGGGATAGGCTATTTAGTGGTGGCAAGTCAAAAATCTCTATGTTACAAGCATACGAAGAATGGCATTGCTAAGCCAAGACTCGACACTCTAAACTCTAGATAACTGAAATAAAAAAGGGTAAAAGACATAAAATAACAACGTACTTTCTAAAATGTACCGACTTGAAACACTTACTTTTTTATTAATATATACACCCACGTACTTTCAAATTTTGTTCTGATTTCACCCATATGACCGATTTATATTTATATAATATCATATTAAATAATATTATTTTATTACAATATGGGTAAAGTCGGAACAAAATTTGAAAGTACGTGGGTGTATATGTTAATAAAAAAGTAAGTGTTTCAAGTCGGTAAATTTTAGAAAGTACGTAGTTATTTTATGGCTTTTACCCAGTAAACAAACATAAATTTAAAGATAGATGTAGGATGGTAGCCCGTTTTTTTTTCATACACTTTTACTCTACCATCCTCTACGATAACATCAAAATGATAGGGATTTATAAGCACATCCCTACACTTGAGTTTTTATTACTCTAACACTAATTTGACCCGAATTGAAAAGATCAAAACACTTGGAGAACATTATTATGCATATAAATGGAATTTGAATTTAACGTTCCCTTCCCGTCATTTCATAAACTTTAACTTTTCCCATGAGTCCCAATCGTCCCAAAACTTTGTACAAAGGATATGACTCGACTTAGCAACTCATGCAAGCAACTAGATAATTGAACTAAGGGTTTAGTGTGATAACAATAATGCACTAAAAGTGAGTGCATACATGGTAGGCTAAGGCGATTTGGGTGTACATTTGGGGGTGGGGTGTAAACAATGCTCTTCATTGATATTCCGGAAAACCGAAACATCACGAGAACCGTGAAAAGGATAGGCTCTAAGGGGTTAACTTGGGGTATCGTGTACTAAAGATGAGTACAACGCAAAGGTGTGGGGGAATTACTCAACCGATGTGGAAGAAGTAATTATATTACAGGTATCAAACAAGGGTTATCCTAATGCCTCTTATCGTTTAGTTATTCCTAACTACACAAGTGTAGTCTTACTAGCGATCTCGGGATGCATCACAAAACAAGTTCTAGAATCTAATATACTACCGGTTCACACTCTAAGCATTAAAGATGAATGCTTTAATTCCTACTAATCTAAGGCGATCCTCACATTTTGGGTGGAATTTAGGTGGTAAAGGGTTTTTGTGCTAGTCATATAACTTCCTATCCGTGAGACGCTTTTGTTAAGACTAATGGCCCACTCCTATATGTCATGAAAAATTTTAAATTTGGTGCCAAAATTACCCTAACCGACATTTTCTCATGGTTTATTACACAAATACAATTAGACAAATCAAATAATCAAGTATAAGCATAGTTTCAAAGTTCCCGTTTTATTTTCCCTCCCTACACTTAAACTGAACATTGTCCCCAATGTTCCCCGAAAGTATCAAAGTTATGATAATAGAAGGTAATGAAAACGAAAGAAACTAATACTCCCCTGATTAGCTTGGTAGGATCCGTGTGAAGTAGTGGTTAAATCCTTTCCAAGAAGAATGTATGCGTGAAAAGCTCCTTCTAATCTTATGTATCTTCTTCTTAATAAATTAAACCTGCACACTTGAAGAAAACAAACGAAACCTTCGCGTAAAATCGGCGGTAATAATATATATAAGACTCTACTAAACTAGGATATAATGCTTGTGGAATGGATGTTTACGAATTTCGGAAAATTAAGACCGGAAAATTCCAAAAATTTATAAGTAGCTCGGAAAATGAGAAAAAGTAATCTGTTATTTTATTCCTTCCCGGCGTCGGTTGCGATCTGATGCCGTCGGGTTATCCCGACAAAAAGCGGTCTGCGATTTTCGGAAAAATTACGGAAAATTTACATCTTTAGAATCGGAAAATTTCGCAAAACATCCATTATGACTCGATACAAGCATTTGACTCGAACAAACACACATATATATCTTTTAATTAATTGAAATTCTCATGTTCATGTTTCTTTTGAAAACGTGTGTAATCCTCCCTACACTTATCCTTTATGTAAAATACCTTTATATGCAATTAAGACGAGGTTAAAAACAAAATAAAGCATTTTTACAAATTAAACATGAGAATAAGCAATAAATAAAAGATATATGACACTAACAAGCAAATAATTAAGCATGGGTTGCCTCCCACGAAGCGCTTTTCTTTATTTATGAGTCTTGTAGCTAGACTCGTAATCGTGCCCTTACATGACTTCATTACCGTCATCTCCTTCCTCATGACGGTCTCTATTGGGGAATTCCATGTTGTAAGAGTGCCCTATGATGCACCTTTCTAAGAGGTCGTCCTCTCCCCAATTGGTTCTATATTTCGGTCCTAAGTTCAAGCAATCCTTATAGAATCCGAAAATCTTAGCCATAACATAATCTACTCCTTTTTCCTTATCCTCATTATTCCTATAATAGACCGACAATTTAAGTTCTTTTTCATCATTGGAGAGTGATGAAAACTTCTCAATCTTAAACGGCATTTGGTAAGCTACATCATCGGTCTTATCTTTGAATCGCACTATTCCTAATGAGGGATCATAAGTCATCCCGGTGTTTTCTATGAAAGGTTTTCCTAGAATAGCATGGGACAAGCTAGGATCTATGGCCATGCTAATATCATCTACATTTATGAAGTCCGTAGGAAACGTGAAACTACCTACATAAACGGGCAATCCTTTAATTCTACCAAGAAAATTACACCTAACCCTAGGATTATCGGGGTCTTGCCTAGTTGGGATAGGCTTCTTCATTACCCAATTATAGTAGGTGCTAGTCATTATGTTTATTGGTGATTTGCGGTCAATGTAGGCCTTTGCCACGAAAAGGTGTCCTATGCAACATGGTATGTTAAGATTCCAAGGGTTCCCAAACTTGATTCTAGGGCTTTTCCTAACATACATGTGACGGAGGTCACGCACTAAGTGAGGGTGGCGAGATAGCTCTTCATCCATAGGAAATTTATCGAAATAGTCATTGTCTACTTCATCTACTTCCTTGGTTGTTTCATTATCCTCAAGTATATGGTCCTCTTCGTCATTTGTTCTATTAGGTTTCTCTAAGGTGATGGTATTGACGAATTGGACGTGTTTAGCTAACTTACTTGGGTCCTTAATCTCTACACCGGAAGGCTCGGGAGTTGAGATAGCATTAACCTTCCTATCACTATTGGTCATGGCTTTCAAGAGGTTATCTATCTTCCTACCATCTCGGCTTGTTGTTGGTTAAAACGGTCCGAGAGCTTAGCTATTTGAGCTTCTTGGGATGCGACTAGGTGTTGCAACATCCTTTCAATGTTTTGTTGGTTAGGGTCGTGAGATGGGGGCCGTGAGAAATCATTGGAAGTGAATTCTTTGGTTTGCCCCCAATAGAATTCGGGCTTGCCCTTCCATGCTTCTCGGGTGTCATTGAAATTCCTAGGTCCGGGTGTTGTAGGGAATCTTCCTCCCGTTCCATTAATACGCGAGGATGCGTAGTCAACGGAAGCATGTTCGGGGAATCGAGTGCAAGTGCGCATGTTATGAGGATCACTACACGGCTCATACGAGGAAGAAACTTTGTTCACATGGCGTGAAGAATTAGGATTTTCGTAGGAACTCATTAGGAATTTAACTTGATCTTCAAGTTCGAGCATCCTACGGTCGGAAGGTTGTGAGTTAATGGGAGGCAAGGAGATTGCCTTAACGGTTTTGGGCAGCTCACGGGGGTCATTCCAACTTTCGTTGTCATAGAGAGCAAGGTCCTCTATTATACCTCATGATTCTTCCGCGGTGAGATCACTAAGTTTTCCACCTGCCGCTTGGTCAATGGATCGCTTTGTGGGGAAGTTGACATGATCATAAAAGAGTTGGACTTGGAGCCAAAGATCAATGCCGTGATGAGGACTTTATGAAGTAAGTCCTTGAATCGAGTCCATGCTTCGTAGAGAGATTCACCTTGACGTTGTTGGAACATCAAGATGTCATTCCTAAGCTTAGTGGTTCTCCCCGGTGGGAAAAATTGAGCAAGGAAGCGAGAGGTGAGATCATCCCAACTTGAGATGGAGCCGGCGGGAAGTCGCTCAAGCCAATTACTAGCTTGGTCCCGTAGAGAGAATTGGAAGAGACGCAGACGCGTGGTCTCCCGAGTAGTAGCATCAAGGTCGATGGAATCGACAATTTTAAGGAAATCCTTAAGATGCTGATTAGGATCTTCGGAACGAAGTCCATGGAATGCACATCCGTTTTGCACCAACCGGATGGTGTCGGATCGCAGGTCCGTAGTTTGGGCTTAGTCGGGAAGCTCAATGGTGTTCTTATAGCCCAGGTGGCTTGGTCTCGAGTATTCACCAAGAGTACGGGCTCTTGGCGGGTCATTTGGTGGTAGGTTGATTAATGATGGTTGGTTATCACCTTCCATGATGAAAAGTGATGGGGTTACGAACAAAGGTCACGAAGAAGGGGGATAGACTATGAGGAAGCTAAAAAATGAGAAAAATTTTCTTGATAGGAATCAAGCAAAGAAACCTAAATGAGGTGGACTACTAACTAGCTATTCTATTCCCCGGCAGCGGCGCCAAAAACTTGATAACGCTACACGCGTCGTTCGGGGTCAAAGGAACTTCCTTTTCTTGAGCAAGTTTTATAACACCCAGGCGATGAACCTAATCGTTGTAGTGTAGTATTAGGGTAAGCCACGGTATTAATATAGTTCTCTAGGGAATAGGAATGCTAGTGAGAAGTTACTACGCTAAGGTTGGGGTTGAGGAAGATTATTTTTATCTTTTATGTTTTTAGAAATTGAAAAGGTACAAATCTCGGGGTTTGGATTTGGGGGTTGGTATTTCTACCGATTACTCTACTTATCTAATTATCTAATCTAAGGTGTATGTAGTCTATGTCTAATTATTGTGTGCTCGTATGATAGTTTAAAGATGTGTTTACTTAGGTTTTATTACTCCTTAATTATCTCCTATTGATGGTTGAATTGTCACGTCCTTATTCTTAATCGCGTTGTGTGTCTAAAGTCGTAGGGTATGCGTTTGTCCCTAACTCTTTGAAACTACCAAAGGGTCTCGTCTACAAAATCTCTAGGAATTATAAACTCTAACTCTAAGGTACTCTTTGGATGGTTTAGCCTACAACTACTCTAGGTGTTATAGTCTAAGGTTCACAAAGATTAATCAAGCATTAACTACACAACGAATGACCTATCACATTACTAGATCATTAACAATTAAGATAAGAGACAACCAATCAATATTCAATAATTAAGTTTCATATTCCCTAAGCAAACACACAAATAAATTAGTCGGACATGGAGAACATGCAAGCATATACACAAGTAATTAAAGACATAATTGAATTAATGAAGTAAAACACTTATCTTGATGTAAGATAGGGTTTAGAACCCTAAAATACTGTACAAGACAGCCTTGGTTCGGTTTAGGTTTTTACTCCAAAAGACTACACACTAAAACTGAAAAATTCGGATTCTATATATAAGATTACAATCGCGACGGCGTCACCTTATGATTTGTGACGCCGTCGGGTCGCCGTCATTAGGGTTTCGTCTTGGCCACGTTAGTCTTGCGACGGTGTCACCTTATGCTTGTGACGCCGTCCCTTGATCTCGGCGCCGTGCGGATCAAATCTAGGCCGTGCGAGTTGCGACGACCTACTCTTTTAAAGCCCGACACCGTCACTTGAAAATAAGCAATTTGGCTCTTGAGCCGTCACAAAATTGATGTGACGGCGTCATGAGCTTAACACCGACGCCGTCCCTTGTATTTCGTGATCGAGTGGCTCGATTCTTGACTTTGGCCATTTTCTTCAGATATCCGCGCCTTTTGTCCAAATAAGTGTCATTCCAAAGAATTTGCCTTGAGAGACCTAAAAGTGAAAAGGAACGATATTAAGTAATAACGGATACAAAAGTGATCAAATAAGGGCTTAAACGACCCCTCAAAAAGGTACATTTTAAAACCTTATCATATTCAGGATAGCATACATAAAAATACTTGTGTTCTGTTTGTAGCATGTATCTCCCCACGGGTTTGTAAAACATATAAAAAGTGGGACTATGAACTCACCTTAGTTGGGGGTAAGTGTAGGTGAGCAAATGATATCAAGTGCAACTTGGGAACGGCTCCAACACACAACCTGAATAATAGTGAATAACTCAGGTTTTTCCTTGATGGGTGTTTGATTTGCTTAAAATTCCTTAAATGCAAAATAATATTTGGCGATCTCTTTAGCATAGGCTTCATGTATCATCAGTGTGGGTTTTTAAATTCATAATATTATTGGGTGCATCTTCAAGTTATGATAAATTTACATTCTTGACATTTACGGGGAATATTTACATTTTAGTCCCTGTACTTTGGTAAAATTACACTTTCGGCCCCAAGTATTTAAATGTGTTAATTATCATTAAGGATTTCCAATTATTCACCTTTTTACCTTCAAGTTATCAAAATGACAGTTTTGATATACGTTTATGAAATGTTTCAAATTTAGTCCTTAAACTTTATGTTTTTACATTTTTAGCTTATATATTACAAAAATGAAATTTTATCACCCTTGGTTATTAAATATTCCATTTCCAACCTTATATTACAATAATGGCAGTTTTGACCTCCTTTTATGTACATTTACATAATTGGTCCTTTAACTTTACAAATTTACATTTTTAGTCCTTTGTTAATAAAATGTGATATTTTAATAATCATAGTATCTAAATAGTCAATAAATATCCTTAGTTTACTGAAAATACTATTTTAACTTCAATTTTATCAAGTTGGCAACTTTAGTCCTTGTATTTACATATTTTGCAAAAATAGTCCTTTTCCATTTTAAAATGTACATTTCAAGTCCATGTACTTCCAAATTTACATATTTGACTAAAAAACATCTATATATTTTGTTTATGCCCTCAGTTTACTGATTTGACAATTTGAACCCTTAAGTTTCAATATTGACAGTTTTGACCCCTTTAGTTTACAAAATTTGCATTTTAGCCCAAAATCAATGTTTAGCTTATGATCTTATTTCTATTAGCTTTTTATACTAATAGAAGCTTATTGAGCTTTTATAATAGCTTATTTGGGTGATATAAGCTTATTTGAAGCTATTGGGCTTTACGTTTTCAAATCAAGGCCCAATGACATTTTTAGTGGCCCAATGGACTTGGGGTTTTGGGGGTTGCTTTATGGACTTGTTATGGACTTATTTCAATTTACACTTCAGCTTATATACAGCTTATAACAAAATTGCTTATTGAGAGCTTTTGGGCCTTAGGCCCGTTAAGTGTTATTAAGTGTTTTGAAGCTGTTGCGAGTGGCTCAAGCTTTGAGCTTGTAAAAGCTATCAAACGAGCTTGTTAGGGTAATTTTTATGCATGACCTATTCTTCTAGCTAGTGAACAATAGGGTTAAGATTTTTGTTTGGTTTTGTGTACGTAACATCATGGTTTTACAAAGCCATTTCTAATGACAAAATCCATTTAGTTGAGTGTTTATATACTTAGTAAATATTCGTTGTAGGACAAGTTAACATCAAAAAGTGTGATATATGTGTTTTATATGTTGCGATATGTAAAATATAAGTGTGCTAATCCAAATTTAGCCATACTGAGATTTAAGTGAGTTCATTTGTATCCTTTAAACTTAACGTGTCATAGGAATAAAATAGAGCAAGCTTAGCGTGACCAAAAATAATATGTGATATATCAAATGTTAGAAAAATTACTAAGTGTTTATAGTAACTTACCACACCTTTAAAAGGTGGGTAGAACTAGGTTGTGGAACAAGGGGGAGGGCACAAGGGCTTTGTAACTAGTTAGTATGTATGACTAAGACTTGGGTAAGACCTTGAGGAGGGTTGAACACGCTTAGGATCACTTGGAACTTGGCCTTGTTCTTCTCGTACAAATCACAGGAACAAGAGAGTTTGTTTGTGAGTTTTGAGTGTTTACATGAAGTGTGGTTTACATGGGAGTATATACACGATTTAGAAGGAAAGTTGTGTAGAAAAAAGGAATAAGGGGTGAGAATAATATGTATGTACTAAGGCTAGGGGGTAGAGCACTTGAGTGATATACAAATTGAGTTACAAGTGTATGTAGGTCTCAGTTTGAGGGGATGACAAGGCAAGGATTTTAGGAACCGACTCATGTATTTATTTTATGTACTAGGAGTTATTAAGTGATCAATCGTGACATCATGGGTTGAGTTTTGGAGGTTGTAAACATACATATGTGAGGTGTGGTTGCTCTAGAACTTCATTGGGTCCAAAATCATTTCTAACGTGACCAAACGCATACATTGTGATCGGGTTGTTTGGTCCTTGGGTCTAATTGACATGAACATGTTATATGGTGTCAAAAGTACATGGTGTGGTCTTGGCAAAAGGTTACAAGGGGTCGTGTAGTTTGGGAATACTCAAAGGGTTCAACAACTTATGCAACGTGTCGAATTATGTTATAGGGGTGCATGGAAGTCGAGTAAGGCTTGTGCGATCATATAACTTATTTAGGAAATCCTTTTGAGTAGTTAGAAGCACTTAGGAATAAGTTTGAAAAGTTTTGGATCAAGTTTGGGTCATTTGGTCGTTTTTAAGAATAGTGAGATTGCGTTTTACTTTGCCGTTCGTTTGGTGTTAATATGCAAGTATAATTTAAATGTGTTTGGTGTTCTTGATTCTTTGGAGCATGATGAATTGAGTGGTGCAATTTATTTCATATGTTGTACGTACAGATTTTGAGTAATCGAGCCAAAGTAAGTGTATGTATGTCGCGTATATATCTAGTTAATAAGTGTTAATGGGCTTGGTTTGGGCATAGAAGTAAGTTAGGCCCAATGACATGTAATTAAGGGTCCGTTTAGTGTTAGATGGGTTTTGCATTGGGCTACGTGTGTTAGTAGGGCTCAATGTGTGTTAATGGGCTCAATTTGGCATGTCAGGCCCATTAAGAGAAATTGTGAGAACTAAGAGGGTTGTGAGTGTGTTGTGTTGTTGTGGTGACCAAAACAATATCCAGGTTTGATTTGTACACGATCTAGAATATCGTGGTATTTGTGTGAGCTCGTTCCAAGGAAAAATGAGAATCATATAACATATATTGATTCGTTTTTGCACAGTGTAAGCAAAAGTTTTAAATTTTGCCTAAAAATAGGTGTGTGAATAGTAATACGTAATTAATCCTTGAGTAACGTTTATTAATAACTAGGGATTTTTAAAGGATGTTACACTAGACTATCAGGTTCTACTAGAAGTACGCTAGTGTTTTCAGAAGGTAATGCATCTTCATGATCATCTTCCAGATCATAAACTCTCCCACTGAATTCTTGAGATACGAGATCCTTTTCAAGAAAATCTCCATACCTAGCAACAATTACTTTATTTTCATGTGGAAAGTAAATGTAATATATAACAACCCGTAATTTTTCATAAGGTAAAATGACTATTTTACCCTTTGACTTTTTAAAGTTGACTTTTGACTTTGACTTTTGAGTATTTGACTATTACCGTAACGTAAAAGCAAATACGATAACCGGTAGTAACTGGTAATTTTCTTTGTGACCAACACAAGACTACGATAAGTCTATATGTTTAAAATACTTTATTTTCACCAATAATCATAATTTATATGAACTATTACTATTTTATCATTTTTAAGTAGATATGTTAATTTTTACGTAAGACGCGTACTCAAACCTACGTTATTAGGTTTTAATAACATAGACACACCCTCTGAGACTTATCACATATTTAATATACCTAGTTAGAGTATATTGATAAGTTTTAACATTTTTATAAGTATTACATTTTTACGTTACCTAGTTTTAAGTTTCGTGACTTAAGGGCTTAACATTAGTAATTACCGGGACCAAACTACACCTCATAAACAAAAGTTATCACAAAAATACACATATTAACCACCTCAATGTAGAGGTGGCATTTTACTTCATGTGTCATGGACACATGTCTCATTTACACATTCTTGTCTATCCCTTTAGGCGATAATACCTAAGCTACTCATACATACACATGCAATTTGATCTAAAATTCATCCAAACCCTCTCCTCCCCTCCTCCTTGCTGTCCACTTTCACCATCAAATCACCATCCATAACTTTGATTCATACCATAAGTTACATTAGAAAGATGAAGACCTAGGTGAGCTCTACATAGTCCAAGGGTTGTTTTAGTTATTCCATGGTTAGATTTGGAGTTATACAAGAGGTTAGGGGCTGAACTAAAGTGGTCTTTGAGGTGATTATCAAGGTGTTATAAATATGGATAAAGATTAAAGAGAAGGGTTAAAGATTGGAAGGGATAAGGGGTTGATTTGTAGTTGTGATACTTGTGTTAATCCAATCCTTGTAAGCTACTACCTCCGTCCCAATTTAAGTGTCCACAATGGAATCTTTAGATATCCCAAATTAAGTGTGCATAGAATATTCCAACCAATGAGATGAGACTTTAGTGGGTGAAAATGATATTTGATTGGTGGAGAGTGTAGTTAGTGGAATATTCTAAAACTTTGTGCATATGAATAGTGGACACTTAATATGGAATGGAAGGAGTATTATTTATCTTCATATTCATTCAATATGATTGTAATAACCTTTATAATTATTTGATGTAACTTGATATAAGTAGTATATATAATATGGCTTAATTGATGTTGTACATGAGGTTGTGACCATGAAAATAAGCTAAAACAAGTCTTAGGTAAGTTCTATGAACCTAAATTCTGAAACAGTCCCAAAGTTTGATTAAACTGATCATCTCAGTAAGTCTTACGGTCATTTCTCCGGGTGGCGCACCTCATAACTCTTCCCGATGAGTAAACGAGAGCCAAAATGGCAAAATAGGTCAAAATCTGTATACCAGATTTCATTTAGGAAAAGCCCATGGTTCTGTTCATTTCTAGAAGTCGACTCAGTTTTATGAAATGTATCCAAGACCTAAACTTAAAGTTTGGCGAAAGCCGCGTATCAAAACAAGTTGTATAACTCAATTTATGGTTGTTTTAGCAGGACTGAATGTGCATCCAACTTTCTGCAATGAAAAATAAGTAAATACTTGTAATTAGACTATTGATATAAATAAACTTTGGACCTTAGAATTAATTAAGCTTAAGAATCTGTTAGAAAATATAAAAATATGAACTTGAGCTTTTGAATCACTTAAAAAGGACTTATGGTTAAAAAGTTATGCCTAGTTAAGTTTTACTAGATGAAAATATAGTGTTGGAACTTGCTGATACGATTTTAAATCACGATTTTGACCCTTTTATGGTCCGAATCAGCAAAAGTGTAAAACACGAAAGTTGCTCAGAATGACTTTTTCTACAGTAACACGGGAGCACATAAGCAGAAAGTGAACGACAAAACCTAAAAACAGCAAAAACTAAGCTGACCTGTTGTTGACTAGAAAACAACCTTAGTGAGAACTTTAAGTGATATATTGATTATTTGAGGCTAATATAAAGCCAAGATTGAGTCAAGATTGTTGTCTTGAGGTTGTCTAACTTAGACACATCCTTTATATGGTCTTGATTATTATTTCTTAACCATAACTTAGTCGCACGGCTAGTATAAGTCTAATGACCGAAACTTGTTTTTAAAACTTGTTCACTAGACTTTGACAAACTAAGTAAATGACCATATGACATGTTAAACTATTTCACGACCTCTTGATTTTGATAGCCAAACAACATTTAAGGAATACTTTAACTTGAGGATTCATGTACAACATCATAAGCCAACAAACTACATATACTTGTACACTTATATCGTACAATATACTAAAACACGAATACTATGCTTTCTTAGGTAATCGTTAAATATCGTGATCTTGTCATACTCTACCATTGATAAACATTATATCATTACACTCCGCTGCCGATCACTACTGTGAGTTCATAGCCCCACTTTCTATTACTTAATTGTTTTACAAACCCTTGGGGGAGATACATGCTTTATTTTAAACCGAACACATTGCTTTCAAAATGTATACTTATCTGATTGTTTTATTAGCACTAAGTTACCGCATTTGCCAAACTTAAGTCCCTAAATCATGAATCATTAATCACTAGTGAGAGTGGGCGCGAGTATTGTGAATAGATCTATTGGGATTGACGAATCCCGTTTGTGTTGACCGGGTAGGCAAACAAACGCACTATATTTGAGTAACATTGGAAAAAACGGCAATTTTTACCTGATAGGGCACGCACCGACATTAATTTTGGAACACGTTAACGCTTTAATTGCATGATCTAATAATAAATGTTTTGTTTTCAAACCATTGGTGTGAGTCTATAGCTCACACTACAAACATAATGTGTTCAACCATCAAACAAACTCTATGAATTTTACTCAACCTTTGTGTTGACAGTTTTAAGCATGTATTTCAGGTCCATATTGTACGAGGCTGGCACGGAGGAGCACGAATACTCAAGAAGGCTATAAAGTTTATTATCATTCAAAAACCCATTTAATGTATTTTGTAAACAATGGAACCAACTGGGACCTCATCTTTGTAAACTCTGATATTTATATAAATTGAATAATAAACCTTTTAAAACGACTCCATTAGAGTTCGTTTTCTATTGTTATGACTGTTGTGCCATGAAGTAACACCCAGTTTGAATTCCGCTGCGTATCACGAAGTTGGGGGTGTTACATAGTAACCCATTGTTTCCTTTGAATATCATATAAAGATACACTTTACAGATCTCTGTTGGAGTTTATGTGCTGAGTCACGTCTTACATACGCCTCGCAACCCCATACCTTTAAATAAGACAAGTTAGGAGCTTTACCATTCCATATTTCATATGGTGTCTTATCAACCTTCTTTATGGGAACCATATTTAGAATACGAACTGCAGATTCTAAAGCATAATCCCCAAAAGATAAGGGAAGAGTAGTAAGATTAAACATTGATCGCACCATGTCTAACAATGTAAAATTTCTTCTCTCAGATACACCATTTTGTTGTGAAGTATATCGAGATGTGAGATTCTGGACAATTCCATTCTCAGCTAAATAATCTTTAAACTCTTGGCTTAGGTATTCACCGCCTCTATCGGATCGAAGAGCTTTAATATTCTTTCCTAATTGCAACACTACTTCTGCTTTGAAAACCTTAAATGTTTCAAACACCTCATGTTTATGTTTAAGTAAATAAACATAACCATAATGGCTAAAATCATCAATAAAGGTTAAGAAGTAGTTGCACATCTCCTTTACACATGTCTAAGTGGTCCACACACATCATTATGAATTAGACCAAGTAGATCATATGCCCTTTCCATATTACTATGAAAAGGTTTCTTCGTCATCTTCCTAGATATACAAGACTCACATTTATCAAAGGATTCATCATTGATACTTTTCAAAAGCCCATCACGTTGCAGCTTTTTCATGCGAGTCTTGCCTATATGAGCAAGTCTACAATGCCAAAGATAAGAAGAATTCAAGTCTAACTTCATTCTATTATTGATTCTAAACATCAAATTATTCTTATTGGATACATTACCAATCATATCAATCTCAAACACACCATTCACAACAATAGCATTAAAATAAAAAAAACCATTTAGAGAAACAGAAATTCCATTACTTGTGATAGTGTGATTAAAACCAAGATCCAACAAAATAGAAAAGGAAACAACACCTCTAATAATAGAAGGTTCATAATAGCAATTGTTTAATGATAGTACTAAGCCCGAAGACAAAACTAAATTAAACACTCCTATGGCTTCAACAACTGCAGGTGCTCCATTGCCCACATGCAAATATTGCTCCCCATAAGACAGCTTCCTTTCCACTTTAAACCCTTGCAGTGTATTACAAATGTAAATACCACATCCAGTATCATATACCCATGAATTAATTTTATGATTTAGAGTAAATAATTCAATCATAAAAAAGTTACCTGAAGTGTTGGCGCCCAAGTGCCCAGACTTCTTGTTCTTATTTGTTCGCAAATCCTCAAGATAAAGAGCACACTTTCTCTTCCAGTGACCCTCTACATGACAGTAGTGGCAAGCCTGATCATTCTTGGGATTCTCTTTCTTCTTAGGAGGATATTTCTTAGGTTCAGGTTGATATACCATAACTTGCATACCTTTATCAGCCTTTCCTTTTCCTTTACCCTTCTTGTTCATACACGGTTTTGGCTTGTTGACCCTACCACCCTGAACAGCCAGTACCTGAGGAGTAGATGCCTTTTGTTGTAACCCTTTCTAGTAATCAATAAGCAATACATGTAGTTTAGTTACTGTCTTCCCCGCGCAATGCATATTGAAATTACAAACAAAACCATTAAATTCCTTATTCAGGGATCTATTGATTAAGTTAACAGCAATATCTTGTTCATAGATCTTGCCAAGTGCTTGTAGTTGGTCTATATAACCCTTCATTTCCAACACATGTGCACTTACAGGTTTACCATTTGCCTGCTTACAGCTGTGAAGAGTATCAATCAAATCATAGACTTTAACAACTTGTGGTTTGTCAAACATTCGTCTGAGTTTGTTGAGCATGTCATAAGGGAAGTAGTTTTCAAACTGCTTTTGTAGAGCAGGTATCATCATTCCCAACATCAAACAAGTCACTTCATTATGTTTCTTGTATTCAACTTTCCATTCTGCTTTTGCCTCATCAGAGGCGTCAGCAGGAGGTTCACAAGGACATGCCTTATACAGATAATCCAGTTATCAGCCACTCTATAGACAATTCATAGTGAGCAAAACCAGTCATTGAAATTTTGTGAGCCAGTCAGATTTTCTCGCTCAAAGAAATTTTTGAACGCAGAACCTAGTGTAGTGTTATCGTTTTGAGCCATTTCTATAGAAAAAGTTCAAATATTAGTATTTTCGATAATACAACTTTTCAAGAAAATAAAGTACCCAAGGAAATATTCATATAACCATAGAATTTTCTCGAAAACTAGGACCCAAATTATCATAGTTTCATTACATCAGTTGATCTGCTAGCAATGAAAGTACAAAATAAGGTAATCTATCGAACAATAATTGGCAAACAATTTCCAATTCCTAGATCATTATGGGATTTACATTACCAAACATTATTACAATGTAAACATGTTTTATCCCCATCTTATGCCTTGAGTCCAAGTTCTCACTTACAACTCAATTTAAGTCGTCTAATTTAAAGAACTGCAAACGTGTCCAGTTGAGGTCTCACACAACATGAAGATTTACCTTTTCATTACAAGCTAGCCAAGCTCTCACATGATGTAAATTGCAACTTCAAGTGTTCCTTTAACTAGATGGCACCAACTTAATTTTATGGGTACTAGTTTTAACTACGGTGTCAAATCAAATATGTACAAAGATGTCATGCATTTATCTTGTAGCATAGTTTCAGTAAAAAACTTTTACCAACTAGTTTCTTTACCAAGCTAAATCAACAAAATTCTAATCGATGCATTGAGAAACTTACAACTTTGCGTTAAGATGCTTCGTACATATAATAGTTATACTTGGTAGCTCCAAATATGACGCACAAAGGAGCGGAGAAGCGGGTCAGCGCGTAGCGTATTTAAAACCTTCTCCTTTCGAGTCGCAATTTAATGTGTCCCCTCCTTATACCCCTCACACAGTTTGTCATAATGGGTGAGCCGTTTTAACTATTTGGTACAGTTGCATCAATCGACTAAAATTTTGAGATTTATGCTTAAAACAGATCAAATTTCATCATTATTTAGTCCAATTTATTTTTCTATTAATAAAATTACCCTTTGCTTAAAACTTGTCAAACAAAATAAACAAACAAGTAAAATAAAAAACAAACAACTAAAATAATGCGCACATAACTAACAATTAATATGCTTAAACAAGTAGCCACATGTAACTTTTCGATAAAACCTATTAATAATCAATTCTAGGTTAAATTATGCATATATCAACTAGGGTTTTCACTTACAAAGGCAAGTGAGCCACATACATCGATAAATCGATTGCGTAAGCCATAGTTAAACATATACCATATTGCACATAATTGATTCATTAATATTATTGAGGTCTTCCCCAATTCAACAATTATCAAAACAATACATGTGATAAAAACTTAACAATTAATAATATAAGCAACAATCCATGACAAACAGGCATGTCTAATCATGGATTCAACATAACAATTATTCAATTAGTCACAAGATCGCATACAAATTCATGTCACATAACAATTTATTCATGAACTAATCATGTAAAACATATATATAATTCTAGGTTTAATTATCTAATAACAAAAAAAATTTTAACAAACCCTAAAATTAGGGTTTTGAAAAAATAACCAAACCCTAGAATTAATCATATCATAAACACAATACAATTATTTGTTTTTTACGCGTTTAGTAATTAATTACACATTATCCAAGGCTCGTGATGCCACTGTTGGAATTTTAATAGCATGAAAATCATAATTAAAGACAATAAACATTAAGCACACATGCGGAAGCGTATACGAACATATAATGATTAATTAATTAACTAAAACATAAACGTATGCGTACCTTTGATTCTAGCTAAACAAGAATCAATTCCAAGCTAGCAATTGAGATGAACCATAATTAGGGTTTATAAGGATTATAAAAATTTCCCCTTACCGTTTTTGAAATTCAATCCAAGATACTTACAATAGTGTGTAGGTACCACGTTCTTGTTCACACTTACTATAACGAATTAAAGTAAATGCTAGTTTAGGAACACAAAACAATTTATTTATGTAAAAACAAAGTAATCGACCCTATATGGTATAGGGACGATCGTTTATGGCTAAAGAATAAGAAAACACAAGTTTAGGTATAGGTTATGTACTTATGTGTACAAGAGATCAATAACAATGAACCTAGCCTTTGTTTTTATAGTATGAAAAATTTGGAGAGCAATTTGGACATGGATTGGGTTTCCCCTCTCTTTGGCCGATCGTTCATAATCCTACAAGGGATTCTAGAACCTTCTTGTTCTCTATTTTCATCTATAGTCCTTTCCTTTATTATTTAACGACCATTAGTCCATTACGTTTAATTACTTAACGTTCGTTATTGATGCAGGTTTTACTGACCAGGTTTTAATATTTATAATTACTCGTTATACCTATGGTCTACCCTAATGCACTAACGGGCGGTGTGCCGGTCGTGTGTAGTGTAGTATTTCGGTGGTCGAGGTCGTCCTAAGAGCTATGTGCGGATTTAAACTAAGTCTAGGTGTCACAGATTTTAATATGATAATGATATAATTAACTACTAAAGCAGATAAAGGCGAGGGATGTGATCAATAGAGGAGAGTGGTGCTAACCAAGTTAATCATTTTAATTAGTAGTGTTTACGTCTAATTACTTCCAATTACTTCAGGTTGGGTCAAAGTCGCTAGGACAACATTTGGTCAGTTCGTCCTAACCTATCAGCAAAGGGTCCCACTGGAGAAATCAGGTACCCCGTTATAAGTCCAGTTGTTCCTGGTCCCTTAAGACAAGTCATTAAGTACCGCTACATGCTAAATTTATAATAGTGAGTGCTCAGGCGCTAGCATCTTAAACACTCACCCCCTACTTCTTAAGTTCATCCAAACGGTAGGTGATCAGTTGGTCAAATCGCACAAGTAGAAAGGGTCGTCAGTTGGTCATATCTTACCCTTCCCATCTCAGTCTACTCACTTAGGGTCAGTTGGTCATATCTCCTAAGCAACTAGCCTCTACCGCCATTCAAAACTACCGAAACAAGGGTAGCTACCAACAAACTATGCATGCATACACTTATAAATAATTATACGGAAGCAATGTAAATGCAAACAAAACAATTAAGGAATCATAACTAGGCCAACACCTAGAGGTGCTTAGCCACTCATATTAACTATAACAATCGATTCAATGTTTAACGTTACGAAATACATGAATTGAAAGTAAAGAAAAGATAAAATGCTAATGCTTATCGTAGGGGAATGATTTCTCCTATGGAGATAGCTCCGTATGCTCCTCTAGATCTGCCTTCGACTTCTTCTCACGTTCTCTGATTGTTGTGTGTTAAAATGGGATGCTTTCAAATGCTGGAAATCGTGGGGTATTTATAGACCAGATATGGTTATGGCGTAACTAATTATAAGAGTTACGCCGTAACAACCAATTCTTCGTATTTTGCACTAAAATGTTGGCTACGGCGTAACCTCTGGAAGGAGTTACGCCGTATCTTCAATAAATCTTGGTTACGCCGTAGTTGTAGCATGAGTTACGGCGTAATTAGTAACGGTGCGGAACCTCATTTGCCCTAATGTGGTTACGTCGTAATCTTGGATAGAGTTACGCCGTAATCTTCTATTGAGTTGGATTTCTGAGCCACGCTTTAGTTACGGCGTAATGTGAGAGAGGAGTTACGCCGTAACTGCTTCAAAATGAGCATACTATGATGTATCTTCAATAAATCTCCAAATCCGCGTCTCTTTAGCTCAAATGCTCGTAATTTACCTGAAAGTGAAATATAATGGAAAACAAGCGTAAATTCATATAAATGATATAAATTACAAGCACTATCGGGAAAAATTGACACTTAATATTCAGGATAATTTGATGTTATCAGTTATTCATTTTGTGCAATTAATAACTAAATACAATATTTTATATTTAATTATTAAAACTTTAATTATCATACGTAAAGTGTGCAATCCTGTAGTCTCGAGTTTGATCCTAACTCACGTCTACTAATTTATGTCCATTAAACTAACATCGATAACATAAAACATCTCGATAGCAAAAACTTAGAACAATTGTGCAAATTTTGTTTTAACAACTTTTTCATATGTCAGAAACACACAAGATACAACAGGTTCGGGTATTACATCTAACCGATTCATTGACACAAATATTATTGATCAATATTTGTTTATCAATTAGTAAAAAAATGTATGAACCATAAGGAAGTTGAGAGATAGAGAGAGTGGAACTTTTATCGGTTAAAATCGAAGTTAAGTTACCGACAAACAAAAGGGTGTTTCGGGATTGTTTATGTGATGGGTGTTTGGATTACTTCTTTCATTCTGCATGGGTGTATGGATCTTATATTGTACAAGTGCTTATAGATTCATTGTGTCTTTTTATTTAAAGAGAAAAGAATTATTATTTTTGAAGTTTTTGCATTGCTAAGTGCCTATTTGCTTGTATTTTATGATTAATAAAATTAAAAGGATTTTGTTAGTTATACTGTTTAAAACAAATAGAGTGGCAAATAAGAGGTAATTCTTGGAACGGACAAAGCTACCAAGGGGTTGCTTTTTTAAACAAAAACCTTTTTTGTTCTCAAACTAGACATGAGCTACTTTAGATATAGGCTACAAGGTTATAATCATGACACGTGTATAGTGTAAATTACATATATACCCTATTCTTCATTTGTTATTACATATATACCAACCAACCATCACCACCATTAAAATCCACCAGAACAAAATCAACAAGCTCAAAGCCAAAGATCACGGCACAGTTTCAAGTGGTCAACGGATCACCCACTGAAACAAAGTCACCCACTGAAACAAAGTCTTTACAGTTGGCTAAGTATCTTAGTTGTAAGTGGTCAACGGGAGCAGGCCCACGAATAGGGTGTGTACGAGACTACCCTTCAGAGCTACCTACAGTTTCAATCTTTGGAAGAAGTGTGTTCGACGTGGAAATTGAGTTGTACTAATAGTGGGAGTCAAGAAAGATTTGATAGGAGAAGAAAAATCCTTTGAATGGATAATGTATCTTTGTATGGAATAGAACCACCATGAGAACATTTCATTTTGATCTGACTTTGAAAACTTGAAACTTTAATTTAGAAATTATGTGTTTAGGAGTTTCTTCATAATAATACATGTGTTGATTACTTCTTTCCACTCTTAGGCTGGTCCCAATCGTACCCAATACATCGGTTGGACAACCGAAAAAAAACACCCACGACCGATGTGGAGGTCGGTCGAGTGTCATTTTTTGGGGACATCGGTTCAAATCTTGCCCGATTTAATATTTGCATATTTCTTTTTTTTCTTTCTTTCTTTTTTCTTTTTATTTCTTGAGTTGAGAAAAACACAAATTGAAAAACATAAATCGCAACTTGAACAATTAACTGAAAACATGAAATACATAATACGCTTAAATATAAAAAACTACAACGCATACTGATGAAAATAAAACTACTAAAACTTAAAACGAATCATCCGAGACCCAACCCTCGAACTTGAAGGGAATTAAACTCGCCATTAACGAGCCGAGTTTCCATTATGTCAAAATAGTTATCTTGGAGATACCGAGCTTCCTTGTCGCTTGCTCACAACGAGCGCCTTCCTCACGCTCTCGCTTCTTCCATAATCTCCCTATAATTTTCTTCGTCCTGTTCAAGTTGACGAAGAGAAGCCTCACTTAACCCGAATGGGTTGTTTTCAAGATCCACATGTGGACTGTTCACATGTGGAGTTGGAACAATTGGATTGTTCACTGGTGGAGTGTTTAAAAATAGGTTTTCCGGTGGTGTTGAGTAAGCTTCAACTTCTTCTGAAGTTGAAAAGCTAGTTGGAGGAAACTGTGGTGAAGTTGAAAAGCTTGTTTCCGGCAACTTTGGTGGACTTGGGAATTGCTGAGAAAAATCTTTGCGAGACATTTTTGTGTGTGAATTGTGTGAGTTGTGTGTGTGAATTGGTGGACTGGTAGGGTTGTATATATAGTGTCATCAGGTAGCTGTGATTTAATTTGAATTTGAAATTTGAATTTGAATTTTAAATAATCCCGCTCTTATTTGAAATTTAATTTTAATGAATTTAAATTTAATGTTAAAAATGTTTGAACTAAAAAAAATAAAAAATACTTGGGTCATCGACTGTGGCATCCGAGTCATGTCTGGTCGCTGGAGAAAGAAAGCTGACATGGCGCTGGTGCAGGTCACGATTGGGACCAGCCTTGCTAAATTAATGTCGCAATTGAAAATCACACTCGCTTAATCCATTTCTCACGTGACCTCATCTACACTACAAATGTCCGAATCGGAAACCTCTTCCGTGCCAGAAATATCAACCATGTCCGTAACCTGTTCGATGAAATGCCTAAAAAAGATGTTGTTTCATGGAACACCGTCATTACAGGCTACTGGAAAAATGGCCTCTTTCAAGAATCCTAGAGACTCTTTGATATAATGCCTTTGAGAAATGTAGTCTCTTGGAACTCTATGATCGCTGCTTGTATCGAAAATGGTTTCATAGATGTTGCATTTGAGTATTTTCAAAACATGCCTGATAGAAATATAGTGTCGTGGAATGCTATGATTTCGGGGTTTATTAAGTTTGAAATTGTTGATGAAGCTGTTATGCTTTTTGAACAAATGCCAAGGAGAAATGTCATATTGTATACGACAATGATTGACGGGTATGCAAAGAAAGGGGAGATTAAGAAAGCTAGGGAGTTGTTTGAGTCTATGCCTATTCGTAATGAGGTTTCTTGGACTGTGATGATTAGTGCTTATGTTGAAAGTGATCAGTGTGATGAAGCTAGCGACCTTTTTAGTCGGATGCTGTGTAAGAATGTAGTTGCTGTGACTGCTATGATTACTGGTTACTGCAAGGAAGGAAAGATGGAAGACACCAGGGTGTTGTTTAACGAAATACAATGCAAAGATGATATTTCTTTTAATGCTATGATAACAGGTGAAATTTGGTATGATTGTGTTCATGGTGGACTTGTTAATCGTTCTGATGATTTACATCTGCTAATGACTAATGTAAATCATTTATGATAATATAATGAAAATTGAATAAATAGGGACCCTATTAGATATGTTTTACCATGTTGGATTAGATTACTGATCTCGGATTTAGTTAAACATCAACAGAGAGAACACCAACTCGAAAAAAGTAGGTCATAAGAGGACGGTTGCCTCGCAAATGCAAGCTGAATGTGTATTGAATTCGTTTTTTCTTTGTATGCAATAAGATATCAATCGGTGACTATGACCTTGTCAACTTAAAACAATAATAACAATTAATGCCTCATATTTGTTGTTTGTTATCACTAGCATTATCTATACTAACTGCTGCTTCTTCATCATTGGTAGGTTATGCTCAAAACGGAAGAGGTGAAGAAGCACTAAGACTACTCATAGATATGCGTCGTTATGGGTCAAGAACAGATCAATACACCATTTGAAGCCGATTTTGAAGTTTGGGGTGCGCTTCTTGTAGGTTGTCGTTTTAGTTAGAATATTAAGTTAGTTGAATTAGCTGCACAAAAAATAATGAAATTGAATCCTTCAAATTCTGGAGCTTATGTTATGATGTCTAATATTTATGCTGCATCTGGTTTGTGGAGAAAAGTTACTCAAGTGAGACGTTTGATGAAGGTAGATAGAGTTAAGAAGCAAACAACATATTACATTATTTTGTTGGAGGGGATGTCTCTCATTTAGCTATTGATGATATTCACACTGTTATTAAGCAACTGTACTCACATATGGAAGTTGTAGAGGGTATTACTTAAACAATGGTTACCTGGTGTTGGTAGGACATCATCAGCACATTTAATATCAATCTTTTATCTCAATTCCTTAAAATTATTTTCTTTGTATACGTTTGTGGGAGGGCATGCATATGCTTGATTTTTTTACAAAACTTGATAAATGTAAGTTACCCATGATATTATGTTCAATTTCATCTAAAACAATTTCATAAATTGTTAATTGAATAAATAGGGTTTCGAATGAACATAAAATAAATTTTGAGTTTTTGTTGTTGTGTGTTAAAATGATAAGGGGTTATGTTCGGATTGGTAGTATACAAGCTCGTTCATGTTTAATTTGTGGATAACAACAATATTTTTGGTCGAATCTTGATATGGGGTGTCGTTTTGTTGGTGGTTGGAGGTTGGTGATAATGGCTAGAGTTTGGTGGTGGTGATGGCCGGAGGTTGGTGGTGGTGGTCGCCGGAAGGGTCACCGGATTCTGGGTTTGAAGTTCGGAGGTGTTGGCCGGAGAAGGTAAAATGGGTAGCTCAATTCCAAAGTAGCCCAAGGTAAAGTTGGTAGCCCAATTTCAAAGAGAGGGTATATATGTCATCTATAATAAGACATATGAGAGACAAAATAATACTATATGGGACATGTGTCATGATTTTAAGTATGGTAGCCCAGATCTAAAGTAGCCCATGTTTAGTTTGAGAAAGAAAAAAAAAATTCCCGTCTAAAAAAGGTACCCCCGTCGGGCTACTTGTCCGTTTAAAGATTCCCAAACACTGCAGGCTCTTCTTACTTTAGTCACAAATCTCAAGTGAGCTCCTCTTTGATATTTGTAGATGGTCTCTTCCAAGCTCATTTAAACGATCGAGAGACCCGCTGCTCAATCAAAAGAGATGTGTCCTGTTAAGGAAAAAAAGAACAAAGAAGTTTGTTATTCATACTGATAAAAATCTCTTATATCTTGTATATGTATAATAATAGAATTCCACATAGTGTAAATATAGGATAGAGATCCTCTCAAGTTCAATATGAACATGTAAAAACAAATTTTTGCGATTGGACCAATAGTACTGCATCACTTTATTTACGTGACAAAATTGAGCTTCTATTGACGAATAAAAGTCAAAACTGAAACTCAATATGGTCAAACTTTTAAATGTTCGTCTAATTTATAAAATGTGATAAAAATACATATGTGCAAATTTAAAAAAAAAATGGCTTAAAAAAGAAGGAGGTAATTGAAAAAACCTTAGTGGTTAAATTATAAATAAGCTATGTCAACTTAAGTAAAATTAGCAGTTTTCATGTTTTTAATAACTTTATAAATTTGATAAATACGCCATAGCCCCTAGACGTTATACCCTCTATATTTTATATTTTATAAAAAAATACAACAATGTGTTGTTAATTATAAATATTATTTTAAGTATATATTAAACTAATGTGTTAGTGCAAATATTACAATATTTAATCTATACATTCTCATTTGTTTTGTTGATGACAAACATGTAACTTGTAAACATAACGTAAAATGTATAAGTTACTAGTAATTATACTTTGTCTCGACATACTCTCAACACCTCTCGACGACTCAAGTCCTTGTATGCTACAACACAGGTTCGTACATGTTTGTTATGTTGCGTTATGATCAAACCCCTTACAAACCATTAAACATGTTTAGTTAAATAGTTTATAAAACACTTAAGTAATTTTGGTTACTTACATTTTATAAAATACATAAACATAAGTAAATGTGTTGGGTAAAACCCATGACCCATGACCCAAGACCCATACCCAATGTCTAGATACATTGTACCTTGGTGGGCACTCAAAACCATGTCCCATAGCCCATGATTTTAACCCATAAACCATGGGTAAAAAGGAGCGTCCACGGATCCCATGGAATTACAAGGGCCGGATCCCTCCAGGAGGGATCCTTGGGGCAGAAACATGGTTTGGCCTTTTTGCCTATAAATAGCAAGCCACTTCTTACCATTTCAACACACCTTTACACATAGTTTCTCTCCACCATCTCTAGCATATTTAGATCATTAGGAAACATGTAATCCACCCTCATCACATATGATCATAATGCTTCTAACTTTCATTTGTTGTAAGCATACTCCCGAAGTGATCCTCTAAAGCAAGCCTAGAGATCTTGCATCCTTACCTACTGAAGTGATCACTCATCACAAGCATACAAGCACATGAAGATCTTCTACAACAAGCTTGGGAAACTTGTCATCTTCATTCATAGAAGACTAACTACATCATGCTTTGTGTTCTTGATGTTTAGTTTATGATTTCATGGGGTGCCTCCCACGAAGTGCTACTGTTTTTGATCACCGAGTCGCTAGCCTGACTTGTACCCGAATTCATTTATCCTTGGGGAAGAAAACGGTAAAGATACCAGGGTAAAATATGGTGTCCTCATTCCCAAAGGAATGAGACTGGGTGGGTTGGGTGGAGAAGAAAGTGTCGGGCATAAGCACATAAGGGATAACTCCTCCCAAAATCATATGAGGTATATCAAGAAAGAATGATCCATCATCCGGTGGTTTAGCGGGCGGACGACGGGATGATGGATCCAAGTGAAACGACTCCATAGAAGAAGAGAGTCCATGGTACCGAGAAATGATTTTTGAAGGCTCAACAATGAAGGCATCCAAGATAGGATCCTTTTTCCGGATAACTTTGGTGCTATGAAGTTCCTCTATGATGAGTATCCTAGGGTTAAAAATCTTGTCCTCGGAGAGGAATGAAATCAATGTATCATCTATGGGAAAATCCTCATGAGAAGAGGGATGACTCTCGGATAAAAAATATTGTAGGACCTCTGGATCAACAAGCTCATCACTAGAAGCTTTCACTTTCTTTTATTTCTTCGGGTAAAATGGATCATCATATTCTATTTCTTCCAAAAGGTCATTCTCTGAAGGAATCGAGTTTATGGGAGCAAGTTCATCGGCGAACTCCTCAAAATAAATTGACGGATCTTGATACAACAAATATTCGATTTCTCGTAAATCGGCTCTAAAATCAAAGACGTCATCCTCACTTCCCGGTGGAAGAGGATCAATGCGAGCAAGTTCATCGGCGAACTCCTCGAGAAGTAAATCGATAGAAGAATCCTTGAGCTCGGGCTCCGGAGGATTAGTAGACGGCTCGACTTCTTTACTTTCTTTTTCTTCCGGAGGGAGTGAAGAGTCCATTTTAAGCATTTCTTCAATTAAACGAATATCTCCCTCGATGTCAATATCGGCATTATCAATTTTCGGTGAAAGTGAATCGCTTTTCAAATAAGCCTCAATCTCTTCCATGATGGAATCACTCCCCTCAAACGGAGTGAGGGAAGAGGAAGAATTAGAAATGATTTGTTTAGAAGAAAGTTCCATAATTTTAGAAGAAGGAGTGGGATTGCCACTCAAAGAAAGCTCGACGTTCTTAGGAACAAGATCAATACGATAAACAGAAAGCGGAGGTAAGACAAGTGGTGTGCTCTGAGAGCTAGCAGTTTCCACCACTACCGTTTTAGTCTCCTTTTCTAGTTTCTTCTTTTGCTCATCACTTATTGTCGACAAACTCTTAACCGTAAATCGTGAAAGACTAGGATCAATTCTCGATGGTTTAGGCCTAACTTTTTGGACAACCGTAGGTTGGACGTTTTTAGTACTTCCGTTATTAGTAGGAATTAACGGGTCCTTTGTCACCTCGGTGTCACTAATTTTGGCCACATCATATTGGTTGGTTAGATATTTAGAAGTATGGTTAACATTGAATGTGACGTCTTCTTTACCCATTCTTAAAGTGATCTCTCCTTCATACACATCAATCAACGCATGGCCCGTCCTCAAGAAACACCTTCCGAGAATGAGGGGTACACGAGGATCGGCATTGAAATCGACTACAACAAAATCAGCGGGGAAATCGAACTTCCTCACTTTAACAAAAACATCCTTGGCTATACCGATTGGTTTCCTAGTAGTACGGTCGGCTAGCTCAAGGGTCATACACGTTGGGGTAAGTGGGGGCAATGAAAAAATTTCGTAGATTGATTTCGGCATCAAATTGATACTCGCGCCAAGATCGGCCAAGGCGGAGCACTGAATAATTCCTTGAAAATCGCACGGAATGAGAAACTTGCCGGGGTCACTGACTTTTCGAGAAGTTTCTTGAGAATAACCGCCGAACAATTCTCATTCAAAGATGTTGTAGCCAAATCCAAGAGTTTCTCCTTGTTACTTAACAATCCATTTAGTGTCGAAACAAAATTAGGCATGAGAAGAAGAGCATCCGCGAAGCTAATTTCGAAGTTAAGATCTTGAAAAATTTGAAAGAATTTTTCCATTTGAAGATTTGCTTGTTCACGTTGCTTCTGATCATTCATTCTTGACGGGTACGGAAGTGTTGTTCTTGGATTAGTGTTTTCAGCACTAACCGGAGCATCCTTGGGCTCAGAAGTCGGGACAACCGTGGGTTGGACATTCTTGGTACTCCCCTTATTAGTAGGAAGCAGCGGGTCCTTTGTCACCCCGGTCTCATGGTCTACCACACGAGAAGGAGAAGAAGAAGTAGTGGTAAGAACCGTGGGTCCATCATAAGCTACACCACTTCGGGTGGTGATCGCTTTCATGTCACCTCTCGGGTTTGGAATCGTGTTACTTGGAAGAGTACCGGAACCCGAGGGTTGAGAATAAGAGGTAGAAGCTTGATTGGCTTGAAGCAAACTGGTTATCATGTTTCTCAATTCATTTGTTTGCTTATAATTGTTAGCATCCGTTTCCCTCTTGAATTCAGTCCTCATGCTGGTGATTTGAGTTTGCAAACTTTTAATGGTGTTATCGGAGTTCTTCATGTAAGTTAGAAACTCGTTGTTCGGAGCAACTTGATGAGGTGGTTGATAAGGTTGTTGAGGAGGTTGTTGATAAACTTGAGGTGGAGGAGCTTGGTAGTTTTGATTACCATGATTGAGATTAGCTCCTCGGTTTTGATTGTAAGATTGGTTTTGATAACGGTTTTGGTTTTGTTGAGGAACGGGTGCAAAATCGGGTGGTCCCATTTGGTTGGCACGGTATCCTTGGTTCTCATTTTGAATCGGATTAGCAGAGGCTACGGAAACATTTCGAATATCACCATCCGTGGCTTGACAATTATAGTATGGATGGGCACCACCACAAATACAACAAGATTCGGCAACGGCTTTGACTGGCTCAGATTTCTGATTCTTAAATTCTCTCATCATAGAATTAATAGCATGAGTAAGCTCAGTCAGCCCACTCTACTCACTCTTCTGAACATAATTGTCGTTGGTAGCGATCCTAGAAGCAACCGGTTTGTTTCTGTATGAAAAAACTTTTGACTTGTTCTCAATAATCGTTCTAATATCGGCGGGCATACGACTCAAGATATTACCACTAGCGGCCGCATTAAGCGAATCTTGGTTGGTCGGAGTTAGAGCATTATAGAACGTATCAATTTGATAAAGATCGGTAAAACCGTGATTTGGACATTTACGTAAAATTTCCTTGAATCTATCCCATGCTTCTCCAAAACTTTCGTCAAATTTTTGTTGAAAATATATGATTTGATTTCGTAACATTGTAATTTTTGACGGAGGAAAGAATTGGTTCACAAGCTTCTTAGAAAGATCTTCCCATGTTGTAATTGAGTGAGGGAGTTCTTTTTCAAGCCTAGTCCGGGCTGCCCCCTCAAGGGAAAATGGAAACAATCTCAACTTAATTGACTCATGAGAGACGCCCCGAAAGTTTATCGTAGAAGCTACTTGATTAAACCAACGGAGGTGTGCGTGGGGCTCCTCTCTATCCAAACCACAAAAAGGTTTTGATGAAACCAATTGAATTAGATTAGTTTTGAGTTCGAAATTTTCGGTATCAATTGGTGGAAGAACAATAGCATCACCGTAGCCGTCTACGGGAGCTTGAAGTAACTCGGACATTGTTCGAGTATCTGCCATGACGGGTTGTTCAATGATAGTACGTAACTCGGGTACGTCTATTCTTTGATTACGATTATGTCGTGACTGAGAACGAGTGCGCATGCACTAAAAATCAAAATCAAAAGTAAAAGGAAAATAATTTGAAAAGGAAAATCTTTTGGTTTTATATTTAGAAAATTTTGAAAACAATCTTTTGGTAACCGTCACACAACCGGTGCTCGTGAGCTCTCAAAAGTACTCTCATGCGTGGCGGGAAAGAAGAGTGGATCTTTCCTCACCGCAATTTAATGTCAAGACTTCCTTAAACCCCGTATAGGTTGTACTCTTGAGGTGAGCCATGCGTAATAATTGACGCTTTCGATTTCTTTTGTTGGTTTTTCAATTTTTATGGTTTTGTAAACACTCTAGGAAGAATGTTTTGGTTTTTTAGATGTTTTTGGGTTTTTCAAAAAGATATATATACAAAAACAACAGTAACTTCAATCGGGGAAAGATCTTCAAATGCACGCGAATCGAGACAGAATACGAAAACTCACTACATGCCCTCCCCGGCAGCGGCGCCAAAAATTCATTCTTAGGAAATAAACCAATTATAGAAGTGTAGTATTTGGGTAACTCAAACGTATTAGGTTTGAGCACCGGGATCGTTCCGATCGAGGGATGAATGGAATTTTCAACTCTCGTCGCGTTTCGGGATTTGAATGTATAAAAAGGAATTTTGGGGATTTCTACACTACGAGGCAAGGAATGATAAAGGGAAGCAATTAAGGGAGCTAAACCTATAATGCAAACAAGAATTAACAACTAATTATGCAATTTAACGCTAAAATGCAAATTACGTTCACACTAAAACGTAAATAAAATGCAAACTACTCTAAATCAATCCCTAAAAGTAATCTAAAATTATTTTACAACTAAAAATGCAAATCAGAATTTATTTAAAATTTAAAAATATTTTTTATGATTTTCTTGAATTTATTTGAATTAAAAACTAATTTTTAACTTTTAAAATAAATCTAAAATACTAAAAATTATGAAAACTTATGAGAAAATTACAAAACTATGTTTCAAAAATCTTTAATGACTAAAAATAATTTTTAAAACTGGATTTGTATTTTTCTGATCTTTTTTCTAATTTCTATGAATTTAAATCTATTTAAAACTAATTAAATGGCTAAAAATTACTATTTAAGCTGGGAAAAATGAGGAAAAATATTTTTATGTCTTTTTTATTTTTCTTAAACTAGGAAAGTTGAAATTATATTTTTGGGCTTTTTCGATTTATTTCTATTGAAAGCTATTTAAAAGTATTAAAACCGATTTAAATGCGTAAAAATGGCTAGAAGCTACAAATAATTATGAAAATTTTAAAAGTCCTAAATATATTTAAGATGCTATGAAAATTATTAAAATCAAGCTATAAATGTAGGTTACCCTATTTGCATGCAAACTGACTTAACAAGCTAAAGCAAAAATAAGCTATAAGCTCTAAAAGGCAACCAAATCTTGCAGGGACCTAAATCAAGCCTAATATCACTTAAAAAAATACTTAAAACAACTACAAGTTCAAAACAGCAAATCAGCAAAACAGGCTTAGTCCACTGACTTGCAGCTTAAAAATAAGCTAGTAAATAAGCTAGAACCTTAAAACCAGATTTTGAAATTTCAAATGGACCTGGCAAGGGACTTATAAACCAAAAATGAGCTTCTGGTTCCCTGTTTTGAGCTTTTTAGAAGCTTAAGAAGTAGCTGTTGCAAAATCAGAAGCTACTGATATGATGACACAGGACACTTAAGTGAAAACCACCCCATTTTAAGCACAAATTTAACTGATTTAAAAAATTTGTAAAATTATTCTAAAATGACCTGGTTAAACACAACCAATTAGAGATCTAAAATCCAGATTTTCAGATTACAAGGACTAGAAATGAAGGTTTTAAAAATATAAAAGTAGAAGCCAATTGCAAGTTAAAATGGATTTTTGACTTTTTTAAGAACTTGTTACTTTGACTTTCATGAACTTTGATTCAATGAAATTGATTAACACTGATGTTTTAAAGTGTATTAAGACTAGCTATAACTATATTAACTAAGTCTAAGCCTAAATGCAAATTATTCTAAGCTTAATCCTACTGAAATGAAACTAATGAAGGCCTAGGACTGATTTTGACTTTCAGAAAACTTAGATGCAAATGAATGACCTAATTAACTCTAATGAACCTAAATGAGACTCTAGCAATGATTCTTAACCAATAAACAAACCTCAATCTCAGTTAAACCACTAAATCCAAACACTCTTTATGAGGCTGAGATGCAAATTTCACAATCCAAACCTAAGATCTAAACCATAACTAATGCTAAAACAGATTCAATTAATGATATTATACCTAAATCATGCAATATATTCAACAATTATCAAATACTAAATACTATTCTAATTTGATGCAGTTTATGACAGATGATGCAGATTACTAAACTAAGCTTAAGCAAATCAATAACGAATCAAACTAACAATATAATGATGATATAAGCTAAATGAAACAATATAGAAACACAAAAACTAACCTACACTACTAATTCAGATTATAAGATAGAACTTAGAACTTACAAAAGTCCAACCACTATGGCTTGCAAACTAATCTATACAATCCATAACCAATCCAATTCAAAGCTCAATTTAACCCAATCCTACAAATTACACCATTTGCTTAACCCAATTCTGCTTCAAAGTACCACAGTTGACTTATGTTAACTGAGAAAGTGATTTGAATGTAGACCTGAGTACATCTTTAGATAAGCACTAATTAATCTATCAATAAGCTTATTAGAGCTTATAATAATACTAACATAAACTGAATGCAACCTTAAAGCAGCTTTGTTATATTTTTTATTTTTTTATTGTTTTTCTGATTTTTTGTAATTTTTGTTTTGAAAAGAGTATAAGCTAAAAGTGAAAAGAGAATAAGCTAAAGTGATTACTGGATTGATATTAAGCTAATGAGAACATAAAAACATAAATTAAACTTAAGATTAGAATTAAAGCTAAAATGATTTTATTAAGTAAAACTTGAGTACAAAGTGAAATTCAATTACAGTAAATAACTAAATCATTAAGAACAATTAAAAACTAAAACTATTACTCAGAAACTACATATCAACACTGTGAATACAAGGGGCTTTATATAGGAGAGCATGTGTGCTAAGAAGGATCCAGAAGCTGAAAGTTGTGTTTCTTTTGAGCTCATTTTCACCATCAGATCAAATCCCATTGCCATCCAATCAATCACCACCATTAGATAAATTCCTCCACGTCCATATAGTCAATCAGAGCACAGCAAGACACACGGATTGCCAGCGTGGCATTCCGTGTGTCAGATTATGTCAGGGAAGTACGTAATTGTCCTTGAATTGTACCAATTTTGGGTTAATTGCTCAAGGGTATTTTAAGGTTTATGTGGATATCTGGGGTTGGCGGGTAAACAGATTTTAGTAATAATTTATTACTTTTGACTGAGTTGACTATTTGACCCTTTGACCGGTTTAAGAGGTGACAGTTGACCGTGGGTTTGGTTTTAACGGGTATGGACCAATGACGATATGGGCTTGAATTAACTTGGGCTTGGATATTATTAGTTTGATTCTTGGACTAGATCTGAATCCGGATGTGATTATAGGGACCATTCATGTAAAATGTAAAATTCCAAGGGCCAAAGATGCCAATTCTGAAAAGTATTTCCAAGGGCCATTCTTGTCACTCCCAAATAATCCAAGGACCAATATTTCCAAACTTGAAATTCCAGGGGTATTTTCTGACAATTGCTGAAACTTGAAGGACTGATTTTGCCAATTCTTTAAAGTTGATCCAATCTTTCATAAATCATCCTTTCAGCATCAAAATCTTCACAATTACTCATTTTTTATTTCCCGGCTCAGCTTTTGCACTCTTTTCCTTCTCGTGCTCGGTTTTTGTCTGATTTGTCTTTCTTTCGTGTGTTTTGCCATATTTGTACCTGCACATGCATAAACTCAAGAAACCAACAAATATTAGAAATAAACGGCTCTTTCTTGGTTATTTTGGGCCTGATTTGGTAAAGAAATGGTATGTGTTTTAGAACATACTAGTTGGCAAAGACGAAACCCTAATGGCGGCAATCAGAAGGCATCACGAGTAAAAGGCGACGCCGTCGCAGTTGTAAAATCTATATATAGACATCAAATTTTCTGTAATTTGTGTGGTATTTTGGAGAGCAAACCCTAAAACATTTGGAGTCCGACTTGGACAGTTATTTAGGGTTCTAAACCCCCATTATTAATCAAAGATAAGTTTGTTTATCCATTATATCACCATGTTTGATCTTATTGTGATTGTTTGCTTGTGTTCTTGCTTCTCTATCATGTGTAACTAAATTAATTAGTGTTTGCTTACATCTAATGAAACCTAGTTATTAGTTATTGTTAGGTTGTCTCTTGTTTAATTGGTTGTCACGCTAGATTAAGAAAAACTGGCTTCTTCTTTCATTGTTGTGAGCTTGAACGTCCTAAATAGCGACTATTAGCCCTAGAGTGCACTAGTAGGCTCCCGTTGTATTTATTACGTGCTTGTAGATACTAGGATATTCGGGGGAGATACCTCGGTACTTGGCGATCCGGGTGTTCTATAGGAGACTTATACCCTCATAGAATTAGGGAATTTGGCATCGCCCTATGATTAAAACATTGACTACAACGCATCAATTAACCAAGGATGTGACAATTCAACCGACCAATAAAAGATAAGTAGGGAGTAAGTAAATCTAAGTAATACGCTTTTAGTTATCATAAGAACTCTTCTTACAATTGTAACACCCCCAAAATTATCGCAGCGGAAGATTGTGTCACTGGGGTATTACTTCATAATTCACAGATCAAGTTACAGAAAACGACTCTAAATGAGACGTTTTGAAATAAATTATCATTCGATTAAAATATCAGAGTTTACAAACAGAGGTCCCACAAGTTTGTAAAATCATAAAAAGTACAATATAAAAGTTTTAATGTTTTTCGAATGATAATATATGCATCGTCTTCAAAATATTTTCCGTGTGCCTTCACATGCCATGCCAGCTAATTCCTTTTGAACCTGAGATAACATGCTAAAAAGTGTCAACACAAAGGTTGAGTGAATTCATAGGTTTGTAAGTAAAACAGTTGATCACAAGATATCAAGTTTAGGAAAGCAGTGGGCTACGTTGTTATACGCCCATAGTGCGTTTGATTGCCTAACCGGTCAATACAAACGATAGAAACCTCATAGGTTTGAAAATAGTAGTGGACAATATAGTTTGTAGTATAATTGCAATGTGTACAATTATCTTCTTGATAGTTATTATTGCTCTAAGCTCATGGCACTCACGACCCGCACTCATGACTGACTGTTGTATATATATCACCGGACGATATATATATATAAATAAGTTGCCCCGGGTAGGTATTTTGACCTATACCTAGATAATTCAAATATAGTGCATTTGGTTACCGATCCGGCTAACACAAACGGGATTCGTCAATCCCGATAGGCCTATCCACAATATTTGCGCTCACTCCTAGTGATTAGTGGTCCATGATGTTGGGGACTTTTGGCATAAACAACTTAGGCATGCAATAATACAGTCAAGGCATTCATTTTGCAAGTAATTGTCCATAATAAAGCATTTTAGCATGTATTAAAAGCAGTAGCATGTATCTCCCCAAAAGAGTTTATAAAATGTTAAACAAAAGTCGGGCTATGAAACTCATCGTAGTGATCAAGCCGGAGTGTAACGACATAATGTATGTCAACAATAGAGTATGGCAAAACCACGGTCTTTAACGATTACCTACGAAAGCATAGTATTCGCCTTTTAATATAGTGTACGATATAAGTATACAAGTATATGTAGTTTGTTGGCTTATGATGTTGTACATAAATCTCAAGTTGATGTATCCCTTAAGTGTTGTTTGTCCTATAGCCCTTGTATAAATAACATGGTACCATCGTTTGGGCTATCAAAATCAAGAGGTCGTGTAGTGAACGTATGAGGAGCCAGAACACTTTAAGTCGTAAATCCACAACTCGTCGATACGACACCCTGAAGAGGCCTCTTATGATAATGAAATTTCTTACTATTGTTGTACTTGTCATTTATAAGTGAAGTATTTGACGAGACAAATGTTGTATAAAACATGTGTCGTGTTTCATCAAAGACTATTGATTGACTTATGTGACGTTATGATGATATAAGTTGTGTGTCGTGAAGTAGTTTAACATATCATATGGTCATTTACTTAGTTTGTCAAAGTCTAGTGAACAAGTTTTAAAAACAAGTTTCGGTCATTAGACTTATACTAGTCGTGCGGCTAAGTTATGGTTAAGCAATAATAATCAAAAGCATATTAAGGATGTGTCTAAGTTAGACAACCTTAAAACAACAATCTTGACTTAATATTGGCTTCATATTAGCCTCAAATGATCAATATATCACTTAAAGTTTCTCACTAAGGTTGTTTTCTAGTCAACAACATGTCACTTTAGTTTTTGTCGCTTTTAGGCTTTGTCGTTCACTTTATGCTTATGTGCTCCCGAGTTTTTGTAGAAAAAGTAATTCTGAGCAACTTTCGTGTTTTACACTTTTGCTGATTCGGACCAGAAAATGGTCAAAACCTCGTTTTAAATTCGTATCAGCAAGCTATTGTTCTAGCACCATATTTTCATCTAATAAAGCATAACAAGGCATAACTTTTTAACCAAATGTCCTTTTTAAGTGATTCAAAAGCCCAAGTTTTAGTTTTTACTTCATCTAACAGCTTCTCAAGCTTAATCAAGTCAAAAATCTAAAGTTTACTTATATCAATAGGCTAATTACAAGTATATACTTATATTTCATTGTAGAAAGTTTGGCTGCACATTCAGTCCTGCCAAAACGACCATAAGTTGAGTTCTACAACTTGCTTTGACACGCGGCTCTCACCAAATTCAAGTTTAGGTCTTGGCTACATTTCATAAAACTGAGTCGACTTGCAGAAATGACCAGAACCATCGGCTTTTCCCAAATGAAATCTGGTGTGCAAATTTTGACATGTTTTGCCATTTTGGCTCTCATTTACTCATCGGGATAAGTTATGATGTGCGCCACCCGGCGAAACGACCATAAGACAGAGCTCTATCAGCCTCTCTTATTGAATTAACCCCAAAGTTTACTGAGATGATCAGTTATGGGACTGTTTCAGAATTCAGGTTCATAGAACTTACCTAGGACTTGTTTTAGCTTGTTTTTATGGTCACAACCTCATGTATAACATCAATCAAGCCATATTACATATACTACTTATATCAAATTACATCAAACAAATATTATTACAACCATATTAAATGAAAATAAAAAGTATCACAATTCTTACAAGGATTAGGTTGGAAAGTTACACAAGTATCACAACTACAATCAACACCTAAACCCTTCATAATCTTTCACCCTTCTCTTTAATCTTTATCCATATTTATATCACCTTGCTAATCACTCCAAAGACCACCTTACTTCAGCCCCTAACCTCTTATGTAACTCCAAATCTAACCATGAAATCATCAAATCAACTCAAGAACTAGTTATAGTACCTTGAACCTTCAATCTTTAACAGTCACACTTAACTTGGAAATCAAAGGAGGTGATGAATTTGTGGTTTATGTTGTACGGTCACGTAGAGGAGGAATGGAGAATTTGTGAGGTTTCTTTGATCTTATCAAATGATAAGATAATACTTATGTGATAAGTATAGGACTAGATGAAAAAGGATGGCGTACATGTGTACCAAGTAGTAACACCACAAGGATTAGTGTCCCTTGTGGTTTTTGACGTGTCCTCATAAGAAAAATAAAGGATTTGGTGATCATTTTATACTTACTCAAGTGTTTAGTGGTATAGTTTGGTCCCGGTAATTACTAATGTTAAGCCCTTAAGTCACGAAACTTAAAATCGGGTAACATAAGAATATAATACTTATGAAAATGTCTAAACTTATTAATATACTCCAACTAGGTATATTAAAGGTGTGATAAGTCTATTTGGGTGCGCCTATGTTGTTAAAACCTAATAACGAGGTTTGAGCACGCCAGACACGAAAGAGTAAAGTATTTACGTAAAAATAACAAAGTGCTAATAGTTCATATAAAATATGACTATTGGTGAAAGTATAGAGTATTTTGAACACCTAGACTTATCGTAGTCTTGTGTTGACCGCGAGGAAAGTTTACACGATTAAACTTTCGTAATTAATAAAGTAACAACTTTAACTAATTAATTATAGTAATAGGTGAACAAAAATTTTCAGAGTATAATAATCTAAAACAGAGTGAATTATCTAACTTGGGAAATTACCAGTTACAGTATTTGCTTTTACATTATGGTTAAAGTCAAATAGTCAAAGGGCAATTTAATCATTTTTCCTTATGAAAATTTACGAGTTGCTACAGCCTCCACCAGTTACGAGAATCATGTCCTCATGATTTAGTTTGTGTTATGAGTTAATGATGTTCCCAAGAAGAGGTGGGGGTACTTCTGTAATGGAACTTCGTCACGAAGTTTAGTAACGGTATATTTGAGTTCATCTTCACGTTCCTATGTGAATTCAGGACCTCTTCTAGAGTTCCATCGAACCTTGAGAATATGAATGCGACTTTGCTTAAGTCATTTGACCTCATGGTCCGTGATCTCAGTATATTTTCCGATAAGATCAAACGTAAAGCAATCTGGATCCCTTCCAGTGGGGAGCCGCGAAACTATCTGAGCCCCTACACCTTTAGCAATAGCAAAATAATCCTACTGAATATATGAGTAGCAGCACGTGCCCCAATATCTTGAGTTATAGAGAACTTTCGGATCCGCTTAAGTAAGGTCACCGCATCTGCCTCAAGTTCCCCCAAAGAGGAAAATGAGAAAAGGATGAACCCATATCCAATATCCGCACATTTGGCTCCGTACTTGACATTTTTACGTTTTGCGGCATCAATCACCACACGACCTGGCACAAAATCAATCATACCGGTTTGCGTAAGGGGAGACGACCCCGTCAAATGAACACATACGTTTTGCCCTCCATCCCAGGAATAGAGCAACTTATCTGCCAGCTGTAAGACTTGCTCCCTTACTCCACTCAACCCGATGTCGACCTCTTTACGAGCCGAGAACCCGGATCGAGAACATATATCAACCAAAGTATCACACACACCATGTTGTGCCGATATTTAATACCAATAGTGCCCGCACACGATACATCATGGTCCCCGTAAATATTATTATTATTATTATTATTATTATTATTATTATTATTATTATTATTATTATTATTATTATTATTATTATTATTATTATTATTATTTTTATTTATTTTTATTTTTTATTTTTTTATAAATCACACTTTTATTAAAACTCATAGGATTACAAAACATTAGTGGGGAGCCTCGAAATCAATCGAGCCCCCACACCTCTAAGAATGGTAAAACCAATCCTATTAAAGATATGAACTGCGCACGCGCTCCAATGTCCCGGGTCATAGAGAATCGTCGAATACGCTTAAGTAAGGTGATGATCTTTCTCAAGTTCTCCAAAAGAAGAAAAGAGAGGGGAGAAACCCATATCCAATATCCGCACATTTAGCATCGTGACTTGACCCGTTTACTGTGGCAAGATCACCGATCGCCGCCCTAGTATAAAATCAATCAACCCGGATTGCGTCAAAGGCGACGAACCCGTAAGATCAACACATACGTCGCGTCCACTATCCCAAGAGTCAAAGGCTACTACTGCTGAAATTACTATTATAATTATAATAATAATTATTTGATTAATCGTAATACTAAAAACACTAACAATGTACACCTATATGTTATTGAGTATATAAACGTGATTAAATATAAAATATACAAACTTGTATGTTCAATGAATTTGAATTATGTGAAATATCAAATTAAGTAATCAAACAATAAGATTATTAAACAACAATGATCATTTTTTTAAACACGAACAAATATAGTTGAAATGTTATTATTACTTATGGTGATTGTCCGAACTTAATACGCGTTTAATAACTCGTGCATACATGAGTTAAAACTAGAATACGGATAACGACGACAAATAACTCGAGTAATATGGAAGGTACACAAAACATTAAACGATGCAAATTTTTATATGCTCTTATATTATACTAAACTTTTAACATAAATGGAATTTATGTGTAAATCTGTGCTTGCACGAAACTTATAATTAGTTTTTATATAAATTAATAATCTAGATTAAGTAATTTACAAAATATAATAAGAGTCGGAGCAAAAAGTAACAATAATTTCATATATACCCAATTTAAACCCCATAATTCCATATTTCCCCAACACATGCTTTAAAAGCATTGTACATATGCACTAAAAACTTGTGTTTTGGGGAAATATGGAATTTTGAGGTTTAAGTTGGGTAAATATGGAATTATCCCATAAATTTATAAGAGTTAAAATTAAATTAAGATTCAATTTTATACCCAATGTTTGGATCCTTAACCGTAATATAAAATATAAGCCCATGCATGTTGCAAACCCAATAATACCACACGTACATCCTACGCTAGCACACTCCTATATATACATTGTCACATCTCACAAGATCAATACATACAAACTCACAATTAATTATTCAATTAGATTCATTATCTCAATATGGCTTCTTCAACGATTGTGATCAAAGTGAGTTTTTTTAGATACCTTTTTATTGTTTCGATTTTCATATGCATGCAAATAAACTTAATCATAGCAGCCCCACTGGGATATATATTTGATCGACCATATAAGTATTTTTTCAATCTTGTTTATTTTCTTTTCTGTAATTTATGAATGTTTATGGAATTCTTTTTAATGATTTTTGAGAATATTAGTTAATGGATTTTTTAAGTAGGGTTCCTTAAACTAATGATGTCGATGATCACCATTATTTATTTTTACAGTATTTAGGTTTTATATAATCAATTGTATTGAAGCATATGTTAATTGACAGTTTGACACTATCATTATCATGCATGTAAATAACCATGATACAGTTTAGCACCTTAGTATAACTTTAATAAAATAGTGTTATGTATATTTTCCCTATTTGTGTTACTACAGTTACAATGAAGAAAAACTAAGAAGAATGTATGTGTTTTATGTCCAAAACCTAAATCTTGACATATATATATATATATATATATATATTTGTGATATATTTGCAGGTTAAGTATGAGACTATGCTCAAGCGATTCTGTACATCTGTTGTTGACAAAAAACTTGATCTTGACCTTGCTATGTTGAAGGACAAGATCTGCAGACTCTTCAGCTTTGTTTCTCATGCTGACTTTACTATGACTTATGTTGATGAAGATCGTGATGTGGTTTGCCTTGATACTGATGATGAACTCCATGATGCTGTCCGACAAAATCTGAATCCGATGAGGATTACTATCAAGTTAAATCGTGGATCAAGATACTCTCCGTATCACAATTCCTTCGACAACTGCCGTGGCATGACTTATGGAGGTTCGCAACCCAAGCCACCTGAAGCCAAGCATACATTATTCGGAACTCAGCCTTCGTTTGGTGGTGGTGACAATTTAACACCTGTCTTCAAATAGGCACATGAAGCGGAAACTCGAAGTAAAAACGCATAATAGCTAGCCAGCATGTAATGCTTTCACAGTCAATTTAAATATGTAGTAGGTTCCTCCATCTGATTTTGATATAGGATAGTAGTTAGTATATATTTGCTTTTACTTTTTACTTGATTGCCTTGATGATATGGTAAGGAACAATGTTTGATTGAATAATGATATTGATATTATAATCATGCTTTAATTTAACCGAGTTATTTTGATTTGACCACTTCTGTGTCCTTCTCTTATTAACCAAAATTAATATATCCATCATAGTTGGAGTATTTAATGACTTCGAAATCCATTGGAGCATATGGCTGCTTATGTTGTTATCGGTGACTCGGTGTGCAAGTATATCTGCCAAAACCTGTGACTCAATCACACTTTCATTAAGTACAGATCGAGCTGCACTTACCTTTTGAACAGATTTCAAGGTGTTGTTGAATGTTAATCTTATGCCTGCTGGTTCAGTCTCAAGTCTAATGCGTATGGTTGACTTGTTGCAGCTGTCCAAGTGGCAGTGTTGAACAGTAGTTGCCGCCATATCGATCAGTATTGTATTTTATCGAAAAGTATATGTTGTCGTCATTATGTGTGGATAATCGTCTAGTAATTTGTGATTAAGAATAATATAAAGTTATAAACAAACAATTAACAACAATCGGAAGAAATATTATTTAGTGATAACTAACCTGGCATACTAATATTTGGTCGCATTTGTTAAACGCTCCTATCAAAATGCTAATGGAAGAGGCATTTATGTTTAGAATTGCATGCTTGCTTCACTTCAGTGGTACTGTTACAACTCATTACCAAACGCTCTTACCAAAAAAAAAAGGATACAAATTGTATCTATGGCTCACGTCGCTACAACATAACACCTAATACTAGTATTCTTAAACTAATAAATTGCCGTTAAAAAAACTAGTTCCACCAAAAATAGCCATAGACTCAAACATGTATTACAATCAACCAATTTATCAACACATGACAAATTACGTACTAGTTAATTTTTGATGTTTGATATCAGACTCTTTTTAGTTGTCTTTGACGAAAGTTTTCGAAAAAGGTTAATAGTGCATCTGGAATTAGCATAACAATATAATAGGAGGGGTTAAACTCGAATATAAATTATGTAGACCCAATGTTTGCAAACCCTAATCCAAGCACCCTATATCAAACTCATAATCATTCAATTGTTTTCTCAACATGGCTTGTACCTCCATTGTGATCAAAGTAAGTTCTTCAACCACTAAATTCGTTTGATTTTCATATGGTTACAAAATAAGTTTAATCAGTCCTGCTGTTATGTATACTTGATTGGCCATTATTTATTTTTAAGGATTTAGGATGTGTAAGTTTGTAGAAAAAATGAGAGGGTCTTCATCTCCGGATACTATATAAAAGGCGTTCAAATTATATCCAATTTTTATTTTGAGGAGCATTTGATGAAATAAATTTGATTTGAAGGTAACCTCTATTTTTCTTAATTTGTGAAAAACATTTGGCGAAAAAGAATGGTATTTTCTTCCGGCTAAACGCACCAATAATTGTTACTGTAGTTTGTTTTTATTAACGACACTAAATTGTAAAGACACAACTAACAAAGACACTAGTGAATTAAAAATATTACAAAAGATTGGTACAGGCTAGCAATTAAGAATAGGATCATCCAATCAAACCGAATCGGTTTAAACCTTATTGTTTCTATGTAGCATCCGTGAGTTTGATATGATTTTTATTTCTCAACCAAAGTGTGTTTGGGTGGAGGTTTTAAGCCAAATTAAAGCAGATGCATTTTTTATTGAATCACTTGTTTGAATTATATGTAAATTGACATTATTATTAACTATACTCAAGGTTATAAATAGCGTGAGGCGTGGTGTAGCTGC
Organism: Chrysanthemum lavandulifolium; assembly: GCA_022545495.1. Classification (NCBI taxonomy): domain Eukaryota; kingdom Viridiplantae; phylum Streptophyta; class Magnoliopsida; order Asterales; family Asteraceae; genus Chrysanthemum; species Chrysanthemum lavandulifolium. The sequence continues at coordinate 220,594,182 of CM040244.1, forward strand.
ATTACAAATTTTACGGCCAAGACGAAGTTTTTGCGTTTATAAGGCGTGACATAAGGCGGCACAAAGTATGAAAATATTTATATATTCATATCATAATTCATATATATCGAGTTTACAAAAACATGTGGCATAAAGCAGCATGACAGCATAGCGTGGCGGCATGATCATGTCTCACGCCTTTGCAAGACCTTTGAGGAGCCTTTATAAGCCTTTTAGAACAGTGACTATACTACATATAACGAGAAAACACATCTGATTGAAACTTAAATTTTTTAAAAACGAGTAATGCTATTCAACTAAAATACCCCCCACATATTAAAGGCAACTTAATCTTAAATATCTAAGAACTTAATTACATTTTAATTTTTAAATCAACTTCCTTCATTTTCAGTTACTCCAAACCTATATACTGTATACACAATCGTCACCGGCTCACTGCTATACGCGGGTATCGTTTGGTTAATAGAAGACAGCCATTCAATTACATTTTAGCACCTTACTGTAACTTTAATTTAGGCTAATAACCAATTATTATGTAAATTAAAGTATCTTGATGAAAGGAAATAGTCGAGCCTTTTCAACGTTGTTCGTTCCTTAAGCAACAAACTGTGTTGTAAATAAATTTATGTATGCATTTTATGTATTTACTGGATACTCTGACCTAATCAAGGGATTCGTTGTTTCAAATGTATTTTGGTTGATCTTAATCTCTTTTTTGATAAATCTTGTGTTCGTCTCTCGTTTGAGTGTAACATCGGTTGTCAAATTTGAAGTTTTTGTATAAATGTATTGTATTATATATAGGCAAGCGCGTTCATCTCCCATTTGAGGGTAACATCGGTTGTCTAATTTGAAGTTTTTGTATAAATGTATTGTATTATAGGTAAGCGTATAACTTTAGTTACAACAATACAAGTTCTTAATTAATTGGATGGACCTTAAAGAATGGAATGTCCAAAGCCCAGATTTTAAAATAGTTGTGGTATTTGCAGGTTCAGTATGAGTATACACTACGGCGATTCAGTGCATCTATTGTTAACACCAAACTTGCTCTTGACATTGTTACGTTGAGGGACAAGATCCAAAGCTTTTTCAACTTTGGCCCAACTGATAAATTTATTATAACTTATATTGATGAAGATTGGGATACGGTTACTATTGCTACTGATGATGATCTCGATGATGCTGTTCGACAGAATCTGAATCCATTGAGGATTACTGTTATGTTAAATCGCAACCTTGAAGGACTAACTAGTTATCCATTCCTGAATCAAGAGCAGATACCTCTACATTATTCTCAAAGCGATTTTAAAAATATGAGACACATGCCTGAAACTCCACTGCCAATTCTAAGTCCTGCTCAGGCTTTCAGGTTGATGACCTTTTCTAAGCCTTTAGAGAAGATGCAGGTGACATCTACCGGTTATGCATCTGTTGTTAATTGCACCCAATCTGAATCGTCAACTTTCAAATATACAGCAGATGCTTAAATAACCTATCTATAGACGTAGTAGGTTATTGTGATTCTAACATAAGAATAGTAATTATTATTTTGTTTTACCTTGATTATCTTTATGAACAACTATGAGGAACGCCAGCCTTGATGCGAGATTCTAAAGTTTTAGTGGATATTGATAATGGTTTTTTGGTTCTGCTTAATACATAGTTGATCTCTAATATAGCAATTTTTATATTATAAAAAACTTATCATATTTCAGAAACACACAACATTTTCAAGTGAACTTATATTTAAGGACCTCAAATTTGCGAACCAGAACCAAACATTTCAATGAAACAACTCTGATAAAAGTTCTAAGAAGCATTTATAACAAATCTATGAATAAAAAATGAGTACGGACAGAGATAGACTGTTAAAACACTTAAAAGCTTAACCTTTGGTGAGTTTTGGTATATCCCTTTCACTATGATAAAATGACTTCTATCCACTTTTTATGTAATTTTAAAAAGTACGTCATAAAATTTGATCCAATCGGTCGTACCGATATTTGTGTGCAACATGTTTTCAATCAATATATGAGTGCGTAAAAGTGCAACGATTGTACACAATTACAAGTCTGTACAAAGTAATAATTTGTCGCACTTATGAAGGTAAAGATAGTTTTGCCGTACAATCTCTAATTGCTCAATGAAACGCATAGAACATACAGTATGTGTAAAGATAACATTCATATTTTAGACTGTATGTAGTGTAATATTACATGTATTAAGTAAAGTAAGGTAAAGGGTTAAGAATGTGAAATAAAATTAAGAATGGCTAAAATAAAAGTTTTAAATTTTTATCCAATGTTTTTAGTTTGAATCAAAGGTAAACCGGCCCAATACCAAACACACCATTTACCATCACGCAACCCTCAGTCCTCACACATAAATTTCCACAGTAAACACATAGGTAATTCCATTAATTATCTAACAATGGCTTCTTCATCTATTGTTATTAAAGTAAGTTTTATACCCTTTTTTATTCTTTCCGCATTATAATTCATATTTTTCTAGGGTTTGCTTAATTACTTATTTTAGTATCTTATTTATTTGTATATGATTATAGAACAATTATTTATTTTAATGGGAAGGTTTTTTTTTTTTTTAATTAAAGGTTTTATTGGCTTAATATGGTTTGATGATGACTATTAATTAGTATCATTTTTTGTTTTTGTTTTTTTTATTTTTTATTACTGCATGTGTCTTGTAGTATTTTTTTTTTATGTGTTTAAACATAATTTGTTTCATATGTGAGTATGTGACTGTGGTTTTGAATTTTGTTTGTGATTATTGGTAGCATTCATATATACAATCAACAAAATCACCTTTTTGCAGTGTCATGTTAATTCAGGCTAACCATGTTTTTTCTAATTAAGGAATTATTATGTATTTGGTTCATTATTGTAGAAAAACATGATAAGCAGAAACCAAAACTCTTTATATAAATCAAACAACCAAAAGTTCAACAGCGGAAGCTAACAACCATAAACGATCACCACAGCTACACTGGTGTGATCCTATTATCTACTTGATAATAGTTTTACAAGATAACAACAACAATAAATGGATAGACAGGATCTTGAGTTAAAGTCTCAAGATCAGCAGAAATGAGAGAGAGATTCTTTATAGCGGCTTAAAACCAAGATACACTCCTCTAACCCTAGCTGAAGAGAAGAGAGAGACTTATATAGCTGGACCTCCAACGGTCACAACTCAGCTGGGCTGAAGAGAGCTTGGGCTTAGAAAAGAGAACATGGACTGGGGTGCAACAAGCCCAAAGATAACCTGAAACAAAAACATAAAACCAAGAAACACAAGAATATAGGATTATATATTTTAACATCCCCCCTTAATCCGATATTCCAAAGAGGTCAATCATTCCAAGTTTCTCTACAAGACACTGATGCTGAGAAATGTCCAACCCTTTGGTAAAGATATCAGCAATTTGCTTTGCTGAATCAACCTTGACAGTTTTAACAACACCATTTAAGATTTTTTCTCTCACAAAGTGGAGATCAATCTCAAGGTGTTTAGTTCTCTCATGAAATACAGGGTTAGCAGCTATTTTGATAGCTGAGTTACTGTCACAGTGCAGATCAACTGGCAGCAGATTTATACATTGCAGATCCTGAAGGATTTTCAAAATCCAAATGATCTCACTGGTTAAAGATGCTAGGGCTCTATACTCAGCCTCAGCAGAAGATTTGGAGAGAGTATTTTGTTTCTTGCTTTTCCAAGAGATGAGATTCTCATTCATAAAAACACAATAACCAGTAATAGACTTTCTAGTGACAATGCATTTAGCCCAGACTGCATCTGAGTATCCTTTAAGAGAAACTCCAGGATTTTTAGTAATATGAATGCCAAGACCAGGAGATCCTTTAAGGTATCTCAGAATTTTAAAAGCAATTTTAAGGTGAGAAGTTAAAGGAGAATGCATGAATTGACTAAGACAATGCACAACATAGGATATATCAGGTCTGGTATTGGTCAAGTATATAAGCTTTCCCATAAGCTTTTGATAATCAACAATATTCACAAGAGCATGATCAGTAGCAGTGGGAATATTGGAAACAGACAGTTTAGCCATCAAGGGAGTCTTAGAAGGTTTGCAGGCAAGCATACCATATTCAGATAACAGATCAAGCACATATTTCCTCTGATTTAGACAAATTCCATTATCAGAATCAACCACTTCTATACCAAGGAAGTATTTAAGCTTTCCCAAATCCTTTATCTTGAATTTACTTTTCAAAAACATTTTAAACTTCTCAATTTCACCAAGATCATTTCCAGTCACAATTATATCATCAACATAAACAACGAGAGCTAGAAACACACCATTATCAGATTTAGTAAACAAAGAGTAATCAGATTTACTTTGACTAAATCCATTTTCACTGAGCACAGAGGTAAGTTTAGCATTCCATTGTCTAGGGGCCTGCTTAAGACCATAGATAGATTTTTTAAGTTTGCAAACAAGATTCTTATCACCAACATAGAACCCTTGAGGAGGTCTCATGTAAACAGATTCATCAAGCTCACCATACAAAAAAGCATTATTAACATCTAGTTGAAAAATGGGCCAGGAATTCACAACAGCAACATTAAGCACACATCTCACAGTGACCATTTTAACAACAGGAGAGAAGGTTTCCTCATAATCTACCCCTTCCCTTTGAGCACACCCCATGGAAACAAGTCTAGCCTTGTACCTCTCAATTTCACCATTGGATTTATATTTAAGTTTCCACAGCCATTTGGAGTTCAAGGCAGTTCTCCCTATGGGTAGTTCAACAACATCCCAAGTATCATTTTCAAGTAAGGCAGCAATTTCTAAGTTCATAGCATCAACCCACAAGGGGTTTTGTGATGCTTCAAAGAAGGACCTGGGTTCACAATTCTTATTCAATTGAGTGAGAAAACACAAGTTTTCACCATTTAAGTTAGAATACCCAACATATTTTTCAATCCCATATTTCACATTGGTTTTAACAACAAATTCATTATAGTTTTTTGGAAAAACAGAAGTTCTAGAAGATCTTCTTAAGGTTTGAGTACCCTGAGTATTTATGTTGGGATCAACATTTCCTTCAGAAGTATGGTTTTCATCAAGTGTGGCTGCCTCAACATCATGCAATCTGGCATCAATGTTATCACTAGATGATCCAGATGGGGAATCATCAGTGTGCACATTGTCGCCAAGAGTTGCAGAGGGGCTACCTCCACCCAGTGTCTCATGATCACTATTATGTCTAGAAGCATCTCTCTCATCATCATTAGGAAGCTCAGGGTTATTTAGATCAAAAAAATTCAACAGGTTATTTTCATGAAAGACATCAGTTTCAATATGCTTGTTCTTAATACCATTTGACACAGATTCCTGATCTGTGCTGAACTAGTCAAGTCTAATCACACAAGCTAGCCACTTGTGAATGGCAAAACGTAATAGACTTAAAACTGCTCAGACACAAATGCAATGAAGTCCTGGAGAATAGAATGAATTCTCGGGTCGTTTAGTCCCACGGAGACTCAATGGTGTGTCAAAACTAATTCAGATGATAGAGTGATCACTAAGGATAGTGATCAGTAAAGGTTTGATGAGAAATTACACTACTGACTGATTAGAATGGAATGGAATACGAATTGGAAAGCACAAAGAATCGATAAAGAAACGTAAACGTAAGTTTAAAAACTACGATACGTACAAAATAAAAAGTGAAATCTAAGAAATAAAAGACCTAAAATATGAAATGACATTTTGGAATCCTAAAATAAAAGAAAATTATTAGAAAAAGAAAATTATTTTTATAACTATTTAATTAATTATTATTAAATAAAAACTATTTTTGCTTATTTAATATTAGACTAAAATACAAGAAAATATGAAATAAAGCTAGAAAAATAAAATCATGACTTAGAAAAATTTAAAATATGATAAAACTTATTTTAAAACTGAAAATATATTTTTTAGACTTTTTATGTATTTATTATTAATTTAATACTATTTAAAACTAATTAAAATGCTAGAAAATACTATTTAAGCCAAGAAAATTATGGAAAAATATTTTTTGACTTTTATATTTATCTAAACTTAAGAAAATGAAAATTATTTTTTGAACCTTTTCTTAATTTTTGTATTAAATGCTAATTAAAATGCTTAAAACTAATTTAAATCAAGAAAAATAGCAAACAAGCTAGGAAAAATCTGAAAATTTCAAGATAAGCTTAAAATAATATAAGGAATCTAGGAAAATGGAAAACAAGTGCTTGTGTGGAGGAAAATGAAATCGATGTGCAAAGTGCTTATGAAATAAGCACTGGATAAGCTAAAGGGACAAAACAAGCACCAAACTGAAATAGAAGGTATAAACTGCTAAAAGAGCTAAAATGCAACAAAAAACAACAAGCCAAAACCTCTGATTTGTAAGTTACCAAGATTTGATGAACTTGAACTAAGGAGCTAAAAACAGTGAGAGGGTGTCTACTTTGGGCTTAAAAATAAGCACTTAATTGAGCTGAAACTGAAAACCAGTACTTGGAACTTGAACTAGACCTGGCTGAGACCTAGTAAACCAAAAAGGAGCCTTGGACAAGCTCTCAAGAGCTGGCTGCAAGGTCTGAAAACCCCCTCTGCAGACTCAGTATCAACTAAATCTATGCACAGGGCATTTGTCCCCATGTTCACAAGCAATTTTGAGCCTTATAAAAATTAGCAAAATGTACAAAATGATGATAAGTAAATAGACCTACTGAAGTTTTAAAATCCACAATTTTACTTAGATTGGCTCAAAATGAGCTCAAGAAAAATCACTCTAGCTAGGCCCAAAACAGTTTTCAAGCTTTTTAACAAAACAGTAAAGTTTGACTAAATTGAACTTTGATCATGATTTCTCAACCGAATAAGATGTTAATTGATGAAATAACACTAATGCAAGCTAGCTCTAAGATTTCTAAGCACAAAATAAGAGTATGGTTTGACAAAATCTCAACAAGAAGTCATTAAGACAGATTTAAGTATGATTTGACTTTTGATGAAATGTCTATTGAAATGATGCTAAAAATACTTATCCTAGCCTTAAAGTAAACTACCTAAGCACCTATTATTTCTGAAACAAACCCAAAGGCGCTTAATACTCAACCAAACACCCTTTAATGATCCGATAAGCAACTAAAATTGATAAACACCGCACTAGCTTGTACCAATGATCAAACCGAGCTTAATTATATTTAATACAACTAAATAAACAAGTAAAACAGATTATGACTATAAATACCAGTTCAAGCAAAATATGCAAACTAACTTGGAAAATGGAACTTGAAATACAACTCACATAGGTCCAAATTGGTGTTGCAGGCTAAACCAAACCCAAAACCAATCTAAACTAGTCTATTTAAACCCATATCCATCCTCTCGCATCACCCAAATCATCACCAAATTGCTTGAACCAAAATTTCACTAAACAGTTGACTTTTGTTGACCATCCATGGAATTACTTGAAACCTGAATCATGAGTTAACCAAGAGCTTTAATAAGCTTTAGTGAGCTTATTTGAGATTAAATTGAACTTTTTAAAGCTTGCAAATAAGAATTTTAAACTGACTTATACCACAGTAAACATTAAACTTGGAATTTAAATAAAAACTTGGATTGGAACTCAAAAGCACCTTACAATGAAGCTTTAACTTAAGTGAGATACAAACAATCTGAAATTACAACATTTTAATTAAACTAAGACATTGATTAATAAAAACGACATAAGGAAAATTTTATAAAACTAACTACTACTCTCCTTCTCTCCACTTGCTTCCCTTTATATTCCAAACACCTTTTCCACTTGTTCTGATCAATTCCCACTTCTATTTTTGACCTTTGGATGAGTTGAAGCACTCTTGGCCGTTTGATTAACTTTTGGCGGGAAATGGTATTTGACAGGTGGAGGGATTGAGTGAATGGGGAGGTTGTATTTAATGTATTTTGTTGTTTAGGTGAGGTGGAGGGGACATGGATGGTGATATGTTGAGGTGGAGGTGAGGATGGGTGGTAAGGAAGAGTGTTTGCAGAGAGCAGGTGGGAGGGAAGACTTATTGGCGCCAAGTTGGGTGGTTTGACTGGAATGGTTGACTGGGTATTAATAATCAAGGGGGTCAAAAGTGGTAAGGGTCCAAAAGCTATGGCAGGGGTCAAAATGAATTATGACAAGGCCAAGAGTGTTAAGGGTTTAATAATACACAAGGACCTATTTGCAATTTTACGAAAAACAAGGACCACAGTGCCATTTATGCAAAGTTGCTCCAAGGACTAAAAGTGACAAGCTTCCATACTACAAGGACCAAACTTGACATTTTCCAATTTTCCAGGGGCCATTTATGACATTTTTCAAACTTGAGGGACCAAAGTTGTAGTTTTGCAAATTTTATATTTCAAGGGTTTGTTTTGACAACTTTTGAATCCCATGGACCGTAAATGACATTTTTCTTTATTTTGATATACCAGGGACTGTTTTTGACAACTTTTGAAACTTGGGGACTAAAGCGCCAATTTTGCAAACTTGATACGTTTTCATCCGATTTTGATCTTTTGCATTTAAAACACATAAAACACCGATTTGTGATATTTTTATCATTTTGATGCATTTTGAGTGTTTTCGATGTTTTTGCGCCTAGATAGTACAAAATGATGAGTTTTAGACACTCATCAATCCCCACACTAAGATATTGCTAGTCCCTAGCAATGTTTTGAAGTTTTAATGGATTTTAAAACTCTTTACCAAAAGCCATCACTTCGGAGTAGCCAATTGTTTCAGTTCAAGTAAGAACCTTGGTACAATGATAACCAAATGATTTTGAGCAAATCATAAGTCGTAAACGGATTTGATTTGTCTTTACCGTAAGTCGTTTGCTCGGACTAGCCAACTCTTAGATAAATTATCAATATTATCTTTGGTGAGCCGATTACCAATTATGGTTTTTCCATCGCCTTTACCACAAGCCATAATCTTGCGGGCTAGCCAACTCTTTACTTTTAGGATATGGTGAGTTGAATACCATACAATTTTGGGCAAATTGCAAGTCGTAAACGGATTTGATATATCTTTACCAAGAGCCGTTTGCTCTGGATTAGCCAATCCTTTTGTCTATTAGACAAGGCGGATCGATAACCAAGTCGAGTAAGTGTAGAACACTTACTCCAAAAAAAATTTGGCCAAAAATTGGGGAATTAGGCGGTATAATTATATGATAAAATTCGTGAGAATTCCCCACACTAGAAATGAATATTGCCCTCAATATTCAAAGTACCTACCGTTATGCCGAAACATAGAACGTAAAAGGGAAATACTACGCCATTATTTTGAAAGTTTTTTTTTTTTTTTTTTTATTTTAGAGATATATATATATAACATGTGGGCATCACCCCACACCAAGGTGGTAGAAAGGGTAAGAAGTCGAAATATGGGTGAAAACCCATATGGTGTGTGCTCTTGTTTTTGATTACCGAGTCGCTAGCTTGACTCGACCCCGCATTAATTGGTTCATGGGGAAGCAAAGTGGAAGAAACAATCTCCATCGGACTTTCATTCAAGATGTTTGGACAAACATTTGAAGCACGTGAAAGTTCCACACCGATGAGATATATAGAGACAGACCCGGCTCATAAATGATAAATAAAAATGTCGGGGTCAAATATAGTGTCTTCATTCCCGAAGGAGTGAAGAAGAGAGGAAGTCACCGAGTAGGTGAAGAAAAGAAGGAAAATCATGATAACAATCATGACTAAATCTTCTTCCTCGGGATTAAGTGCAGTTGCACTTATTTGGATTTTATTGGTTGAGCTCTTTGGGTTGGAAGGCATCTCGGTTGGGAGGGTGGGAAGATTTGTCATAACTATGCAAATTGAGATTCTCTCCCGATCATGATTTTGCCATCCAAGCAATCATACTCCAATGGAGATATGATATGAGTGAGTTCACCGGAGAACTCCTCGTGAAGAGTATACTGGAGGTGGGACATGTGCGGTACCATGGGCTATAAATATGCACCTCGTCCATTATAGTCTCGTGTCGACTCATCACTATCAAAGATTGGATTAACTGAATTTAGAGTAAATTCATAATCGAATTCGAATAAGGGATTAGTGATAGTCGTATTAACTGTTGTGGAAACAACATGGTCAACATCCTCTTCTAAGTTGACGATCTCGGAATGTGGAAGTGATGCATCAATAAATTCTATGTCTTTAGAATATAAAGAATCGGCATCACTATAATCACTGTCAAAATCGGAGAAAGTCTCAACAAGATCATTTGTAAGAGGAGAAAACACATCACACTCATTATCAAGAATTCCTCGACTCACTTGGGATCGGGATAAGGTTCTCAACATTAGACGATTCCGCTTCCGAATAGTGCTTGAGATGCTTATCCCCATGGTGAGAGAGTCTTTGGGATCAAAAATTTCAAAGAAATAGGATCATCGACCTCTTCCAAAGGAATTCACTTCTCTCAACCGCGTGAGTGAAGGGAAGAGTCGAAATGAAAGGCTCAAACGGAGTGGATTGCCACTCGAGTCATAGATTCCTCATCAAAATCATCATCGCCGTCGCCATCATAGTCGCATACCTAGAGGTTTCCAATATTGAGAACTTACTCTAGTCGCTTGTTCTTCAAAGACATGCTTTTCGACGAGACTCTTCTTTAACCAATTCTTTTAAATCTTTGAGTATATCTAGACAATTTTCGAGAAGTTCATGAGGATTTGCAGAGGTTGTGTTTGAATCGTTTGGTCTTGTGGAGGTTGGTCATGATAAGAGTAGTCATAATTGTTACAAGGATTATGCTCATAGACAAGCGTGTTCCCCGCTTGACACTCAAAACTCGGGTGAGGACCTCCACAATACTCACAAGAATATGTCTCCATCTCATAGTGCGGGGTTGGTTGAGGAAATTAGTTGTTTCATTGTAGGATTTTGGTCATATACAAACCCGCTTCCGGATTCACAATGCCACAACCGGGCAATTTCCACCATTTTGAGGTCCCCACACCATTCACAACCAAATTGGTGAGGATGAGACATAGAAAGAATCAAATGGTTTTAGAGGGTAAGAAATGTAGAATCAAAAGATGTGAGAGGTAAAGATGGATTTTATTTTTGGATTTTGAAAACATTTTGCAAAAACAAAGAATGAAAATATTTTTGTGTTGTTAACACTTCGTGAAAAGTGTTAATGAACTTTTGGATTTTCGATAACTTTACAAAAAACTTTTACAAAAGATGGTATATGTGCAAGCACGGTCTCGAAAAGGTTTAAAACACGCTAAAGCCTCCCCGTGCGCGCCAAAATTTGATCTCATCTTGAACTAGTCAAGTCTAATCACACAAGCTAGCCACTTGTGAATGGCTAACCGTAATAGACTTAAACCGCCGCACACAAATGCAATGAAGTCCCGGAGAATAGAATGAATTCCGGTCGTTTAGTCCCACCGAGACTCAATGGTGTGTCAAAACTAATTCAGATGATAGAGTGATCACTAAGGATAGTGATCAAGAAAGGTTTGATGAGAAATTACACTCTTGACCGATTAGAATGGAATGGAATACGAATTGGAAAGCACAACAATCGATAAAAGAAACGTAAACGTAAGTTTAAAACTACGATACGCACAAAATAAAAAGTGAAATCTAAGAAATAAAATACCTAAAAATATGAAAATGACATTTTTGGAATCCTAAAAATAAAAGAAAATTATTAGAAAAAGAAAATTATTTTTATAACTATTTAATTAATTATTATTAAATAAAAACTATTTTTACTTATTTAATATTAGACTAAAATACAAGAAAATATGAAATAAAGCTAGAAAAATAAAATCATGACTTAGAAAAATCTAAAATATGATAAAACTTATTTTAAAACTGAAAATATATTTTTTAGACTTTTTATGTATTTATTATTAATTTAATACTATTTAAAACTAATTAAAATGCTAGAAAATACTATTTAAGCCAAGAAAATTATGGAAAAATATTTTTTTGACTTTTTATATTTATCTAAACTTAAGAAAAATGAAAAATCATTTTTTTGAACCTTTTCTTAATTTTTTGTATTAAATGCTAATTAAAAATGCTTAAAAACTAATTTAAATCAAGAAAAATAGCAAACAAGCTAGGAAAAATCTGAAAATTTCAAGATAAGCTTAAAATAATATAAGGAATCTAGGAAAAATGGAAAAACAAGTGCTTGTGTGGAGGAAAATGAAACTGATGTGCAAAGTGCTTATGAAATAAGCACTTGGATAAGCTAAAGGGACAAAACAAGCACCAAACTGAAACAGAAGGTATAAACTGCTAAAAGAGCTAAAATGCAACAAAAAACAACAAGCCAAAACCTCTGATTTGTAAGTTACCAAGATTTGATGAACTTGAACTAAGGAGCTAAAAACAGTGAGAGGGTGTCTACTTTGGGCTTAAAAATAAGCACTTAATTAAGCTGAAACTGAAAACCAGTACTTGGAACTTGAACTAGACCTGGCTGAGACCTAGTAAACCAAAAAGGAGCCTTGGACAAGCTCTCAAGAGTTGGCTGCAAGGTCTGCAAAACCCCTGTGCAGACTCAGTATCAACTAAGTCTATGCACAGGGCATTTGTCCCCATGTTCACAAGCAATTTTGAGCCTTATAAAAAATTAGCAAAAATGTACAAAAATGATGATAAGTAAATAGACCTACTGAAGTTTTAAAATCCACAATTTTACTTAGATTGGCTCGAAATGAGCTCAAGAAAAATCACTCTAGCTAGGCCCAAAACAGGTTTTCAAGCTTTTTAACAAAACAGAAAGTTTGACTAAATTGAACTTTGATCATGATTTCTCAACTGAATAAGATGTTAATTGATGAAATAACACTAATGCAAGCTAGCTCTAAGATTTCTAAGCACAAAATAAGAGTATGGTTTGACAAAATCTCAACAGTAAGCTGTTAAGACAGATTTAAGTATGATTTGACTTTTTGATGAAATGTCTATTGAAATGATGCTAAAAATACTTATCCTAGCCTTAAAGTAAACTACCTAAGCACCTATTATTTCCTAAAACAAACCCAAAGGCAGCTTAATACTCTGAACCAAACACCCCTTTAATGATCTGATAAGCAACTAAAATTGATAGAAACACTTCACTAGCTTGTACCAATGATCAAACTGAGCTTAATTATATTTAATACAACTAAATAAACAAGTAAAAACAGATTATGACTATAAATACCAGTTCAAGCAAAATATGCAAACTAACTTGGAAAATGGAACTTGAAATACAACTCACATAGGTCCAGCTGGTGTTGCAGGCTAAACCAAACCCAAAACCAATCTAAACTAGTCTATTTAAACCCATATCCATCCTCTGCATCACCCAAATCATCACCAAATTGCTTGAACCAAAATTTCACTAAACAGTTGACTTTTGTTGACCATCCATGGGAATTACTTGAAACTGAATTGTGAGTTAACCAAGAGCTTTAATAAGCTTTAGTGAGCTTATTTGAGATTAAATTGAACTTTTTAAAGCTTGCAAATAAGAATTTTAAACTGACTTATACCACAGGAAACATTAAACTTGGAATTTAAATAAAACTTGATTGGAACTCAAAAGCACCTTACAATGAAGCTTTAACTTAAGTGAGATACAAACAATCAAAATTACAACATTTTAATTAAACTAAGACATTGATTAATAAAAAGCGACATAAGGAAAATTTTATAAAACTAACTACTACTCTCCTTCTCCCACTTGCTTCCTTTATATTCCAAACACCTTTTCCACTTGTTCGATCAATTCCCACTTCTATTTTTGACCTTTGGATGAGTTGAAGCACTCTTGGCCGCTTGATTAACTTTTGGCGGAAATGGTATTTGATGGTGGAGGATTGAGTGAATGGGGGAGAGTTGTATTTAATGTATTTTGTTGTTTAGGTGAGGTGGAGGGGACATGGATGGTGATATGTTGAGGTGGAGGTGAGGATGGGTGGTAAGGAAGAGTGTTTGCAGAGAGCAGGTGGGAGGGAAGACTTATTGGCGCCAAGTTGGGTGGTTTGACCGAATGGTTGACTGGTATTAATAATCAAGGGGTCAAAAGTGGTAAGGGTCCAAAAGCTATGGCGGGGTCAAAATGAATTATGACAAGGCCAAGAGTGTTAAGGGTTTAATAATACACAAGGACCTATTTGCAATTTTCTGAAAATACAAGGACCACAGCTGCCATTTATGCAAAGTTGCTCCAAGTACTAAAAGTGACAAGCTTCCATACTATAAGGACCAAACTTGACATTTTCCAATTTTCCAGGGGCCATTTATGACATTTTTCAAACTTGAGGGACCAAAGTTGTAGTTTTGCAAATTTTATATTTCAAGGGTTTGTTTTGACAACTTTGAATCCCATGGACCGTAAATGACATTTTTCTTTATTTTGATATACCGTGGACTGTTTTTGACAACTTTTGAAACTTGGGGACTAAACCGCCAATTTTGCAAACTTGATACGTTTTTCATCCGATTTTGATCTTTTGCATTTAAAACACATAAAACACGATTTGTGATATTTTATCATTTTGATGCATTTTGAGTGTTTTCAGATGTTTTTGCAGTCTAGATAGTACAAAAATGATGAGTTTTTAGACACTCATCAATTCCTTAAAAGGAAATATGGACTCAAAGAATTTAACATATCTGGACACAAAAAATTGACATCTATCAAGACTATAGAGCCTGTATCCTTTTTGAGAACTAGAGTAACCCATCATAACACATTTTTCAGATCTGCTGGTGAGCTTATCATGACTATTAAGAATAGTAGCAAAACCAAGACAACCAAACATTCTGATAAGAGAGAGATTAGGAGGACAATTATAAATCACATGGTAAGGGGATTTTCCATTTAGCATAGAAGAAGGTAATCTGTTAATGAGATAAGTAGCAGTTAGCACACATTCATTCCAAAATCTTAAGGGTATTCCCCCCTGAAACATAAGACATCTGGTCACATTCAAGAGATGTCTATGTTTCCTTTCAATCACCCCATTTTGCTGTGGGGTGTAAGGAACAGAAGTTTGATGAGTAATCCCCATGTTATCACAAAACTTGTTAAAGGTTTCATTTTGAAATTCAGTTCCATTGTCACTTCTAAACACTTTAATAGTCTTTTTGAACTGGTTTTTAATCAAATTGTAAAAGATCTTAATAGACTCAAAAACTTCATCCTTGGATTTAATGAGATACACCCACACAGCTCTAGTATAATCATCAACAATGGTAAGAAAATATCTATGGCCAGAGTGACTGACCACCTTATATGGTCCCCACAGATCAAGATGAACAATATCACCAAGCATTTTAGATTTATGATCACTTAAAGGGAAGGGTTCCCTAGTCTGTTTAGCTCTTTGACAGATTTCACAAACCTCAATTTTATCATTTTTTTCAATTTTCAAATAATTTTTTAGAACATCAAGAGCAGGGTCACCAGGGTGGCCAAGTCTATAGTGCCAATCATATTTAGATAAACAACTCTTATACTGAATATTATCAATATCACATTTAGTACCTTCAGTATCTAAATAGTATAGACCACCACATTGTTTACCAATCCCCAGGATGTTTTTCAGATTCAAATCCTGATTCACAAAGAAACATTTACTTTCATCAAACACAACTAAGATCTTATTATCTTTAGCAAGTTTATGAACAGAAATCAAAGTCACACAATAATCAGGAATGACAAGCACATCAAACAGGACAAGACCATTTCCAAGTCTAAGGTTTCCAATTTTAGAGATGATGGCACTAGTGCCATTTGGGTGAGACACTTTGATATTAAGATGAGATATATCATATACATTTTCTAACTCTTTCTCACTATTGGTCATGTGCTGATTAGCACCAGAGTCCACAACTTTTCCAACATATTTCATTTTTGTCATAGAACTAGAACTGGAACAAAAAAAATTATCAAAATTGTCATTGAACAGTTTGCTAGAATTAAAGTAGGTACCTGCCATGTTGGCTTGGACATTTTTCTCAGACATTTTGGTTTCCTTAATGAGGGAGACCAAAGTGGCAAGTTGCTCATCAGTGAACCCTGAGGATCCAGAGGGACTATCAGACCCTGAAGACCCAACAGAGTTGTATGCAACATTTTTGCTCTTACCACCTTGTCCCCCTTTCTTTTTTCCAAAATCAGCAGGATACCCAATGATTTTAAAGCATCTGTCTATAGTATGACCAGTATAACCACAATGCTCACACACAACTTCAGAGTTAACATTCATATTAGGTCTTATCACATTGTTCCCACCAGGTTTGAACCCAGTGTTAGAATTAGGTCTGAAGGCAGAAGAGTTATGTCTAACATTAGTATAAGAGTTCTGATTTTTTTGAAAATTGTTTCTAACAAGACCACTGGCTAAGAAGGCAGAGGTCTGAACCCTTTGTGAGGTACCAGAATTGGTTCCAGATGCCACTCTGTGAGATTCCTCACTAGAGATAATGGCATAAGCCCCTTTAACATCGTGTAAGGTCTCTAGACGTAATAGAACTTCTAATACTCATGTAAGACTCATCAAGACCCATCAAAAATTGCATAAGTTTCAGCAGTTGATTATGCTTTTTAAACTCATCAGAAGCAGTGCACACACAATTAGGCAACTCAACCATGGCATCATATTGTTTCCACAAGGCATTCAACTTATGATAATAGTCAGACAGATTCGACCCATTTTGTTTTAAAGAACTGATTTTATGATGCAGGTTGAATATAACAGAACCATCAACTTTATGATATGTTTCCTTTAACTCATTCCAAACATGTTTAGCTTTTTTTGAGAAAATTTGGCCAAGGAATAACTCCTCTGAGATATAATTCAAAATCCATCCTAAAACAACATCATTAACTCTATCCCATTGCTTAGCTAGAACCTCATCAGTAATGGACCTTTTACAAGAGCCATCAATAAAACCAATTTTATTCTTACCCTCTAGGGCAAGAAGCATAGCATTAGCCCAAATTTGATAATTTTCAGTCCCTCTAAGTTTGACAGAGATAACAGTAAGCACAACAGAGTCATTAGGATGCAAATGAAGAGGATTACTAACATCAAGTTTACCAATAAGAGTGACAGGATCACTGACACCCTCATCGTCAGAATTACCATGTTCAGACATAATACCAAAAATTAAAAACAGCCAAACAAATAATCAAACATAGAGATAAAAAAGAGCAGCAACACCTTATACCTCCACAAACAACAATTAATCTCCAACAACCAATCACAACTTCTCAAATGTCCCTCAACCTATCCTCCAGCATTCTAAACAGAGAAATAAAAGGAATAAATAAAAGGAGAGAGACAAGAGGTGTTACAGCGCTATCTCCACAGCACAATCGAACTGTTTCTCCTAGATTCACTTAGTCTAGGAGGCAACAGAACCGCCAAGCCACTAACAACCAGATCCAAGATCCCCTGAAATATAGAAACCCTTTTTTCTTTTAAAATGACCTGTCTCTGATACCATGTAGAAAAACATGATAAGCAGAAACCAAAACTCTTTATATAAATCAAACAACCAAAAGTTCAACAACGGAAGCTAACAACCATAAATGATCACCACAGCTACACTGGTGTGATCCTATTATCTACTTGATAATAGTTTTACAAGATAACAACAACAATAAATGGATAGACAGGATCTTGAGTTAAAGTCTCAAGATCAGCAGAAATGAGAGAAAGATTCTTTATAGCGGCTTAAAACCAAGATACACTCCTCTAACCCTAGCTGAAGAGAAGAGAGAGACTTATATAGCTGGACCTCCAACGGTCACAACTCAGCTGGGCTGAAGAGAGCTTGGGCTTAGAAAAGAGAACATGGGCTGGGGTGCAACAAGCCCAAAGATAACCTGAAACAAAAACATAAAACCAAGAAACACAAGAATATAAGATTATATATTTTAACAATTATATATATGTTCTTGGACCAGCTAAGTAAATCTGCTTGTAATGTATTTTGTGTGCGTGATATTGATTGATTTCATCTCCCTTTTGTCAAAATTTTGATTTCATCTCGTTTAATTCATTCTGTACACAAAAAACTGATCTTGGAGTATATATTTGTGATCCCTTATTGTGCAGGTCAATAATGGGTATACCTTGAGGCGATTCAGTGCATCTGTTGTTGACAACAAACTTTCTCTCGACATCGTTATGTTGAAAGACAAAATCTGCAGTCTCTTTAGCTTTGGTTCTAATGTTGAGTTTGCTATGACTTACGTTGATGAAGATGGTGATGTGGTTACTCTTATTGATGATGATGATCTTCGTGATGCTGTCCGACAATCTCTGAATCCATTAAGGATTGTCGTTAATGGTAGAGCAAGTTATGCAACCCTGCCACATCTACCATTTACCGCAAATCGAGCGAGGCGACAGATGCTGGTACATGATTCGGCTGTTCCTTATAATCAAACCTTCAACTCTGGGTCTCTGGAATTGCGAGACCTAACGTTGAACCCCATGTTCCAACTTTTGCTCAGCATTTGGGACCTCCCTCTTCTTCAGTTAATGCGAGGATCCTGGAGGCACCTAATGGTGGTGCATCAAGTGTTAATGGTGAATCATCAGCTTTCAGATATGCAAATTAAACAATGAAGCTGGAAGCCTAGAAGTGAAGTAAAAAAGGTATAATTGCTAGCGTATGTGATAATTATCAATATATGCATTAGGCTCATTTGATTTTAATAAAGGGATAGTTACACTACTACAAAAATGGACATAGAGCCCCCTTAATAAAGCCCGGTTTTAATGGAAAACGGGCTCTAAAGGGATCCCGTGTTCATGAAAAAGGTATACAACCATGTTTTCTTTAAGAAAACCGGGCTTTATGTTGAAAAAAGAATAGAGCCATGTTTTCTTCAAAGCAACCGGGCTCTATTACTTATATAGAGCCATGTTCCTTACTACAAAAACGGGCTTTATGTGCTAAACTATTAGAGCCCTGTTTTCTTGTGCAAAATAGCCACCTAAACATTTCCATTACTCCGCTCAAAACTTTCCCCAAAAATCAAAATCGCATTTTCATTATCCCTCACTTTCTCCAAAAATCAAAATCACATTTCATTATCCCCACCCTTACCCTCTTCATCTCGTCACACATTATCTCTCCATTTTCCATTATGCCCTGATTTCTGTAATCGACCTTTGGTAGAAGATAGCATCCTTATTACATATTATCCACCACCTTATCCTCTTCAGTCGTATCATTGCAAATCACATACCCCTCGCGATTCACCATCTTCACTCCCGATTTCATGTCCATTTATCAATAAATCAGGTACTTTATTGCGTCATGTGTTCAATTTAATTATCAATTTGATGTATTCATGACTCAGTTTCGTGTTTGGTTGATTTTTATTTTTTGGAATTAGGTTCATATAATCGGATTTGGGGAACTGCTGTGGGTTACAAGTTTGGGAGCTTTTGTTTATGCTCGGTTCATGTTCGCTTAAAGGTATGTATATGCTTTTGGTTATACTTCTTTAGCTCAGCCAGTTACTATGAGTGGTTAGATTCTTTATTTGTCGTGTGTTTGTTTTGTTATGATTTTGTTGTTAAAAAAGTTGCAAAGAAAAATTATATCTTAGGTTGGGTATATGTAACAACATTATTTGGTCTTAGGCTTATGTTATTTTGGCTATATGTAACAACATTATTTGTGGAAAAGCTAATTTTGGGTAATGTGTGTTCAGATTTTGGGTTGATTTCGGGTGAGCTTCACGAGCATTTTGACGTGTGTACCGGAATCAAAGATAATCTAGCAAGTTCTACCATGACGTATTTGATTTGCTGCATTCTACCAAGGATGCTGTCTTGACGAGGCGACCTTTGTGCCTTTGTGGTTGCAAATGAGGCCCCGCATTTGGTGTTACTTTATAATTGCGCACCACGCCTTATGGGTTATGTATGTGTAAGTGTTATGTATTTTAATTGTATTTTATTATGCGGGAGTGAACCCCGACATCTTGGCAAGGCAACCACACACGGGTTGTGATTGCGGCCGTGCGGGGGTGTTACCAAGGCCGGTATCTTGGCGGAAACCCGCCCTAGCTACGGTTGCGACCAATGCCGGCATTTGGTTTTCCATATAATACATCAATAACTGCTTGAAATGATGTACTTTTGAACCGGAATAGTTTGTCGCTTTCGCCAGCAAAAGAAATCGGTCCAATGTCGTTCTTTCTCTCATTCTAAATTTGCTACGTTAGATGCTTATCGTTTGATTGTGCAACATTTGTCATCAAACACAGTAACCAACGGGTATCTTGTCGCACTCACCACACTCGTGTTGTGGGTTACAACAGCTTAGGGGTGTCAATAGGGTCGGGCTGAATCGGGTTTAAAAATCTTATCTGGTTGTGTGACTGGAACCCGATAACCCGACATAGTTATCGGGTCTGGTTAGGGTTGAATTATTTTTTTTATCAGGTTATCGGGTCAACCCAATAAGACCCGAAATTCATTTTCCGAAACTTATTTCCCTAAAAGTTTTATAAGCATATTAGTTTTCACAATTACATAAAATATTTCCCCCTAACAGTTAGCAAAAGTAGTTTGTTAGTTCAGTTGCATGCTTTTTATTTTTGCTTAATACTAGTGTTTCTTATTATCTTCTTTATAAAGAAGGTACTGCTATTTGTTTTTTTGCGCATACAGAAGGTCATACAAGAAATATTTACGATGAAACAAGTGGTGCGATTAAACCATGGATAAGATACTGATTTGTACAACTTATTTGGACTTTGTGGGAGTTAGACAGCTGGTAGTAATTGAGAGGTACAAAACTTTATATAATACGTCTAACTTATTTGCTTAAAATATTTCTAATAAACTAGCAATTTGAGCACCATTGCGGGAGAACGCTACTGAAGATAAAACATGCGAACCAATCAATTGCAAGTCTTTCTCATGTGTAAATATATACTAGTACGTAGTATTTCTTTTAACATGTTTTCTATTCACTTCATGTGCAGCAAGGAACGAACATTCATTCTTTGTTTTGTTCTATATCTGTGTGTAAAAAAAACTAAAGAACCCGATTAACCCGAATCACCCGACACCCAACATAATCCGACCCGACAACAACCCGAACCCGATTACTTATCGGGTCGGGTTGCGGGTCAAATTTTTAAAATAAAAAACCCGAACCCCAGTGCAGGTCCAAACCATTTACTTCAAGTACGTTAAAAACCATTTTTTCACCCAAATCACAGCCCATCACCACTTTCTTTCTTGAATCTTAAGGTACTTTTTTTAGTGTTTCGTATATATTTGTATTTAGGTTTATGTTAATTCAGACTTCTATTATCATTGTTATTAGATAATAACGTTATCCATACTAAGAACCACTATGGGATAACTGTTATTTTTTCTTTGAGGGCGTTAATTGGTGTTTGTTGCTTCTGCAGTTCCTTCACTTGAAAAGTTTCCGGTTATAGAAGTTGGCAAGATTCCTGGCGAACTAATCCTTCAAATGGTCATATATTGCTTAATTCGTGAAGGAAGTCAGAATCCTTAAAGTTACTAACGATGGAGATAGACCAATACAGGTGTTTTCCTTGGTACATTTTCCGAGATTTTTCATACAGTTTTCACTACTTCAAGATAGATTGTTATTAAGGCTATAACTCGAAGTTATTATAGAAATCTCAGAAGTTGGTGGTCTGATATTATTTTATGTGTGCCCATCACCATCAGGTGTAGATGGCTCAGGCTCCCCACCTACTCCATCGTCCAAAAATGATGCAACAGATACCCATCATCACGACTAAAACACCAGAAAACCGTCAACTCAAAGTTGCTACATTGTTTCATGTGTATCCTCCTGCCTTTCTAAGAAAGATAAGGTAGCACTTCCATAGTAGTACACAAGAATACCACTAATTAAACATCACAAAAACAGTTTCACAATCATGTTTTTTGTTGGGCTAAGGGAAATGACATACAAAATGACTTTCAATTTGTTGAAATATATGAGTTGGGATACAAGCTCATGTTTGACTTTAAGTCAAAGGGCTTGTTATGCCAATATGTTCTAATGTTTGTATGTTTGGCTATTAGTAGCAGGTTTTATATCTTGAGGGGTTGATTTGTATTTTATGCTGGTATATAAGCTGGTCTTTCTCTTGGCTGGATGTATCTTTCACATATTATCTCTCTCTCTCAAAAACGTTGAAGTCTCTTTCTCTCAAGTGTGGTCTGGTATTATTGATCTTGGTTAACTCTGATCATCTTGATCAGTTTTATAGATTGTTAGGTTGTATTGAGAGTTGTAGTGAGGATCTGGTGTATTCATATATTTGTAGTGAGATAGATAGAACCCTTCCGAAGGGGATTATCTTTGTCTTGTGTATTTGTTTGGTGAGCACACGCTTTGTGGACTCATCTTCTTGTCTATTCAGTTAATAAAAGATTTCACCAAGGGGTGGTTGGCTGGGTGAATTGATTGTGTTGTGGTTGGTTTAAGAGCAGATTTGGTTATTTTAACATGGTATCAGAGCCACGGTTTTGATCTCCGTTGGTTCTTGATATTAGGGTTTCTAGGGTTTGATCTCAAATTTGGGGGTTTCTTGGTTCTTGAGCAATTGGGTTCTTGTGAGGTTGTTTTCTTAACGGCCGTAGTGTTAATTGCTGTTTTTAGTGGTGGATCTTGAATTTGTCGATTGGGTTTTTTGAAACCCTAATTGATAAATTTGGGGATCTTGGTTCTGGTGATTCCTGGTGGTGTTCTTGGGGTTCTTGGTTGGTTATTGATTTTCTTGACTTGAATCAAGAAGGTTGGTAATCTGCTTTCACGCGTATCTTCTAAGGAAGGTTTATCTCTTCTCTTAATTCTCTCGAGTGCTTTAGTTTTACACCGCAAACTCGTGGGTAACTTCTTGACCTGCCTCCTTGAGAGGTATGGAAACCTGCTCTTCCCACAGATAGGTGTAAGACTGGGTGTTTCAGTAGAATTGGGTGTGAGTTTAGTGTTCTTGGTAGTTTTCTTGGTGATAGTATAGTTGGTTGTAGTTTTATTGGTTTTTTTTTGTTCTGGTAGTCTTTAGTTTTTTGTCTGGTTGTTTGTTGCTATCTTTTATTTCTTGGTTTATTATGGCTGAAGTTCTTATTAGTTCTTTGGATGCTGGTAATCCTCTCTACTTGCATTCTAGTGATAATTCTAATATTCCTATTGTGCATTTTAAACTCACTGGATCTGATAATTACAAAATGTGGTCTCATCGCTATGAAAATTGCTTTAAAGGGTAAAAATAAAATGGGATTTGTTGATGGTACCGTGTTAAACTCACATTAGTGTTGTTCTTTCCCAAAGAAGGGGAAAGATGTAATGCTATAGTTCTTGGTTGGATTCTTGGGTCTTTGTCTTCGAGTTGTACTTAGGTCAAGTCTACTCTGAAATTGCATCCGAAGTTTGGGATGAATTACAGGAAACTTATGATAAAATTGATGGTTCTGTTATCTTTAATGTGATTCATAAGACTAACTCTCTTAAGCAAGGTGATTTGTCTCTGCCTGATTATTATCACAAGTTAAATTCTCTTTGGAGAGAATTTGATACCTTAACTTTGTTGCTTGCTTGTACTTGTGCTGCTCATGAGGGAATTTTGAAACATAATCAACTTGTTAGACTCATGCAGTTTCTTATGGGCTTAAATGATGTGTATCAACCTATTAGGAGTAACATTCTTGCTAGGGACCCTTTGCCTGATGTCAAAGAAGCTTTTAATGTTGTATCTAGAGAGGAATCTCATAGAGGTCTTCACTCTATTTCTGGTCCTAATAGTAAGACTCAACCTGCTGCTTTTGTTGCTAAGACTAATAACAATTCTAATTCTAATAACAATTTTGTTAGAGAAATGGTAATAGTAACAATAATACCGTAATAGGGGACCTAATCCTAATCTGGTTTGCAAACATTGTGGTTTGATTGGGCATACTATTGATAGATGTTTTGAGTTGAATGGCTATCCACCGGTTTTAAGAAGAATCCTAATCACAAAACAATCATTGTTGTCAAAAGTTTAATGCTAATAATGCGTATGTGTTTCAACCTTCTACTGGTTCTATGACCGGTTCTTTCACTAATGATCAAATGATGAAACTTTTAAGTCTCATTAATGAAAACCTTCGCTAATGGTTCTCGCAAGTATGGCGGTATATCTCCCACCTTCTTTAATAATAATGTGATGTTTAATCGCATATTGAGAAGTTTTTATTTGCTAAGTCTAGTTCGAGAAATATCATGTTACCTTAGGATGGGTTATTGATTCGGTGCTAATCAAGATATGACCGATTCTACCAAAATATGTTTAATGTTGTTGATATTTCTAGTCTCATGTTAACTGTTGGTCATCCTAATGGTACTGCTAATATTATCGCTATTGGTAGTCTTAGACTCACTTCGGTGTGGTTTTGTTTGATGTTCTTGTTGTTCCCGAGTATAATGTCATCATTATCCGTTAATAAGATGATTAAGGATAGTAAGTTCTTTGTTGGTTTTGATGAGCATAAATGTTATATTCGTGATTTGAAACCGGGCAAAATTGGGGACCGGTAGTGTCTCTGCGGTCTATACTTGTTTGATGAAACCGATTGTGGTGAGTCTAATCTTGCTATGTGTAATTTTGTATTTGTTTGTCATGTTTCTAATGAGTTATGGCATCAAAGACTTGGTCATCCTCACGATCAAGTCTTGACTACTTTGGGTAATAAAATTGGTTTTAAAAAGGTGAATCATCTTTCTCCTTGTGATGTGTGTCACAAGGCCAAACAAACTAGAAAACCATTTCCTTTAAGTGAACATAAGTCTAAAAATGTTGGGGATCTTATTCACTGTGATGTTTGGGGTCCTTATAAGGTTACTAGTAAAGATAGTTTTAAGTATTTTTTAACTTTGGTTGATGATTTTAGTAGGGTGTTTGGGTCTATCTTCAAGTCAAAATCAAGTTTGTGACCATATTACAAATTTTATAAAACTTGTTTTTACGCTTTAATAAAAAGTTAAGGTCATAAGGTCCGATAATGGAACCGAATTTGTAAATAATCAATTATCCACTCTTTTTCTCGAGTTAGGGATGATTCATCAAACTTCTTGTGCCTATACTCCTCATCAAAATGGGATTGCTGAGAGGAAACATAGACACCTTCTTAATGTTGCTAGGAGTCTTATGTTTCGTGGGGATTCCTTGAATATGTGGCCCGAGTGTGTCTTAACCATCAGATATCTTATTAACAAAGCTTCCTCCTCTCGTCTTGTTTTTTTAGTTTTAGTATGGTAAGGATCTTAGTCTCTCATATCGATCCTTTGGATGTCTCGTGCTACTCTACTATTTTAAATTCACATGATAAGTTTGGTTCTAAATCAAAATGTGTCTTAATTGGTTTTCAAGTGTGAAAAAGGCTTATAAGTTGTATGGTTTGGATAGTAAATGCTTTTTATTCAAGAGATGTTACTTTTTCTGAAACTGCTTTTCCTTTTAAAATGAAGTTATCAAATGTTTTCATAAACCTTCAAATGATTTTGGTAAATCTAATACTGAATTTAATAAATCTCAACCAAACTTTGATGATAATGGAGTAGACAACTTAAATTTTTTTGATGTCCATGGGTTTGAAAGTCCCTATGATGAAGAGGGGGGCCCTTCTAATGAGGAAGGTAGTGGTATGGCACCTTCAGATAACAGTAATAACACTGTAAATGAAGAAGGTGCAACCACAGCAACCCAGATAGATGAAAATATCACCTCTGAGGGCATAAATCAAAATGTTTTCAATGGTGAGGATCAAAATATTCAAATGGAAGCACCACCAAGCACTAGGAGGTCTAGCAGACTAGAACTCAACCTCGTTAGGTTTAATGATTTTGTTGTTGGTAGTAATGTGAAGTATGGTCTTGAGAAATATGTATCTTATTCAAATCATCTAGAGTTAATATGTGTTTCTCTACTACTCTAAATAAGTCTTGTGAGCCTAAATCTCTTTCTGAGGCTATTCAAAATCCTATGTGGAAAGATGCTATGAATTCTGAAATGGAAGTTTTACATAGAAATAATACATATGAGTTGTGTGAATTGCCTAATGGTAGATTTGCTATTGGTTGCAAGTGGATTTGGAAAATCAAATTTAAATCTACTGGTGAAGTTGATAGATATAAAGCTAGACTTGTTGCTAAGGGTTATAATCGTAGGAAGGTATTGATTATGAAGAAACATTTAGTCCTGTTGTCAAAATGGTTACTTGTTAGGTGTCTTATTGCTTTATCTGTCTCTAACAATTGGCCTTTATTTCAACCGGATTTTAATAATGCTTTTTATATGGAGATTTGTATGAAGATGTGTATATGCGCTGCCTCCTCGGTTATTATGATAAAATGAAACTAGAGTGTGCAAATTGAATAAGTCTTTGTATGGTTTAAAGCAAGCTCCTAGGCGTTGGAATGAAAAACTCACCAACGCTTTGATAGAAAATGGTTTTAAACAAAGTCTTAATGATTACTCTTTGTACACTAAAGATTGTGATGGTGTTTTCTTGGCATTATTGGTTTATGTGGATGATATTGTCATCACTGGTAATAATGTCAGTGAGATTGAGAAGTTTAAAAAGTTTCTAAATTCAAAGTTTATGATTAAAGATCTTGGTCCACTTAAATATTTTCTGGGGATTGAAGTTCTAAATTGTGAATCTGGGCTTTGTCTTTCTCAAAGAAAGTACTGTTTGGATTTGTTACTTGAATATGGGTTATTGGCTTGTAAGCCTGCTGCTACTCCTTTGCAGCAGAATGTGGTTTTGAGTCATGTTGAGACTGAAAATGATAAGTTTTTGTCTAATATGACTGAGTATCAAAAATTGGTTGGGAAGCTTATATACTTATCTCACATTAGACCGACATTTCTTATGCGCTCATTGTCTAAGTCAAGATATGCATGCTCCTCTTAACTCTCATTTTATCACAGCACTTAGAGTTTTGAGATACTTAAAACAGGCTCCTGGTACAGGTATTCAGTTTGTGTATGGTAAAAGTATTAATCTGTATGCTTATTCAGATGCAGATTGGGCTAAGTGTCCTGTTTCTAGGAAATCAGTTTCTGGTTTTTGTGTCTATTTTTGCAATAATCTGATTTCTTGGAAAAGTAAGAAACAAGCAACTATTTCTAGATCTTCATTGAATCGAGTATAGATGTCTTGCATCTACTACTTGTGAGCTTATTTGGGTTATAAAAATTTTAAAGATTTGGGTGTAGAGGATTTGTTACCGCAAGTTTATTTTGTGATAGCGCTCGCTATTCGATTGTCGCTAATCCGCTTTTTCACGAAAAACCAAACATTTTGAGATTGATTTACATCTTGTTAGAGAAAGTATCTTCGTGAGTTATTAAAACTTTGAAAGTTGCTTCGCTAGCAATGTTGCGATATATTTACTAAAGGGTTGAGTGTTTCTCAACATAAGTTGTTTTGTGATAAGTCGGGTCTCGATAGACTTGTTCAAGCCATGAGCTTGAGAGGGGTGTTGAAATATATGAGTTGGGATACAAGCTCATGTTTGACTTTAAGTCAAATGGTCATTATGCCAATATGTTCTAATGTTTGTATGTTTGGCTATTAGTAGCGTGTTTTATATCTCGAGGGGTTGATTTGTATTTTATCTTTGGTATATAAGTCGGTCTTTCTCTTGGTCGGATGTATCTTTCACATATTATCTCTCTCTCAAAAACGTTGAAGTCTCTTTCTCTCAAGTGTGGTCTGGTATTATTGATCTTGGTTAACTCGATCATCTTGATCGCTTTATAGATTGTTAGGTTGTATTGAGAGTTGTAGTGAGGATCCGTGTATTCATATATTTGTAGTGAGATAGATAGAACCCTTCCGGGGGGATTATCTTTGTCTTGTGTATTTGTTTGGTGAGCACACGCTTTGTGGACTCATCTTCTTCTATTCTAATAAAAGGTTTCACCAAGGGTGGTTGGTTGGGTGAATTGATTGTGTTGTGGTTGGTTTAAGAGCAGATTTGGTTATTTTAACACAATTATTCTTGTGGTTGTTTATATGGTGTAGCAAACGTAATTACGTAAATATGAATGGTTTTGGGTGTCTATAATCCCTATAGAACACTAAAGTAAAAGAATACAAAAAACTGAGACAAACGGATCTTGGGTGATGTCTTATTATTCAAAAATCAACATACGCATCAAAGTTGAGATACTGGACATATTTGTAACAGTTGAAGGCGTGTGAGAATGAAATTCCGCGCTTATGTACATCCAATGTTAACAATAAATTCCCTTTTAACATTGATACTTTGAGGCTGAAGATTCACAAGCTCTTCGGTTTCACTAATTATTAAATCTTTGCTATGACTTATATTGATGAAGAATGTGATTAGGTTATTCTTAATACCATAAGAATAGCAGAATCAGGTTCAAGCTAAGTCTCATCCGTGATAAGAGCTCAGGAGTCCGAGTCTTGGCTCGTGCTCACTCCAGTTGGTGCCCCACTAAGCCAGGAGAGTTGTCGGAGCTATTTATTGTGGGGTGGGCAATGGCTAATGCCAAAAGGCACCCGGGATCACGATGTTCCCATCAATCTACACCTTTTGTGGAATTCTTAATACCGATAAAGATCTCTATAATATTAAAAAACAGTCTCTGAATCCCTTGAGGGTTACGATTACATTCAATAAAAAGTAAATATCATAGGGTTGCTTTATTGTCCAACTCAAAAAGACTTAGAGTTCTAATCTTTTTTCTTTCATGAATCAATGACTTTTTTTTCCACGGCTTTAGTTTGCGATGGATCCGACTTTGTAAAACTTAAATAAAAAAGCCCATCAACATCCTTGTTGCCCAACCTTTTGAAAAGTAACCTGACGTGTTTCCATAAACGAATCTGCAGCTTGTGATAAAAGCGTTTCCTTATCACTATTTGCATGCTTTAGACTTAATTCACACAGCGACTATGGCAGCCTTTGACCCTTCTCTCTTGGATTCATGTTGGCAACTCTATATGAATAAGATAAAGTTATCAAATAAATAGCATGCCCAATTTCAAGTAGGCAAAAACATAATAAATATATAGGCATACGTCCAAATGAAATCAACGTTAGTGTTTTTTTTGGTGTGGTTTTCTTATATATTTATGAACTGGCATACTTATTGCATTATTATTTAGATCATGCAGAATGTGTTAATAGAGACAAAACGGTAGTGCTTATAAAGGAATGGACTTGCAACGTGTTCATGGACAAACCTCTGAGGAAACTTTATTCATAGATTACTGGTTCCTTTGATGACATGTTCATGCATGGCCTAATGGGGAATACTTTAAATTCAATGGAAGGTACTTTATGTAACACTGGTGCTTAAAAGCATTGAGATAAAGGTCTTACTGACATGGTACACCAAAACACATACTTTTTATTCGAGACTGATTAATAATTCAGAATAACATGAAAAAATATTAGATGATTTACAGCTGGAGCAAAAAAGAGGTCGACGAGTAGATCTTTCTTTTGCTTTCGATCTTTAATAATTCAAAATAACATGAAAAAATATTACAGTACGATGATTTAAAGGTAAATAGACCTATCAATGCTGATAAGTGAGTCAGCAACTGGACTATGCTAGTCATTCATACGCATTTATCAGTTATTAAGTTATGTGATTTATATGATCAAGTAGCAAACTAAAAAGTATCACTTACTATTTAATTAGTCAATTCACCTATGTATTGTTTTACGGCAGAAATTATAGGACGACATGTATTTTAGGATTCTCTAGAAGGCCATTCACTGCAACGATAAGGTGGACGGGCGAGGAGACTTTCGCCGGAAACGTCGTGTCTTCGGCGAAAGTCGCTAAACGATAAAAATAAATCTAACGTGACACACGAATACGCTGACCGGTTAGTAAAAATTCAACGGAAATTTTCGCTGAGGACATGTCCCCGCCGAAAGTCTATTCTATTTTTACCAAAATTTGACCGGTTAGTAAAAATTCAACGAAGACTTTCGCCAGGGACATGTCCCCGCCGAAAGTCTATTCCATTTTTACCAAAATTTGACCAAATCCAAAGCCTGCTAATTGTTCCCGACTTTATTCCCGCCAAAGATAATATTTACAAAAATCTAAATTTATCTATTTCTTAGTCCAACTATTAATATTTATCACACAATTAAAAAAAAAAAAAAAAAAAAAAAAAATCCAACATTTTTAACTTGAGGCAATAACAATTTGTGCTAAAAATTATTTTGGCTTAAAAAGTAAGAACAAATCCCGCCAAAATCCAAACCATAAAAAGTAAAAAAATAATTGAGGCAGTAACAGTTGTGTCATTTGAGTTGCTTCGTTTGAGTTGTTTCGTTTACTTGTCGAGTTATCCCACCAAATATTTTCCCGCCAATAATTTTCCACCAATATTTTCCCGCCAAATTGCAACTTTATCCTGGCAAAGTTTTACTTATATATCCCAGCAAAACACAAATAACCCGATCGTCAATTCGCACAAAACACACATAACAATGGTTGATTACACGCGGGAACAGGAGTGGACAATGGTTTTATCGTCGATGTATCTCTTTAATGAAGTTCTTAATACGTATGGCACCAAAATTTATGATGAATATGGCTCTTATCGGAACATATCCCCGTGGATGAGAGACCGGATTCTAGAATGGTTGAGGAAAATGCCATATTACAAAGAGTATTTGGATGCTCAAGCAGATGAGGTTGGAGGGGAAAACACGCCGGAAGCTGAAGCTGATGACGACGTTGGAGCTGGAGAAAGCGCGTTCGATTACACATTTGATGATGCGGGAAATAGGGTAACAAATTTTGAAGCTATGTTTGAACAGTTCGTCAAGCAAAGGAAGGGAAAAGATGTTGCAGGTTCTAGCAGAGCGGGAAGTAGCAGAAAAAAAAATGAATGGGCGAGTTGTTTCGTTTGATCTGTTTCGTTTGCATGTCGAGTTGTTTCGTTTGTGTATGTATAAAATGTATGTAGTTGAGAACTCTTGCGTGTTTTAAATAAAAGGTTTGCCTTCGTATTTGTTAATTGCGATATTGTTTCTTCAATTTCATTCTTTAAGCATATGTAATTTAGTATTGAAAAAGGGGTGTTTGGACACCATAATCTGGTTAACTAAGAACATGGTCAGACAAAGGCAAAGGTTAAACAAACACCCCATTAATATGTTATATGCTGATAACCATTTATATATGGGTGTTTGATGAATTATCTAAGTAATTTCATATATGAATCATTATGTTAGCTAACAATGTGAATATGTTAGTATTGTATAGTATTTGATTGTGTTGGACTGTTGTAAATGATTTTAGGACTTTAGTAATTAATTTCGGAAAGTGTCTGTCCGAAGTTAATCATCCCATAGAAAACCCGTCCGAAATTAATTTATTAGAAACTAATTTCGGAATGTCCCCTGTTTGGGACTGCTTTTTGAATGTTTTGTCTCATTTAGGATATGAATGCGTATAATTGATTTACTATTTGTGAAAATTTCGACAATGTTTCCCCTTTACTCCTACAAATATGTCTTTAGTTCACATATTTGGGGAGTTAAGGGGAAATGCTGTCGAAATATTCTCAAATAGTAAATTCAATTATACACAAGACAACCTGGGATGAGTGACATGGCCCAGTTCCTTCATGATATTGGTCCAAATAACGAACCAAATGATCCAACTCAAGGAAATATTGGCGAGACACTTTTGCAACGTAACGAGTATGAGGAGTTATTTGCCACTGCCAACGAAAAACTATACTCAGCATGTGAGTGAATGTCTTCATTGGACTTTATGGCAAAGATTACGCATATCAAGGTCAAAGGTAAAGTGAGTGACACCACATTTAATGAGCTCCTAACTTTATTCAAGGAAGCTTTCCTGCCCGTTCTAGGATACAAAATGTCATCGTCATACTATGAAATAAAGAAGACATTTAAAACTATCGGGTTAGGATATGAATCAATACATGCTTGTGTAAATGATTGCTTTTTATATCGGGGGGCGGGTAACGAAGATTTGCAGACTTGTTCGATCTGCGGCGTTAGTAGACGGAAAGTAAAGAACACAATGGGGAAGAAAGTTCCTAACAAGGTGTTGCGTTACTTTCCTATCATTCCTAGACTACAACGTTTGTACAAGTCTAAACACACTGCAAAACATATGACTTGGCATGCTTCTGGGCAATCTAGGGAGAACGGTAAGATGCAACACCCGGTTGATGGTCAAGAATGGAAGAAATTTGACATCAAGTATTCGAAAGAATTTGCTAAATAAAAAATAAATGTCCGATTAGGGTTGGCTGTTGATGGTTTCAATCCGTACGGAAACCTTAGTCAGTCTTACAGCATGTGGCCAGTCATATAAACAACATACAATACGCCTCCCTGGATATGTATGAGAGAGACTTCTCTTATGTTGACATTGTTAATTCCGGACCTCAAATCACCAGGGAAGGACATTGATATTTACTTGAGGCCTTTGATTGAAGCCCTAAAGAATTTATGGAAACATGGACTCATGACTACGAATGCTGTTACAGGCACTGAATTTTGTATGAAAGCAACGCTTTTATGGACTATCAATGACTTTCCCGCTCGAAGTAGTTTTTCTGGGTGGAGTGGGCAAGGTTACAGGGCATGTCCGACCTGTAATGTAGACACTCCAGCTATGCGCGTGTTAAACAAAACCGCTTATATTGGTCACAAAAGATTCTTAAGCACGACCAATAAATGGCGGAAGAACAGAAGGGCATTCTATACAGAGGTAGATAATACAGATCTTCCTAAAAAATTTACCTGTGATGACATCTTGGATCAGCTAAGAAGATTGCCTAAATGTCACCCGGGGAAACATCAAAGATATGGGGGTGCGAAGAAAAAACGTGATCATGATCGCGAATTGAATTGGACAAAAGAATCTATTTTCTACGAGCTAGAGTATTGGTCTTTTCTTACACTAAAACACAATTTAGATGTCATGCATATCGAAAAAATGTGTGTGAGAGTGTGTTGGGTACTTTGTTAATGAATGACAAATCAAAAGACACCAACAAGGCAAGACAAGACTTACAAAATTTGAATATTCGTAATGACTTGTGGCTCGTCAACAAAGGAAACGGGAAGTGCTTTAAGCCTCATCCTACGTACTCTTTCATAACCGAAGAAAGAAAACTTTTTTGTCAATTCATTAAAGGTACGCGTTTTATTTGAAAATTTATTTGTTCCAATTAATTCGCGTATTCATTTTGACAACTTATTCTAATATCATATTTTTTTTGTTAATTCATCAAAGGTGTTAAACTACCTGATGGGTTCGGATCTAACTTCAAGCATAAAGTGACTGACAACGATAGCAACATAACAGGCTTGAGGGCTCATGACTGTCATATAATGATGCGACGGTTACTTCCTGTTGGACTTCAAAATTACTTGAAGGACCAAACCACCGCAACACCAATAATCGAGCTTTGTTCATTCTTCAAACAAATATGTGCTCGAACTTTGATGGTGGATGACATGTTGAAAGCTATAGAACAACTAATCAATATTTTGTGCAGTTTCGAGCAAATATATCCTTATGCTTTTTTTGACATTATGATTCACTTGGTTATTCATCTACCGGAAGAGGCTATTGAAGGCGGTCTGTTTACATGTGATGGTTGTATTCATTTGAAAGATACATGAAAAAGCTCAAAAATTATGTCAGAAATAAAGCTAAGCTGAAGGTTCAATAATGGAGGGTTATATTGCTGATGAAGCATTAACTTTCTGTTCGCATTATTTTCGGGGTGTTGAGACGAGATTTAATCGTCCTGACCGGAATGCGGGAGCCACATGTCCCCGGGAGAAGTGGATTTTTATCTCTGGGGAAAGTATTCCCGAGAAGGAATTAGCGGGAGACTTTCGCCGAGGACATGTACCTGAGAAACGGTTTCTTAGGAGACATGTCCCCGGCGAAAGTCTCAAAATGTCCCCTATGAATCCAGTCATTTTCGTAGTGATTGTTAAATACTTACAAAAGTGTTACAACTTATGTACATACTTAACAAGAAAACATATTATAAGAACTTATATATATGCATACAATGTAATATTAGAGGTGGCAATCACAACCCATTTAGAGAAAAATGGGTTGCTATGGGTCAAAAATAACAACTTATGGGTTGGATTGGGTTACCCCATTTGCAAAGAAACGCGTCAAATGGGTCAACATATGGACTTATGTGAATCAACAAATGGGTCGAATGGGTCAACAAATGGGTCGAATGGGTCACTTAAGGGTTTGATGATAACTCAACCATCATTAGATGTCGTGTTTTTATGTTTTATACATTTTTATATTTTTTTCGCCGCTTTAACCTTTCACCCGCTTTTGCGCGTTTTCGCCATTTTTACGCTGTTGTTTTTAACGCTTTCCTCCGCTTTTTACGCCGTCCGCTTTTGCGTTTTCCGCTTTTTACGCCGTCCGCTTTTACGCTTTCATCCGTTTTGCTCGTTTTAGTCGTTTTGCACGTTTCGCCCGCTTTTTACGTTTTCGTCCGTTTTTCGTTTTCGTCCATTTTTACGCTTTAACCGCTTTTGCGCGTTTTCGTCCAGTATTTTTACCTTTTCGCCATTTTTACGCCGCTCGCTTTTGCGCCGTCCGCTTTTACGCCGTCATTTTTACGTTTTCATCCGTTTTGCTCGTTTTCGTCCGCTTTTACGCCGTCCGTTTTTACGCCATCCGTTTTTGGTGTTTTCGTCCGTTTTTACGTTTCGTCCATTTTCGCTTTCATCTGCTTTTTGCGCGCTTCGTCCGTTATTTTACGTTTCGTCCATTTTACGTTTTCATCCATTTTGCTCGTTTTGTCGCTTTTTACGTTTTCGTCCGTTTTTCGTTTTCATCTTTTTCGCGCTTTCGTCCGTTTTGCGCCGTTTTGCTGCATTTTTACGTTTCATACGTTTTTGCGCGTTTTAAATGCATTTTTACGTTTTCCGCTTTTGCGCGTGCCGTCCATCTTTTACGCCGTCCGCTTTTACGTTTCGTCCATTTTTACGCTTTCATCTGTTTTTGCGCGTTTTCATCCGTTTTTACGCTTGCGCCTTTGCCTTTACACGCTTTCATATGTTTTACGTGTTTTACGCCGTCCGCTTTTTACGTTTTCTTGCTTTTTACGTTTAAATACATTTTCGTTTTCGTCCATTTTTACGCCATCTTGCGCGCCGTCCGGTTTTACTTTTGCTTCTATTTTCACCCCTTTACGGTTTTGTCCATTTTTTTACGTTTTCATCTCGCTTTTACGCCGCCGGTTTACTTATTTAAAAAGTATGAAATTGTAAAAAAACAGATGAAAACGTAAATAAAAGCACGAAAACGTAAAAAAAGGGCAAAAACGAAAAAAAAACAAATGAAAACGCGAAAAAACGGATGAAAACGTAAAAAATGGACGAAAACGTAAAAAAACGGAAGAAAACGGACGAAAACGCGCAAAAACGGATGAAAACGTAAAAAAACGGACGAAAACGCGCAATAATGGATGAAAACGTAAAAACACGGACGAAAACGTAATAAAACTGAAGAAAACGTAATAAACGGACGAAAACGCGCAAAAACGGATGAAAACGTAAAAAAACGGACGAAAACGCGCAAAATGGATGAAAACGTAAAACCGACGAAACGTAATAAAATGGACGAAACGTAATAAAACGGACGAAAACGCGCGAAAAATGTATGAAAACGTAAAACGAATGAAAACGTAAAAACGGACTAAACGTAAAAACGGACGAAAACCCGCAAAACGGACGAAAACGCACAAAACGGATGAAAACGTAAAACGGACGAAAACGCGCAAAACGGACGAAACGCGCAAAACGGATGAAAACGTAAAACGGACGAAAACGTAAAAATTCAACGAAAACGTAACAAAACGGACGAAAACACGCAAAACAGATGAAACGTAAAAACTGGACGAAACGTAAAAACGGACGAAAATGCGCAAAATGGATGAAACGAAAACGGACGAAAACGAAAAATCAAGAAAACGCGCAAAACGGACGAAAACGTAAAAAATGACGAAAACGCGCAAAACGGATGAAAACGTAAAAACGGACGAAAACGTAATAAATGGATGAAAACCCGCAAAACGGATGAAAACGTTAAAAATGATTTAAAACGCGCAAAACGGATGAAAACGTAAAAACGGACGAAAGCGTAAAAGTGGACGAAAACGCCAAAACGGACGAAAACGCAAAAACGGATGAAATCGTAAAACGGATGAAAACGTAAGAAACGGACGAAAACGTAAAAACGACGAAAACGTAAAAATGACGAAAACCTAAAAACGGATGAAAACGGATTAAACATACTATAAGAAGACGATTACAGTGGAAATGTAACGAGTAGACCGACCCAACCCGCTTGACCCACCACCCATTCAACCCATTCTTATAGTATGACCCGCTTGACCCATGACCCATTTGACCCATAAACCATTTGACCCATGACCCAAACCGACCCGACCGACCCATTTGCCACCTCTATGTAATATAATAAAGTATAATGTGTTTCACTATCATATATTACACTTGTCGGAAGTTCAAGAAATTCATAAGAAATGTATGCTATAACCAACTATTAGCTAGAGACCAATGCTTTGGATCATGCTTCTTCAGTGTCTTTCCTTTTCAAATGCACCTTTTTTCGGCTATGAGTGGTTAGCGGTATCAATCAATTATCTTCAGGGATCTTGGCTGCAATTGCATGAAGCCAATTCGTTGCGGTTAACAGCCTAAAAGCAACAATATTTCACAATTAAGATCACCATTTCTTTTACATTTCAGCAGCATACTATTAAATGGTTACGTACCGTCTGTGAAACAAAATAAAAGCCACATGATCTACTATTAGAATTATAGTATTAAACCACAAAAAAGGGTATTGAAAAATACCACAGGTCCATCACGGCACGTCTTTGGTAAAATCATTGCCTTCATTCATTGATTATCTTATTTGTATTATCTCAAACATAGCATACTTTTCGAAAGTAGACCAGTCGCCTTAGTGCATATCACTTTCTTTACCTTAAATTTTTAAAAGTCCAAAATACACCGGGCAACTGGGCGACTTGTACAACGCAACCATGAAACAACAAGTGTCAAAATATGATACGTGAATTATTTTTTTATTTAGTTGACTAAGACACGTCAAACGTAGACAAAGGTTGCCCCAAACAAGAGTCGCCCCGGTCTATTTTGAACTTTTGAAGAAAGAAAAAGATGGTAGAAAGTGATATGCACTTGGGCGAGTGGTCTATTTTCGGAATTTTCCCTTAAATAAGGACGCTGACCGAATTCATTGAAAGCGAATTGAATATGTTCAAGAACTAGTGAAGAGAACTTGTGGCTGCTACTTTCTTATGTTTTAATAAATATATGTTACATAGTATATTGGTGTTGGTCCTGTGCATAAGAGATAGCAACTTCTGATCTTCTTAAGCTTTGACTGACTTCATCTCCATGACCAGTCAATATTATGAATTGGTAGACCAGACTGCCATATTATTTCTGAATATTTTCTCAACAAATGCATCAGTTGTCTATGCTTTATCTATATAAAGCACTATCTTTATTTTTCTCACGCTACTATTTCTCTATTTCTGAATACGTAAAGATTCTTTTGAAGGTTTGGGATTTTGCAAGCTCCGAGTCGGCTACTACGAGAGCACATATTAGTTGTTATTTGTGTTAACTTAGCTCTTTCACTAAAGAAAAGATATGGATCAAGAACAGTACTCCAAACCGCTTCTTGGGTCTTCTCTTACTATCCCAAAATCCAGATGCCGATTGAAGTTTGACATGCAGGAGATTGTTTGTGAGCTGAAGCATCAACTGTTGTTAGCAGGCCCTTTCATTATAGTTAGCTTTCTTCAATATAGTTTTCTACTAACATCGCTCATGTTCATAGGCCATCTTGGAGAGCTAGCCCTTTCTGGTGCATCTATGGCCACTTCTTTCGCCAGTGTCACCGGTTTCTCCTTCATGGTAATAAAAACAGATGGGTCCATTTGGGTCGTATTTAAAATATTCTTGGTGGCCATTATATTAAATACTTTTTGCGGGTTAATTTTCTAAAGTAGATTACTTTTTCTTAACCAGATGGGAATGGGAGGTGCATTAGAAACTTTATGTGGGCAAGCTTATGGTGCAAAACAGTATCAAATGCTCGGGGTACACTTACAGAGAGCTATGACTGTAATCATGCTAATGGGCATTCCAATTTCCATCATATGGGCATTCACAGGAAAAATCTTTGAATATTTGGGCCAAGATTTGGATATCTCAAAAGAAGCAGGGAATTATGCACGTTGGTTGATCCCAAGCATCTTTCCATACGGTTTACTTCAATGCCAGATCAGATTCTTGCAGACACAAAATAATGTGAAGCCATTGATGTTAAGTACGGGATTTGCGAGCTTAATTCATGTTATATGTTGTTGGATATTGGTTTCAAAATTTGGGTTTGGTAGCTCGAGTGCTGCTTTATCTGTTGGCATTTCGTATTGGATTAATGTGGTGATATTAGGTGTTTATATTAAGTTGTCACTTATGTGTGAAAGAACATGGGTTGGGTTTTCTAAAGAAGGTGTTTCTGATCTTCTTGGATTTCTTTCTTTAGGCATACCTTCGGCTCTGATGGTTTGGTTAGTTTCAATGATGCTCATGTATTATTTTTCTTTTGGTTCTTAATAGCTAAAGTGTACCTTTTCACCTTTGTTTTTTATTGAAATTTAAGCTTGGAGTATTGGTCTTATGAGTTTCTGGTTTTGCTGTCGGGAATTCTTCCAAATGCAAAACTAGAGACATCAATGATGTCTATCAGGTACAATTTTTTTTTTTTTTTTTTTTTTTTTTAATTAGAGACGGAATGTAATACGAAACTTTAACTGCTTGTTCTCACAGTCTTAGTACGATATCATTAGCCTACAGGATTCCATTCGGTTTTGGTAATGCAGTAAGGTACGCTTAATTAGTGCGTAGTTGGAATAAATAACTAATATAGTAAACTAAACTTGTAGAAGATTTAGTTAAAGTCTATCTTGACTGATAGCTACCACTAACATGGTTTGTTGACCAACAGCACCAGAGTTTCAAATGAACTTGGAGCAGGAAAACATGAAGCTGCAAAACTAGCGGTATGGGTCTCACTGTCACTAGTCATCACAGAAGTACTTGTGATTGGTCTTGCTCTAATGGCATCCCGTCGAGTTTGGGCCAACTTGTACACCTATGAAGCAGAAGTTGTAAGTTATATATCACTAGTTATGCCAGTGCTTGCTCTATCTAACATCATGGATGGAATTCAAGGTGTATTATCAGGTTAGAGCTTATACATAGATCTTTAAACTTAATAAAGACATCCTTTTAACATAACTTTTGATGATTCATGTGGTTATAAACTAGGCGTCGCAAGAGGATGTGGTTGGCAGAAGATCTGCACATTGGTGAATCTTGGAGCTTATTACCTTGTTGGCCTTCCTTGCGCCATTGCTTTAACATTTGTGTACAATTTGGGTGGGAAGGTGAAGCTCGAATTCTTGTTCATTTTGTTTTCTCGGAGGTTGATTTTGTGGCAAAATGGTTGGTCGGGCTGGTTGTGTATATGGGTCACAAAGGTAATGCTGGTACGCACTGAAACGGGTTAGGTTGACCCGGTATTCTTTAAAGATGATTTCAAAGGTTAAAAATATTATTATTACAACAATGCTATAGGTTTTTAAATTTTTAAAAGATGATTTCAAAGGTTAAAAGTAAACTTTGAACGACTCTCGTCCAGTTTAACACATTTTCATTTTAAGATTATAATACTTTTACCCTCTTTGACCCATTGCAATCTCTAAATTGCTGTCGGATGTGTTTACAGGGCTTGTGGATTGGGATCATTTGTGGGAGTGGAGCTCAGGCATTGCTGCTTATAATAATCACAGCGCGTACAAACTGGGAACTGGAAGTAGGGTATTAGGTTCTTATATTATTTAGCTTCCTCGAACTGATATTATTTTTATCATTCTCATGTCTACTAATATGTATGCAGGCAAAAAAGGCGATGAATAGGGTGCACACTAGCAGTATTCCAACCACAATGGTCTCATGAAGCCTCAATGGCATCCTAAGTTGGCTTCAAAAGTTCGAATGGTAGTTGTTTAAAGATTTACTTATATGTTAAAAACCCTTTTGATAAAGGAGTATTCATTGGTCTAATTATTAGTGTGCATTCTACCATTTTTGAAACTGTTTATGTGTCTTAGACACAAAACTATTGTTATAGTTATAGCCGAAATATAAAGATTTTTCGATAAGCAATGTAAGCTAATTTTTATATCAACAAATAATGGAAAAAATCTGAATCATTAATGTAACAACAATGGTAATTGCTAAATTAATTCCTTCTCGAATTTTCAATGTAAGTATGTAAATCACTATAACATGCTGTAAATAGATTTGTAAATGTATACAGCAGCTCACATCACACAAATCAAACTAATCAAAATCATGAAGATGACTGATGAGATTACAAATGAATCATATAATCACTCATAAAAACTTAACAAATTGCAATTCATTAACCAAGATTAGATTATATGTAATGGGCCAAAATTCAATCTTAGACAGTGTGTTTCTAGTGGGCCATCATAAAAACTTAACAAATTGCAATTCTTAATATCTAAGTTTAGGTGATATGTGAAGAGATCAATGAGAGTCATTGAATTATTGTCATCACTCACTGACTCCATCATCTACTTACAGGTTCAGGGACTTTACTTGATGAGTTCTGCCTTAGGAAGTGGTGAGACTTTCTTTAGTCTCTCAAGAACTCTAAATATGACTCTCTGAATGTTCTATCATTCATGGACTTTATTTACATTTAAATATTTTATGTTTAAATCCAAGTCGAAGATCATTGGGCTCTGAATTAGTCCAACAATCTTCCCCTATTTGGATATAGAAATAGCATAAGTGTTTATCAGTGTAAGTGAGGACAACAAATTCTTCTTACTAACTCAAAATAAAGTAAAATAAGACTAGACCGGAACAAAATATTAATTTTATTGATGAAATACATCAACAATAAACAAAAATACATGAGTTTCCTGTCCAAGCTTGTTCATCAGTTATCCTCATCATTTCCAGCTTCATCTTCTTTGTCATGAGGAATTCCTTGTCATCCCACTTTTCAAGTTCTTCATCCAATATCTTTACTATCCTGAGAGCTTCAGGGGTCTTTTTAGATAAGGTTGTAATCTAGTAACAAATGAGCATTGGAGTGTCCACAATGTGCATTTCAGAGACTTTCGGAAATGTTGGTTCACCAAACGCACCAGTGAAGAAGATACCGTGTTCAGGAGTTTCAGTCACATGACCTTCTCTAAATGGAATTCCCTTAGGAAAGATTATGCTGCAGTGAAGGCTAGGGACTAACGTTTCAGGTTCAAATTCTCTGGTTCTCTTTCTCTTCTCCAGTTTAGGTGAAGACTTTAGAGCACCTAAAGATTTAGAGGTTTCCTTGTATCATTCCCCAGAAACTTTTCTTGTTCCCCAGATCTCTTCAAATCTTTACCCAGGGTCCGTATTAGTTGAGCAACATTACCTTATTTCTTCTTATTTAGGACAACCTACCTCATTTTCGTCTTTATACCCAAAGAGACTCCACTTGAACTCACTGATGAATTCGATATTTGAGTCGTCATTATCTCTGATGATAGTCACTTTGAGAGGCTTAGTGTTTTGAATGATTCTGATGTCAATGATAACCAAAGCTTCCTAAAAAACTCCATTCTTTTCTTGTAGCTTTCCCACACACTCTTTCTTTTGTCTGCCTTTGCTTTCATCTTATCCTTGGTTGCCTTGAGTTCCTGAAGAAGTTGAAGAAGTTTAAACTCTTTGGTGGTTTTGACAACTTGCTTTGTTGCCTCAACCTCCTCAATGGCTACCTTGGCTATCTCCTTGACAGAGGCAACATTATCTAAGGCCTTCTTCTTCCTTTCTTCAGCTGCAAGGAGTTCACTTGTGCTGAAGAAGATGCATATATGTCTTCAGTGGGCTTGAAAGATGAGATAGGCTCCATGGATATCATAGTCCCACATTCCCCCTGTTGCTAAGGAGGGACCCTGGTAGATAACCAAAGCTTAGGCTTCAGTTTGTGCTGGTTTAGAGGTCTGTGGACTGTCTTCAAATGGAGATTTGTCGAATGTTTGATGAGGGTTTAGGAGGGACAGTCTTAGTTGGCTTCACCTCCTCCACAGTTTTTGGGGCTGAAGAACTAGGAGCTGAGCTGAGACTTCCAACCGAGGTAAGTTGAGCATATCATCGAATGAGGTCTTGATGTCTGAGATATCATTATTGACAAATGAGTGATCAAAGGCCAGTGGAGCTTGAGAATTCTCAACTTGGATAGTCTTTAGACCATTCCAAGGATTGAGTAGATTTAGCAAGAGACTTCAGGCTTGCCTTGATGTCAGAGATGTCGCCCATACTGAATAGAAAATGCTCTAGTGACATAAGTTAGGGATTCAACCTTCTCTTCAATGAGTTCAACTATTTTCCCAATATTCTTGAATCCCTTTTTGATTTGTGTCTGAAGCCTACATAAGCATCCCTAATTCAGCATGTTTAAGCTCATCCTCGCTCATAGGACATTTTTTTGTTTATTTTGCTAAGTTTATTACTCAGTTGTTAGATACTTCGAAATTAGGAAATAATCCATTTTATGTACATGCGGTTTGTAAAATACAAATATACTAGAATTTGTCCAATAAGTTACATTGCCGCGAGTATTCGGCTATATCAACGAAGGCAGTCATAAACTCAGTTAAAAGTGAATTGTGATGGGCCAATATGTTGGACAGTTTGTATTTAGTGGGCCAAGTTCCACACCGCCTCTTTAGTTTTATATAAAGACATAACTACGTACCTCAAATTAATTCCATAAAACTCATAATATACTTTCTTAATTATATGGCTTCTTTATCCTCGATTGTCATCAAGGTTCCAATTTCATCCTCGATTGTGATCAAGGTTCCAATTTTACAATAAAATTTGTTTAATCGTTTTTAATTTCTTGATCGTTTGCTGTTTTTGATTCCTTAGTTTAGTAGCTTATCAGTTTTTCCGGATATATTTGGAGATAAAGTTAGTGTTTTAGGTTGTACTGCTTGTGACGAGGACGGTCAGACTGCATTAATCAGGGCTAAATAACCTCAACGAGATACGAAAACTTAACTATAATAAGTACACGAGTATAATTGCTATGACTGATCAAATACGAAGATGTTATTCTAGGCCATTATCTTTTTAGGTTTATATAACCATTTAAATTGTATTTTAGTAGAGTTAAAATAAAAAAACAAATATCCGTAAAAAAATAAAAAGATTTTTTTTTTTTTTTAAATTCTCAAAAAATTCCAAAAAAATTCTACAATATCGGGTATGTTGGTGCATAAAACTTTGTGAAAACATTTTTTATAATTTTGAGTTTTGATATGTTTTTTTAATGCACAAAAACAATTTTAATGCGCAAAAAATTTTGATGCACAAAATTTCAACTTGTTTTAGTTAGATGAAGAATGTTATTTTGATGAAAAAGTCAAAGTTGGGTGCAAAACCAATTTTGATGCACAAAAACGATTTAATGCGCAAACGTATTTTTCATAAATTTTTTTCGGAAAAAATATCGACTTTTAGAAAAAAGTTTTTCACAACTTTTTCATGCACCATCATACCCCCGATCTTGTGGAATTTTTCAAGAACTTTTTTCGAAAAAAAAATCTTTTTATCTTTTTACGGATATTTGTCTTTTTATTTGATCTTTATCCCTAACACATTTGTGTAACTTTAATTCAGGATTCATGCTAATAACATAGCTTTATGTGAATTAAACAGCTTCTAGGTGTATCACATTATACAGGTAACGAAATCTTGGATGGAAACCATACGTATAAACTTTTTGAATGTCTATGTTTAAGTATGAAAAAAGTTTTACTTCAAATTTAGTTAATTTGTCTTCTGTGCTATTTATGCAGGTTAGCTTTGGGAAAACGCTGAGGCGGTTTAGATCATCCATCAATGACCGCAAACTTGCTTTCGATTTTCTCATATTGAGGAAGAAGATCCGCAGTCTCTTCAGCTTTGGCTCTGATGTTGAGTTTAGTATGACTTATGTTGATGAAGATGGTGATATTATATATATATACTAAAACTCATTGGGGGATGAACAGTACCCCGCGCATGAACAGTCGCAAAAAAAAAAAAAAAAAACTTTAGCA
Organism: Chrysanthemum lavandulifolium; assembly: GCA_022545495.1. Classification (NCBI taxonomy): domain Eukaryota; kingdom Viridiplantae; phylum Streptophyta; class Magnoliopsida; order Asterales; family Asteraceae; genus Chrysanthemum; species Chrysanthemum lavandulifolium. The sequence continues at coordinate 220,638,585 of CM040244.1, forward strand.
AATTCATTCCGTGAATAAAATGATCGAGGGCAACGCACTCCCGTCGCAACGCGCGGGTTAACCCGCTAGTTGTTACTATTGCTGATGATCATGATCTTCGTGATATTGGCCAACAATCTCTAAATCCATTAAGGATTACTGTACGGTTAAATAAGTCTGCACCGGCGATGTCACCACTAAGCACGGTTCGGGCAGAAAACCAGCTTCAATGTCTACAGAAGCATGTGCTTAAATGTCAAAAGCAGTGCAAACGTCTTTACAATACCTTAAATTCTGCCTCTGCGATTAGTGTGAATGGGCAGGCTGCCCTAACTGGTGGTGCATCAAGTGTTAACGCAGGGAATAATGAAGCTGGAAGTATAAACTCTTACTAGAGCATAATTGACAGTATGTGTTCTTGTGCGCGCATGATGAGTATTTACAATAAATACAATTAGCTTATAGTGGATCGTTTAATTGGATTTTATTTGATTATCTTTTATGTATACTCATTCGGATTCATTGTGATTATAACAAATATTAGCCTTGTGATCAATGATGCGAGTGACTATGTTAGTTTTGGGTACAAATGAAGTTATCAAAGATGTGATTGATGATTAAATCTAAGCTATTTATGCACGTATAGTTATTTTCTCTTTTATCGAATATGTGGCAGTGAAATGTTGATTAAACGAGGTAGGCAAAATGGCATCATTGCTATTTTAGAAAAATCATCAATGCAACACAAGATGAAAAATAGAGAATAATGGCCCCTTTGTGTTTGCAGGTTCCAGTTTTAGTTTTGAATCTTTTGATTCACTTTTTTTTTTTTTTTTTAATTTTAATTTTATCACTTTTGTCCTCCTTCCTGGAATGTCAATTAAGCTCATGATATTAACAGAACTTTCGATAATAAGTTAACAGCAAATATCATGCCGGTGGCCTTTCTGAAATGCCGATGGTTTGTCTAGCAGTAAATATTCATTGGCTGATACTAGTGGCAAATATCATTCTCAAGAGTATCGGCAATGGGTTTGGGCTTAAACCAAAAAAGTCTAATTCTAATATAATTCCACTAATAGCTCTCCACTGTTGGAGCGGGAGTAGAAAGAACACTCACACTGTCTTAAAACTCAGAAATTAAAGCAAATGGAAGACCTTTGGTGAATATGACATCAGATTGATAACGCGATGGAATATGAAAAACACGCACATGTCCAGCAGCAACCAAATCCCAAACAAAATGAATGTCAGCTCAATATGCTTCGTGCGTTGAAGATGTACGGGATTAGAAGACAAATAAATTGCACTAACGTTATCACAATAGACAAGTGTAGTAGAAAATAAATTGAAATGTGAAAGCATAACCTGATGCTTAGAGGACCAGATAGAGAGTTGTTTCCAATAAACACATGATACCCAGAAGTAGATTGTCCAGCAGTATGGCAAACAACCCAATTAACATCAGAATATGCAACCAAAAAAGAGGTCAAAGCAGAAAAAAAAAATGTAAACCATAACCTATAGTGCCTCGAACATAGCGTAAAATACGCTTTAGACCACAAAAATAAGGCGGTTATCGTTGTTTTGAGCTATTTCTACGGAAAAAAGTTCAAATATTAGTATTTTCTATTAGTGGATAATTAGGCCCAAGCCCGGTTTGTGGGCTTAAGGCCCATTAGGGTTTTGCTTATGTAATCTCTATATAATGTGCATGAATAATAATCATAGCCTACGGGGAATTATGTAGTCTAACATGGTATCATGAGCAGGTAAGATATTGAGACCTAATCGGTCATCAAGCCGACACCTCTATACCCCGTCACACCTACCTATTTCTTAAAACATCCTCACAAACCCTATTTTCTTTTCACGCCTCCATCACAGGTTACATCTCACATTGCATGTTTGTAATCATAAACAAACGTCAACTATCCTTCATTCATATTAAACAGTTCTTTTATCTTTTCTTTATATTGCATACGTGTACTTCGATTTTAATACAAATCTCTTTATCATTACAAGTTTACCTCCATTACATACGATCTCCTCAGCCTCATCACAAGTTCAAGAAAAAATATGGGTATTAATTCTCGAGATGATTTTTGTTGGTGTCGAATCAAAGGTTCTTATTCCCGAGACGACTTTTGTTAGTGTCGAATCTAGGGTTCTTATTCCCGAGACGACTTTTGTTGGTGTCGAATCTAGGGTTCTTATTCCCGAGACGACTGTTTGGGATACTTTGGTTTATCCTTCGGATACTTTGGTTATCCGTAAACAAAAAAAAATAAAAAATAAATAAATAAATTAAAATAGGGGATACTTTGAGTTATCCCGTTTTGTTTTGGTTATTGTTTTATTTTGTTTTCTTAGTTTACTACTCCAGTTTGAGTTTTCGCGATTTCGCTGCTCGAACTGCGGGCGAGTATTAGTGGATAATTAGGCCCAAGCCCGGTTTGTGGGCTTAAGGTCCATTAGGGTTTTGCTCATGTAATCTCTATATAATGTGCATGAATAATAATCATAGCCTACGGAGAATTATGTAGTCTAACATTTTCGATAATACAATTTTTCAAGAAAATAAAAAATACCCAAGGTAATATAAACATATAACCATAGAATTTTCTCGAAAACTAGGATCCAAATTATCATAGGTTCATTACATCAGTTGATCTGCTAGTAATGAAAGCATATAATAAGGTAATCTGTCGAACAATAATTGGCAAACATTTTCCAATTCCTATATCATTATGGGATTTACATTACCAACGCTATTGCAAATGTAAACATGTTTTATCCTATCTTGTGCCTTGAGTCCAGTTCTCACTTACTACTTAATTTTAAGTCGTCTAACTTAAAGAACTGCAAATGTGTCCATGCAAGGTCTGACTTCACATGAAGATTTACCTTTCCATCACAATCTCACCAAGTTCCCACATGACGTAAATTGCAACTTCGAGTGTTCCTTTAACTAGATGGCACTAACTTAATTTTAAAAGGGTACTAGTTTTGATTTATGGTGTCAAATCAAATATGTACAAAGATGTCATGCATTCATCTTGTAGCATAAATTTTAATAAAAAACATTTTTATTAAACAATTCATAAAGATTAAATTATCCAAGTTTTGATTGAGGTATTGGTTTCGCCAATCAAGGAATTTAGCTTTAATTATCGTTCATTATATCGTATTTTTGCATAAGTCTAAAGAATTAGTGTTTCGGATAATTACCACCAAAGTGGCGCACGGAATCAAAGCTAATTCACCCTTAAGATGATTTTGTACATTTATAGCCTACTTGGTAACTCCAATTTGACGCGCAAAGGAGCAGAGAATTTGGTCAGTGCGAAGCAATTAACCTCCTTCTTTCGGGTCACAATTTAATGCGCTCCCCTCCTTAAACCCCTCTTATAGTTTGTCAAAATTGGATGCGCCGTTCTTACTATTTGTACCAAAACTCATCAATCAATTAAACTTAACGAAAAATTAACTCTTCAAAAAAAACAAATCAAACCTCACCATTGTTTATTCCAATTTGTTTTTCTATTCAAGAAATTACCCTTTACTTAAAACTTGTCACACATAATAAAATAACAAGTAACAATAAAAAATAAATAACTAAAACATTGAGCACATAACTAACAATTAATATGTGTAAACAATTAGCCACATGCAACTTATTTGATAAAACCTATTAATAACCAATATCTAGGTAAATTAACGTATATATTAACTAGGGCTTTCACTTGCATAATAGAAGTGAGCCACATACACGATGAATCGATTATGTAACCATAATTAAAAATATATCAAACTCGCACATAATTGATTCATTAATATATATATATATATATATATATATATATATATATATATATATATATATATATATATATATATATATATATTGAGTCTTCCCAATTTAAGATTTATCAAACCATACATGTGATAAAATAACTTAACAATTAAAAATTCAAGCAACCATCCATGACGAACATGCATGTATCATCGTGGATATAACATAACAATTATTGAAGTAAGTCACAAGATCGCTTACAATCATTATTCATGAATTAATTCACATAACATATATATAATTCTAGGTTTAGATATCAATTACATAACAATTATTATAAACCCTAAAAAATTTAAAAGAAATCGACTAAAACTTTTTTTAGGAATCGACCTAAAAAAAATTTAGGGGTCGACTTTTATAAAAAAATAAAAACCAATTAGGGCAAAAGCCCTAACCTTAAAATTAGGTTCTACATAATCATAACCAAAACCCTAGAACAATCATATCAAACACCATACAATATCCGTTTTTTATGTGTTTAGTAATTAATTACTCATTAAACAAGACTCATGATGCCACTATTGGAATTATATAACATGACAATCATATATAAAACACATAAACATAAAAAAAAAACATGCGGAAGCGTATAAGAACGAATTAATGAAAAACTAATTAACATAAACGTAAAATATGCGTACCTTTTGATTCTAACCCAACAAGAATCAATTCTTTAAACTAGCAAGTGGATGAACCCTAATTATGGTTTATAAGGATTATGTGAATTACCCCTTACCGATTTTGTAATTCAATCCAAGATACTAACAATAGTGTGTTAGTACCCCGTTCTTGTACACACGTACTATAAAAAATTTAAGTAATGTTAGTTTTAAGAACACGAAAATATTTGTTTTAGAAAAACAATAGGATCGACCACCTTGGGAAGGTGTACGATCGGATGGGACAAAGAAAACACACAAAACACTTTTAGGTTTTAGATTATGAGTACAAGAGATGGAATACAATGACCCTAGGCCTTGTATATATACACAAGATAACTTGATGACCAAGTTAGAGTTGGATTGGGCTTGGAATCCCCCTTGGCCGATCGTATGGTATATCCCAAAGGGTTTCCGGAACCTTCTCGATCTCTATTTTAATATCTAGTCCTTCCATTTAATATTTAATAATCGTTAGTCCATTACACTTAATTAACTTAACATTCGTTATGTATTTCTGGTAAATAATAAATAAATACAACATTTTATATTTAATTATTAACTTTAATTCTCATACGCAAAGTGTGCAATCCCGTGGTCTCGAGTTCTATCGTAACTCACGTCTACTAATTTATATCCATAAAACCAACGGTAATTGTACACAGTTATATATGTGAATTAATTTTTAAAATATTTGTGACACATATTAATGTAGCAAAATTATTATCTATATAAAAAAATATCCACACTTGACCATACTGTAGCAAAATAAGTGTGAAGAATAGAGGTATTTTTTATAGTGGGTTATTCCTGCTACTGACAATGATCTTCGGATATCCTTTCGACAGTCCCTCAATCCATTGAGGATTACAGTCAACTTAAGTAATGGCACTCCTGTTGGATCAAGTGTTGAGACTACTTCTTCGGAACCCGCGACAATAACACCCTTCCATCTTCAGCTTTAACTTCAACAGAAACAAATACAACTTCAGCAACAATTTCTGCAGCAACAACTTCAACAACAACCACTTTGGCAACAGAAACAACACCTTCAACAACAAACTCTTCAGCAACAATTTAGGAAAAAACTTTCAACTTAAACAACGACATTTTCAATAGCAACAACAGCTTCGAAATCACCAAGCCAGTAACTCTCAGGTTTCTGTAAAATTGAACAATGAGTCAGGTAGCAGCGACTCTGAATCGTTAGATGGTTCACCCTGTTAGCAATATATTTTATATATGGATAAGATTGATGAGTGGGCCATTAGTTGTAAATTGATATTGTCTAGCTAGTCATTACAGGGTAATTGAAATTTACCCAAAATAGAGGAATGATAGTCTCTATTTATGTTGTATCCTTTGTACGTAATATTCACAAATCAATATACAATATTCATAACTTACATGGTGTCAGAGAAACACTCCTAAAAACCCTAACATCTTCACTAATCCGCTGCCTCTCCTTCTGATCCCTCTTATCTCCTTCATCTCACGACATCTACTGCTCCTCTCTTATCTCCTTCATCTCCTGTTTCTTTCTAACCCTAACATCTTCCTAACCCACGACATCTACTGCTCCCCTCACCACATCTCCCAAACTCTCCATCATGATTGTCATCGACCCTCCTCCACCACCTACTATTCTCCTCTCCGATAAATTAATGGCAATCACCAACCTAAACAACATCATCCCGGTTCAACTAGACGTGGATGAGATGAATTACTCATCATGGGTGTATTTCTTCACCCAATTTTGTCGCGGAAATCTCCTATTCGATCACCTTGAAACCAAGAGTTGCCAAGACACATCGAGTACCTCTTCACCTCCGGATGCGGAATGGCTAAAAATCGACTCGATCCTTCTTTCTTGGATCTTTGTGACTATCTCCAAAACCATTCAACAAAGGTTAGTTGTTGCAAACCCTAAAACGGCTCAAGAAGCATGGGAAACCCTAGCCGCCATTTTTTCCGACAACAAACGGACTCGCTCCATTGCTTTGAAAGCGGAGCTACGTTCCTTGAAACTAGGTGATATGGGCATTGATGCCTATTTTTGAAAAATTGAATCAATCGCAACAATCTTAAATACCCTTGGCTCACGTTTAGATGATGACGATGTCGTCACCTTTGCATTGGAAGGGTTACCCGCAAGGTACGATAACGTGGCCACCATCATTGCCCATCGGGATCCTTTTCCCGATCTCAAAACCGTTAGATCCATGCTTACCACGGAGGAGATGCGGTTAAAGGCTCGTGTTCAAGACCCGTTGTCCGATTCAACATCATCATCACCAATGGTGTTATTAGCCAACACCGGTTCCAACTCCCGACGATCATCTTCCTTCTCGAAAAAAGTCTAAAAGCCTTGTTTAAATTGGAATAAAGGGTCGTGTAGGTTTCGTGCTTCATGTAAATTTTTGCACAATGGTATACATGGGAGTGGCTCCCAACAGTTTCAAGCTGCCACCAATAATTTGTCACCCAATGATTTACAAACTTTACAATCACTTTTGGCTAAAATGGGATGCCATGCATCCAATGGTAACACTGTGGCACCTGGTCAAATTGTTCCTTTAAAAGCTACGACCCATGTAGCATCATATAACAGTCCACCTGGTTTTGGACCATCATATGGACCCTCAGCAGCTGTGAACCCCCCGCCGTGAACCCTGTCGCTTTTTACACCAGTCCACCTAGTTATGGACCTCATGCAGCTTGCTCGGTTCGATTTGTGACAGCCGACTCGGTTCGGTTTGTGAACCTCGGCGAGTTCGCCTCTCCAGTAGTTCAACAGTCGGCGGTTCAACAGTTCGCTCCAGCAGGTCAGAACTCAGCAGTTCACCATTTCGCACCAGCTGGTCAGAATGGGCAGTCCACTCCAGCGGCTCTCTTTGGACAGTCCAGTATACTTGGACCTGCACCCGGTACCCTTGGGATGACAGGTCAGATTTCTGATCCCACATTATATCGGAGTCTTGCAGGGTCACTTCAGTATCTCACATTCACTCGCACTGATATCTCTTATGCCGTACAGCAGGTGTGTCTTCATATGCATGATCCGAGAGAGCCCAATTTCTCTGCTCTCAAACAGATTTTGCGCTACATTCGAGGTACTTTGGATTACGGGTTACAGTTGTAATCTTTTTCCACTACATCATTGGTTGCATATTGTGATGCTGATTGGGCTGGCTGCCCAAATACTCGGAGGTCCACTTCTGGCTATTGTGTCTTTCTTGGCAACAATTTACTCTCATGGTCCGCCAAGCGCCAACCGACACTTTCTCGTTCTAGTGCAGAGGCGGAATATTGTGGGGTTGCCAATGCCGTTGCTGAAACATGTTGGTTGCGGAATCTTCTTCAAGAGCTACATACTCTGGTATCTTCTGCAACACTAGTCTACTGCGATAATGTTAGTGCTGTGTACATGTCCTCGAATCCGGTTCAGCATCAACGGACCAAGAATATTGAGATTGACATTCATTTTGTTCGGGATTTGGTGGCTACTGGTCAAGTAAGAGTCCTTCATGTACCTTCTCGCTATCAGTTTGCGGATATTTTCACTAAGGGATTGCCTTCAGCTTTGTTTGAAGAATTTCGCTTCAGTTTGAGTGTTCAGGGTCCTCCCGCTCAAACTGCGGGGGAGTGTTAGCAATATATTTTATATATGGATAAGATTGATGAGTGGGCCATTAGTTGTAAATTGATATTGTCTAGCTAGTCATTAAAAGGTAATTGCAATTTACCCAAAATAGAGGAATGATAGTCTCTATTTATGTTGTATCCTTTGTACGTAATATTCACAAATCAATATACAATATTCATAACTTACACACCCAAATCCTAATGGTTCTGGCAACTGCCAATTAAGATTCATCAACTTTTAGGACAATAAGGATCTCATCAACTTTGTTAATACAAATAAACAGTAAAAACGTTTATTTATATTTTACGATCTTCTAATGTTTTATCGATAACAAACGTACAATCATTTTAACGAAACAAATAAAATACGTAAATGGTTTGAACTAATAGTTTCTAACATATTCACATTTTCACATAAAACACCAAAACAAGTATAAGTGATTTTATGATTTAATATTACATATGTACAACAACTAGTGTTTACATATTTGGGTAAAATATACACATAACTAGTATGTAGTATATTGGGTAATATAAATGGGTAGAAACTTAAGTATCACAACCCATTGACCAGATACATTGAATGTAGTTGGGTACAACCCAAAGTCCATGACCCATGGAGCTTGACCCATAACCCATTGCATGACATCATGCTTATATCATATATGGATAATATCCATAACCCATGGTATTGACCTATACCCATGTGACTTGGTGCATTGCACTCAAGAGATACATTGTATCTAGCTAAAGACCCATGGACCAACCCATGACCCATGACCCATAACTAGGGGTGGAAACGAGCCGAGCCGCTCGTGAAAAGCTCGGGATCGGATCGGTAAAAAGCTCGAACGAGCCGAGCCTAAACGAGCTCGAGCCCGAGCAGAGCCTAAGTTTGGGCTCATTTAATAATCGAGCTCGATCCTGAGCTCTATACAAAAAGCTCATTTAGGCTCGCGAGCCTAAACGAGCCCTAGAAATATACACGTATATATATTTTCTATACGTATATATATTTTCTATACGTATAAACGTGTTAACGAGCTCGAGCATTGTGTTAACGAGCCAAGCTTTGTGTTAACGAGCCGAGCTCGAGCCAGAAAATTTCACGAGCCGAGCTCGAGCTCAGGCGAGGCTCAAACGAGCTCGAGCCTTTTATATAAACGAGCCGAGCTCGAGCTCTGCGCCCTCGGCCTCGGCTCGGCTGCTTTCACCCTACCCATAACCAAAATACCCATGGGTAAGAGGCGTCCCACGGATCCCTAGCTTTACGCTAGACGGATCCTCGTGGGAGGATCCGTGGGATCCGAGGAATGAGATTTTTTCTCTATAAACAATGAGCCATTTCTTCATTGTTTCTCACCCTTTCTAACATACTTTCCCGAGTTAAAACTCTCTAACCCCGGATCCAAGAGATCTATGTTTGTAGTTTTGTTTTGTGTGATCTTCTAGGTTCCTCTTAAAGGCGAGATCACCATCTTTGAAGTCGAGCAAACTCAAGTCCATGAGTTGCCATGCTTCCTCATCATCAAGACTCATCAAGTCTTCTTGTTGATGATTGTTTTCTTTTCCTAAGAAGTGTTGAAGACATTTGTGAAAGGTGTCTCAAGTGTCAAGACGAAGATATTAGTGAAGGGTATCTATCGTCCATATCATAAGCACTTGTGGTAGGTGCTTAGAAGTCTAGACTAGAAGCATTAGTGAAGGGTGCTTAGAAGTCAAGACACAAGACATTAGTGAAGGGTGTCTGGAAGATCTAGTTAAAGGCATTAGTGAAAGGTGCCTTAGATATACATTCGATATGGTATGTTTCGATGTACAAGATAGATTAGCATTAGATCCAAGGATATTGATATCCTTGATGATGTTGTAAAAAGGAGTTGATCTCTTTTGGGATTAGTCGTTGGTGTAGTGTTGGGTAGTAGTTCCTCCATGTTAATGGAACTCGGTATCTAGCCTAATAACGGATAAAGGGTAGGTGACGTTGTGTTAGGTGTGGTTCACCTTGGAGTGCAAGAACCCGGTGGTTAGCCTAGTACCGGAAAAAGAGTAGGCAACGTTGTGAAGGTTTCTCCACCATAAGGAGTTGGTGTCGTGTAGTGATTACGAACTCTCGAGTAGGTGACTCGGGGAGTGGAGTAGGGCAAGGAAGGTGTCCTTGTATCCGAACCACTATAAATACTTGCGTTGTGGTTTTGTGCTTCTTACTCTTATCTTTTCATTACATACTTTATATGCTTGTTTATCAACATCCAACACACATCCAAGTAGATTGACATAAGTTGATTTAAATAGTTTAAAAGGAAGTTTTAATTGGTAAAACTATTCAACCCCCCCCCCCCTTTCAAGTTTTCCACAATTGGCATCAGAGCTTCGTTACCAAGTTTCTTGAAGTATATTGTACTTTAAAAACTTGACACGATCCATGGTTAATTGAAAACTACAAAGAAGGTTTTTCATAAAAACAAACACCATGTCTTTTAAAACTCTTTTGTTTGGATGTTGATTACATGACAACATTTTTTTATTACTTTTTATTTAAATGCGAATCTTCTTTGTCATGTTGATTAGTCAAAGCTCATACCTACCAAGCCATAGGAATCGCTTGGTAACAAGAATACCTTCCCTAAGAAGGTATCTTAAACACAAAGGAGCCGGAATTGTCTAGTGACATTTGTTGTGTCATTTGTAAAGACATTCCTAAGTGCGTTAGAGGTATGATTTTCTACTCATCTCTAAAATGACATTAGCTTGATAATTAAGTGTGCCTACATAGGTATTTATATGATTATCTTTTGTGCATATACATGTATTATGTCACAATTCTCAATTTCCGGTCATTTCTTAAACTCAATACTCATCATATTAGTTCATGCATGATTTTTCATTTCACGGTAAACGCATAATTTCATATTAAATAAACGCTATCGCGTAATTAATTATTTTGAACATTTGACCCGATACTTCCAAAAATTATCCCGACATATTTTTATACTTACATTTAGTTTATAAAAATAATATTTTGAGTTTACCCAGTGTTTTAAATTTATCTTGTATATAAATTGTTAAATTTATATTATTACGACGGTTTTCTTAAAACTACACGATAATAATTATATCACTCAAATTTTGCAAGAAATATAATTTCACAATTTTATGATTTCAACATATTTTACTTTGATCCATTAAATTTTTTTTTTTTTTTGCCAACACTACTCTAATTGCACATATATATATGTACTAGTTACAAATTATGTTTATATGACCTCATTTTTCTTACACATTCATTTACATAATAAATATATGAACTAGACAAGATCCATCCACTCCCTAAATGGTGGATCTTGTCTTGCAAATATCTCTTATACATATACATTATTATACATATACTTCATTTCATTCTCAACAATTATAAAAGTTAGTCTAGTTTTTCAATCTCTTGTCTTCCTCTCCAAAGAAAACGGCACCACAAGGATCCAAGGAGATCATCTCAAGTTTTTCCAAGTCAAGTGTTTAAAACAATCTAGATCACACTCTTGTTTAGGTTTTGAAATAAAAATCTAGAGTGTTTAGGTTAAACCTTGGTTCTAATCACCTCATCATATTAACTTGTAAGCATATCATTTATATTTTCATCTTTCCTTTTCATTTCATAAGTATCTCTTCATTTTGGAGCAAACATGCATGACTTGTGTTGTTTATACCATTTTCCATTGATTTTAGAGTTATATATATATAAGGTCATCCTATAATTATCCCTTGGTATATGTTGGTCTTGATGATGTCTAGGAACCCATGACACCCTAAGAAGGTGTATGGTAGGATTAGATTAGCTTTGGAGTTGATTTGAAGGGATTGGAATAGGTTTAGTACGAGAAAACTATTTTCGACAAGTATAAAAAGTGTTCTGTCCTTATTTTGATTTTCTGGAAAATCCGACAGAGGCACGAAATTTTGGCCTTGATATTTAGAAAATATACTTTAAAACGAATCCGTGGCGCTTGAACGGATAAAACGGAGTTATAACGAAGAAGTTATGAATTTTAAAGTTTGACGACGAAATATATTATTTTCTCAAATTTCAAAGAACATGTTTTGGTTAGTACGAGTTAAAACGAGCCTTAAGCTTCACAAATTATTTCGACTTATCAAAAATATATTAGTATACTTTGATACGAAGCTAAGGACGATTATACGTGAAAACGGATTTGAAACGACTAAGATATGCACGTTTTCATAAAATTGCCGTAACTATTATTTTCCTAAAAACTATATTATTTTACGAGATAAGTATTACGGTAACTAAAACGACCATGTTGAAGGCGCTTTTATCTATGATGTGGAACTTTTGTAACGAAATGTTTTCTAATAAAGTCAAGATCACCAAGCATATTTTCTAAAATGACTAACCGCTTGTATAGCGGAGTTGTGATAAATTAATTACGGATGCTTAAACTTTGCCGAAACTCACTTTTTACACAACAATTAGACAAAATCACCATCTTTAACCCTTATTATTTTTATGTTCGAGACCTCGTGACGAAAACTCTGAATCGAAACTTCTAGATTTCGATACAAACTTTCCAAAACCGTCGATTTCGTTTCCTAACGTCCGACGACACCATTTTACGACTAGTTTTTCGAGCCATTTTGTCACTTTCAAGAAATTTTCGTCGACATTGTTTTACGACGAAAAGTGAAAATTTCACTATAAATCATTACGAAACCATTGTAGGATGACATTTTGACGTAAATACTTGTAAAGTGATTTTTGAAGGGTCAAGACGTCAAAAGGGTATTTTTCGACGAAAAGTATTATTTTCAAACTCGCAAATGGTATAAATAACATACGAAATGCATGCATAACATTACATTGCAACTCATTACATATCATATCATTCATAATAGGTCAGTTTCGAGATTCACGCTACATTTCGGTGTAACCACTTTTGTCATCGCACCTATTCATCAAGTGAGTAATCACATCCCCTTTTTACCGTTTTACTATATTTTGGGGCGGAATGCATGAGCCATACTTGAATTGAATTGATTCCTACTTTTGTGAACTCTTTTGGCTTGAACTTGTGATCTTGAAAGCAAATCCTTGAACTTTATTAGGAAATTATGACTTGTTGGAACTTATTGAACCGTACATGTTATGACCTTGTCTTAAAGTCTCCCATGTTCGGAGCATCACTATAAAGTCTCCCATGTTCGGAGCATCACTATAAAGTCTCCCGTGTTCGGAGCGTATCTTTGGGAAGAGGCACCCAGTATATCTTTGGGAAGAGGCACCCAGTATATCTTTGGGAAGAGGCACCCAACATAACTTTGGGTAGTGGCACCCAGCTTAATTTGGTTTCATCAGTAGCATCCCTGAATTATTATATTCGTGGTACTATATTGTGAACTATTATGACCGCTTATACTTGACTACTTCATACGCTATCTTTTGGCAATGGGTTGTGAACACAGGTTGCAAGTTTTGTATGGGCGGAACTTGAACCGAGTGGATTTACAATGCCTTTGCTTTATGGACCATTTTCGTTGACCAAAAGCTTTGAATATTTCTTACGAGTTTTCTTATTTTGCTAAACATGTTTACTCACCAACTATTTTCATAGTTGACCCGCTTTTCTCTCATGCATTTCGGTGATCGTTAGTAAGCTTTTCTACTGTGTCTTGCATAATGAAGTTTTCACTTGTCACTACAAATCATTATGTAATAGAACGCAATATTTTGGGAACTAAACTTTGTAATATATTTGCCGATGACGGCTAAACAAGTATTGTAATGGCGTATTATTTCTTTTTAATATTAACGTTGGTATGTTCTATTATCTTGTGCTTATGTTCCCTTCCGTTACACCTCGTGTTTCCGCATCCGGCGAGGGTGTGACATATTACATGAAGCTTCATTAGGAAGCCTTTTCTCACATACGTGTTGATTTTTTTTATCCCGTCTAAAGTCGTGGTATATAAAACTTGTGTTTTATTTAATCCAAAAATCATATCTTTCTAATAATAAAACAAAACACAAATTTCAAAAATTCCTCCTTCCCCATAAATAAACCACTCGTCGCCCACTTTATCAAATCCTCACTTTTTCAAATCTTTCATTTTCAAAAAATTACCTCTCATTCAAAACTTCATCTTCCTCCCATCTCATCTCATCTCATCTTAAACCAAAACCAAGAAGGTTAGTCTTCAACATGGTTTACATCGCCCTCGTGCTCATCGCCTTAACACTCATCGCTCTTGTGTTCCCTATGACGAAGTTCTCATACGGAGACATTTACTTTGTTTTGTTAATCTACATTGGGGTTATATACCCAATCCTTTGTATCATTCTTAGCATTCAAATGAAATGATACTAATAGTCAAGTTTATCTAGGTTATTATTATCATAATGTGTTTATCATTTCTTTTTGATTTATTTCATTCTATCGTGATACATTAGAAAGCCATGTATGCATGCTAAATGAAAATGTAGGCTAAAACACATATCTTGGTATAAAACTATAAAATCTAAAAACATATGTTTTTATCAAGAAATCTGTTTCTATTTTTCCAGATCCACGGATCCCAAAAGTCAGTCTAGCCGGATCCTTTATGAAAGGGAACCGTGGGATCCGTACACCTGGACAACTGTTTTTCATGCAAAATAAAAACCACTTTCTTTCTAAAAGTAATATTCCACTAGAATGTCAAAACCATAAGTGAGTTAAGTGTCATTATTAAAAACCATTGTTAATAAAAAATCTAGTAAAAACGTTAGATAATCATTGGTTGACCACAAACATCACTTTCTATTAACTCATCATTTCTATAGGTTCAACTATGACGCATGAATATGAGTTTGATTTTTCACTCACTAGCGTCTACACTCCGAACATCTCTCTTGAGCCCAACACACCGCAATCATGTCCGTGGGTTCAATAATCTCAAAACCGCTACTTCCACGAAGGACGTATTGTAGACACCTCTCTATAATTTGAAGAAGGTATCAATACCTCCTTCCGAGCCATAGGACTAGAATGTCTTCTTGAAATCAACGAGAGGATATGTCCAAGGTTCATAATGGAATTCTTCCGTCAAGTTGAACTCGTTCGTAACGAGGATCGCTTCATCTCTTTGGTTTTATATCAAAACCAAAAGTTTGTTTTAACCCTTGGGCATTTTGCTCACATCCTCCGGATTCCAAATCATGGACAATGTACCTTCACCAAGATTGGTCTCTTGATTCTCTCTTCAACTTTCGTGAAGAAAATAGTCCATATTGTTCACACATACCTTCCCGGAGGATTTAAATCGCATAATATGCAAACCTCGACCATATTACTCCGATCCAAACATTATCTTCACACGGACATCCGAGAAGAGTACAAGCCCTTGCACTCATCCCACGTGAAAATGTTTGGAGTCTTAGGAAATCGAGAAATCCTTCCCGCTTGTTGTGCTCACATAATGTATTGTTTGCTAACACAACAACCATACAATCTCGCCTACTTCTTTGCAAGGCGAATTGTAAATCTTCAAGGCTCCAAGAATAAACTCATCCCTTATGGAATGTTCTTGATGCGCCTCTATCATAACGTCATGCATTTTCATCCTCAATTTCAAAGTCCGTTATGCATTTGTGAACAAGATGATGAAACCGCTAAACATATCTCTCATGAAGACTTTCTTCATTCTTGATTCCACCAACACTCATCAACCACTTGATGATCCTTCTAGTGAAAACGCCAAGGAACTTAGTAGTATTTCAAATAGGATCAAATCCTTTTGTACTGTGCTTTATCAATGTAATCCAATTTTATTCATGAAATAAAACATCTTACATTTGATATCTTAGTGTTAGAACCCCTTTAACTAACCTTGGAATATAATGCATTGTCAAGATCATTGTATACCTTTAGTAAAGGTTCTGCTTAGCAGATAGACGGATCCCAAAGGTTGTGCTAAACGGATTCCTACACTTAGGGAACCGTGGGATCCGGCAAACAGAAAATGCAATTACAAACATTGTATTTCAAATATGTCCTTAAGAACACCTCACACTAAGCTAGACATAGTGTCTTAAGGCAAATTAAGTCCTTATCAATTTAAGAAGATCCTTCCCACTCACACATAGATCACACTCAAAGACGCTTGTAGATCTATCGTCTCACTTAAATCCATTACTCTTCCGCCTCAAACTCACACATAATTTTTCACATGATCCTCATATCTAACTTTGGAAATCTTTTATAGCAAAATTGATCATAATCATCCTTACGTCAAAATTGATCGAAATTGATCAAATTCTAGTTTTTCCATCTTAGGCCTTTAGGATATTCTCCAAAGCATTAATCTAAGTCACTATCTCGATCTCTAGGGTCATTTAGCTTCACTTGACACTCTCAAATCTTTAGTGTCATCCTTGTTCATTCATTGGTACTCATGAAAGTTTCAATTTCTTCCATAAAAGGCAATTATTAGCTACATCACTCATTACCTTCAAGTACTTAAGCACCCCTTCATTTAAGACACTTAGGAGGACTGAAACACCTAAGATGATATAGATCTTAGACCTTAGAAACATCATTTCTACTCTTTCATAGCTGCTGAGAGCCGGATCCCTAGGATTAGCCTAGACGGATCCCTCTGAGGAGGGAACCGTGGGATCTGGGTGACAGATTATGTCAACTCTAGCTAAAACAATCATTTCAAGCTCATCTTCCTAACTTAAACACTCCATCTCGTCCTAAATGAGTTCCTAGATCAGTACAAACTCTGAAGTTGACTCTTGTACATGTTAATCATCACATTCCAATGATTTTTAGTGGCTTAAGGCTTGAATGCACTTGCCAAATCTCTTGATTTATAAACCACATTGTTAGGACTTCTAAAGTCATCACCTTCATCCTCATTTTCAGCACTTACGAAACCTTTACAAACCTCTTGATCCCATCATGAGGAAAACTCCAAGTAGCAACTTATCCACCAAAGAACCACCCAAGAAAATTGCTCGTGTTGTACATGAAATTTCTTTAACCGAATCATCTCCGATCAAGCCAACAAATGCAAGGATTTCTTCTCAACCAATCCAACCAATTCCTAAAAGGATAGTACCCACAAAACTACCTATGCCAAACACCACCATACCTCCTAGGCCAAACAATATCATCTCCACTAAACCATCACCATTGGTTCCTAGAGCTATCTCGCTTACATCTCCACTATCATCACCACACCTCTACAATTTAGAGGATTTACTCCTAGGCCGTCCCATCCTCCTCCACCGGCAACATTCTCCTCATTAGGAGGAATAATGGTACAAAATCAAGGTGTTGAGTCAACATTAGCTCCGCTTCTTTTTCATCAAGTTTCCATCATATAATCCCATTTGGATTATGAGAAATCATCAAAGTCAACCACCCGACCATATGGAAGTTGACACTTCTCTACCACCACCATCATTCTTGGTCGAGCCATCTTCAAATGTGCCTCCACCAATCCCTCCGTCGTTTGAAGCTCCATAAGCCGCTTCACTTGATCCTTCGCATCAAGCAATTTCATTTCTTCCACCAAACTACCTAGCCATGACAAAGATTGTTATCATTGTCAACATGTTAAAAGTTTGATACATGAAGTACGAGAAGACCAACGTTTCATGTTCTATCACCTCCTCGAACGTTCTGACGAGATTAAACCTAAACAAACTTGAGCTAGAGGATTTCTAGTGGTGTCCTAGTTTCAAGCGTTACTTAGTTAAGTCTAGTAATTCCAAGTCATGTATCGATCATTTTTTTAGTTTTTAGAGTCATGTATATCATATCTCTAGTTTTATTAAATGAAAATACATGCTACTTGCTATGTTTCTGAGTATATGATTATGTTATATAATACATATCTCACTTTGATACTAACATAATATGTTATATCACCATTGCTGAAATTGATCATCAGCCAGACGGATCCCTCATATTTACCTAGACGGGTCCCTACAAGGAGGGAACCGTGGGATCCGTGATACAGAAAAATATTTTTCTACTAACTTGAATCATATTTGCAGGAAATTTTGCATTATACTTGTTTTCTAACCTTTGTTTTGTAGTTATTCAATTTACACATGAAGACTTTGACACCCTAAAGCTAGGGGAGCTTTGTGTCAAAGCAATACATTGCAAATTACTTGCAATATTAGGATTACATTTCATAATATCCCTTTGCAAAATTGTAATCATCAAGGGGGAGTACATTCGTCACATAGACGAAATCTTTTGCAAACTTAGTTGCAAACAAACTAGCTTAGTATTACTTTTTTGACGCCTTACATAGGGATGGACTCGTCAAGGGGAGTTAAGACGAGATCCTTTCCCATTACTTGCTCTCTCGATTTTATTTCTTTCACATGTTTTTCCAAAACAATGTGTTAGTTTCTTTCAAGCTCTTTTGTTTCGACAAAAGGGGAGAAGAAAGTAAAACTACAATTCAAACTTTTACAATTTTAGCTTTTCCTTAAAATAATTTTATGTTTTGTCATCAACAAAAAGGGAGAGATTGTTAATACAAATAAACCGTAAAAATGTATATTTATATTTTACGATCTTCTAATGTTTTGTCGATAACAAACGTACAATCATTTTAACGAAACAAATAAAATACGTAAATGGTTTGAACTAATAGTTTCTAACATATTCACATTTTCACATAAAACACTAAAACAAGTATAAGTGATTTTATGATTTAATATTACATATGTACAAAAACTAGTGTTTACATATTTGGGTAAAATATACACATAACTAGTATGTAGTATATTGGGTAATATAAATGGGTAGAAACTTAATTATCACAGCTCATTGACCAAATACATTGAATGTAGTTGGGTACAACCCAAAGTCCATGACCCATAACCCATTGCATGACATCATGCTTATATCATATATGGATAATATCCATAACCCATGGTATTGACCCATACCCATGTGACTAGGTTCGTTGCACTCAAGAGATACATTGTATCTAGCTAAAGACCCATGGATCAACCCATGACCCATGACCCATAACCAAAATACCCATGGGTAAAGAGGAGCGTCCCACGGATCCCTAGCTTTACACTAGACGGATCCTTGTGGGAGGGATCCATGGGATCCGGGAACGAGAGATTTTTCCTCTATAAATAGTGAGCCATGTCTTCATTGTTTCTCACCCTTTCGACATACTTTCCCCACGAGTTAAAAACTCTCTAACCCCGGATCCAAGAGATCTATGTTTGTAGTTTTGTTTTGTGTGATCTTCTAGGTTCCTCTTAAAGGCGAGATCACCATCTTTGAAGTCGAGCAAACTCAAGTCCATGAGTTGCCATGCTTCCTCATCATCAAGACTACTGAAGTCTTCTTGTTGATGATTGTTTTTCTTTTCCTAAGAAGTGTTGAAGACATTTGTGAAAGGTGTCTCAAGTGTCAAGACGAAGATATTAGTGAAGGGTATCTATCGTCCATATCATAAGCACTTGTGGTGGGTGCTTAGAAGTCAAGACTAGAAGCATTAGTGAAGGGTGCTTAGAAGTCAAGACACAAGACATTAGTTAAGGGTGTCTTGAAGATCTAGTTAAAGGCATTAGTGAAAGGTGCCTTAGATGTACATTCGATATGGTATGTTTCGATGTACAAGATAGATTAGCATTAGATCCAAGGATATTGATATCCTTGATGATGTTGTAAAAAGGAGTTGATCTCCTTTGGGATTAGTCGTTGGTGTAGTGTTGGGTAGTAGTTCCTCCATGTTAATGGAACTCGGTATCTAGCCTAATACCGGATAAAGGGTAGGTGACGTTGTGTTAGGTGTGGTTCACCTTGGAGTGAAAGAACCCGGTGGTTAGCCTAGTACCGGAAAAATAGTAGGCAACGTTGTGAAGGTTTCTCCACCATAAGGAGTTGGTGTCGTGTAGTGATTACGAACTCTCGAGTAGGTGACTCGGGGAGTGGAGTAGGGCAAGGAAGGTGTCCTTGTAGCCGAACCACTATAAATACTTGCGTTGTGGTTTTGTGCTTCTCACTCTTATCTTTTCATTACATACTTTATATGCTTGTTTATCAACATCCAACACACATCCAAATAGATTGACATAAGTTGATCTAAATAGTTTAAAAGGAAGTTTTAATTGGTAAAACTATTCAACCCCCCGTTCTAGTTTTCCACAAACTTAAACCTATATATGATGTTAGTATGTTAGAAGTATAAAAAATATTTAGGTTTTACATTATCTTTAGGGTCTGAGCTAGTCTCCCCTTATGCTATCCATATCATACTCTCTTTAATATCTAACTATTAGTACTTGGTAAGAACTATGTCATGAGCCTCCCTTTTATTAACAATATTATGAGAACTTATTGTAAATCATAATACTATTTTGATTTTCTTTAATTACCATTTTTGTTTCGTTAATTTTGTTTATTATGGATTAAGATATTCCTTAGTTAGATATAAGTGACTAATTGTATGATCTATAGTGGTTGTGTATATGGTAATTCTAATGGTGTGAAGTTATTAAGACAATAGTTTGACCCGATTGTAATCCATGTTATTACATGGTTCTTTTCAAAGGCGATAAGTAAAAGAATCTGCCAAGATGCTAGAAGTACATCGTCATTAACGACACTACAAACCTGTATCTAACCTTACCAAATGTACCACCGAACCTAAAAGTTACAACCAGTCTATGACCAACAGAGACGCGAGAAAGTGAGAATCCTCAAACTAATGTAAAAGCACAACCCCCAACCCACGAAAATCGCTAACACTAAGGGCATTCACCGTACAAAAGCATGAAAATGAGTAACAAATGACCAAGATTCTTTGACCTCTACGGCGTAACCCACCAAAGCTTTCAAACCAAACAAACTACGGACACACAATCTGACCGAGAGGTGTAGTACAAAAAGTGGAGATGGTTTACCCATAAATACATTAGGATATATGAATGCCACTAACAAAAAATGACTTCGACGCTGAACCCTCGACACAAATCTATCGATCACAAAGTTAAAACCACAAACTCCACGCTGAACTATTTCCTGAGTTTTGAACAAGAATAGTGTTCCAGTCTGATTTTTTTTTTCAATGGTGATGTTGCTGCTGATTGGGTTCGTGGTCCATGCCTTGTTCTGCGGGAGATCCTCTTCTTCCATTGTTCCAGATTGACATATGTGGTTCTTTCAAGAGGCGACCAAGTACAAATGCTAGTGGGTTACACTCTTCTATGTGTTATACCACTAAAAACTCGTATCTTATTCAGTATTATAAATCAACTAAATGGATTACATGAGACATCAAGTTTAGCCATTCTTTTCTCAGATTTTCACAAGGAAAATGAGAAAATTATGCTCACAACAACTGATGGCCTTGTAACTTGGGTATAACTGTTACTTTAATGTGCTGTTATAGTCCATAAGTTAGGTTTCCAGTTGTGAAGGGTTTGTGAGCATGGTGGGCAGTGTATGAAGCTTGGAATAGTGAGGAGTGAAAGATGAACCTACTTGGTCCAAGCTATACACTGCCATAGGAGGTATGGTGTTGTCTCCCTCAAGGTGAGTGTTTCTAGAGTTGTGAAGCCTTTTGTAAAGAAGGAAATGTAGGAACTCTAGAAGAGCCCTTGACTGGATGAGTGAATGGGTCCCTAGTGAAGCCACCATCTATTTCTACTTTGTCTACTGTGGTGGCAGGTTGAGTGGACTTAGTAGGATGGATAGGTGGAAATGTAGCTAGATGGGAGGTGCTATGAAAAGGTGAATTTCGTATGAACAAGAGATGATGAAGGAGCATAGTCTGCAATGCTCTGTTTTTCCTCTGTTTTGAAGTATTTCTGACTTCAGTGCCATCTGATATGGTTGTTTTTTCAGAGTTATAATACTTAGTATGTGAATCTGTATTGTTTTTTGAATAACTGAATTGGGAGATATCCAATTCAGTTTCATGTTTTATTATGATGTAAATGTTGGTTAAGTAATATAATTCACCTTTGCAAACAAAAAACTATAATGTTATCGGCCTGTTACATAATTGGATCGATCCCGCTAATACTTATTTATCATTTAATATTCTATCACAATTCGAGGAGTCAAATTGTGAAAGCTCGAATCGAAGAGTAAAACTGAATTATAGAAAGAAATTAAAATTAAAAATAGAGCTAAAGATAGTTATCTTAATAAAGAATCAAGACTTTGATAGAACCACTCGCAGCGTACAAAAGTAATCTGAAAAAGAGTGAACTTCTTTTTGACATCCACCAAGACTTATAAAAAAAGAGACGACGCGTTCGACAAGTTAAAGGGGCGATTCCAGTAGCAATTACCAAATCCATGATCGCTCATAATCTCAACTAACTTTACGCAATTTGAGAGTTTTAAGTAAACAATGAACCATATTTTTTTAAGCGGCGGCTTGTTACGGTACGTGAAAAAGGATACGACGGCTATTCCAGTATGTTTTTCTTCACAATTTCAATACAAAGTCAATGTCACTGATAGTGTAAGCTAACTCCTTATAGTTTGGGAGTTATCGTCGAAAGTCATAGTCACATAATTCGCTAGAAAGGCCACAAATTGTGATCCAGTTCACGCATTCCCAAATCGGGTACGATTCATTCTGGAAAGAAAATCAACGATCCAAATCAGGACCTTCTCAATCGTGATTTATTTATTGATTTTTTATGTTAATATCCGACTGTGATTTATGGCAGAATCAAAAACCCCATAAACTATGAAAATTTGTTAAGTATTGAACTATTTTTATATTATAAATGTTTGGATTTTTTTATAACCGTTAAGAATATAGTATTAATTATTGGGAACATCGTACCGGAGCAATCCCAAATGAACCTACCCCTAACTTACCAAATGCTAGGTACCTAGCGAACCGCGATCTTGATCCTCGACCCCGTACCAGAACGATCCCCGTTCCATGTGACTATTGTCGAAACAGTGAAGAATTACGGTTTAATCACAAAATTGATTTATTTAGAAAATGTATAACGTGATGGCTAGGGTTTTACGGGGTAGCTAGAGACGTCGGCTCATACCGAGTAGGTCTTAGGATCGACCTACTTGGATAGACGAATAGCATGTTAGATTATTGAAAACCTCGTATCTTGTTCAATATTTTTTAATCAACTTCAAATAAAGTACAAGAGATATTAAAGGTAAACCCTAATGGGTGTTAGCCGTTACACAATTGATCCGAGCGCGTTAATATTTATTTATAAATAATTTAATACTATGGTGGGGTCATTAACTCGGTTTAGTAGTACTTTGATAACATTTAAGTGTTACTTGTATAAATGAAGGAAAATGATAAATGGACCTAACTAAAGAGGCTTAAAAGGAGACCTAATGCATAAATGAATTGTACAGTACACTGTACAATTCATTTATGCATTAGGTCTCCTTTTAGGCCTTTTTAGTTAGGCCCATGTATCAATGCTCATAAATGAATTCTGCATGTTGTCTTTATTTTGTAACATCCTTTCAGACTAAGTGTAATAAAGAACGTTAAAACCGCGTTCATCATTGTCACATCAGTGTCACCTCAACTTTCTCTTCAAACGCCATTTCTCGTTGTCTTCTAGTCAAATAGTCATCGGGAGTATGATAAAACAAGACGTCTCTCTTTCTTTTCTTTTTGTTTTGGAAGATGAACATTCGCCGGTGTATCTCGATTTCTTCTTGCCTTTGTTGATACTTCTTTTCTTTCAATTCTATTTGTCGTTGCTTCATCTTTTATTCCATTTTCATTTGCGTTGCTTCATCTCCAATTAAGATCCTTGAGCTTCATTCTTTTTGGAAAAGAAACTTGGGTGGATGTTGATCCTTTTATCAACCAATAAATAAACAAATGGTTTAGGAGCGGCAGGTGAAGATTCTGAAGGAACTGACAAGGATGATGCTTTCTTCTTAGCTTTGTCCTTGCCCATTAGTCGAACTTCTCGAACCTCTTCCTCATTTGAATCGTTTGCTTCGTCGTTGAGATTAAAACCACCATGCACTGCGTCCGATGTATTGTGTGAGAGGTGGTTTTTTCAATGTCTTTAAATGTTTGTTTCCAACAGCTTTGGATTTTTAAAATTTTGGCATTTCTATATCTTGCCAATTTATATGTTCTCTCAAAGGTTTTCACGGCTAAACAAGTGTAAAGTTGTGATCGTACATCACATGATATTCAGATACCGTTAAATCAAGCACCCCTTGGTCATTTTCGCCTCACTGGTTCTTCCGTTTTACATTATCACAAACCAGACAAACTTTAGGACGAATTCTGCAATTTGCAATTGCGGGGAATCGTAGCCTCTTTTTGATTCCCTCATTTCCATCTCAAAGTAATCTAGTATAATCGTCCAAAACCAATGAATCTTTTTAGGATTCCCTTAAGCACTATTTGTGGACGTGTTGATCCAAGCTTTACACAGCGGTAACTCTACCTTTTTTGTCTATGGAACTCTAACGTCTTCTTTTGTAGTCGTCTTGGATTTTTGACTTCTTTTTTACACCATATTTGTGACGATCGCCACCTCTTCGATGGGAGAGTCGTCTTGAACGAGTTCAGATGGACCACCCGATAAGTAAGCTTTGTAAAATTGCTACATACGAATGTTTTGGTTGCGCTGCGAAGCTAAAAGTGAAAAGAACCCGAAGACCCAAATACTTAAACATTCAAACCGGTTCGAGAGATGCACATAGGGAAGTCAATATAGGATGCAACGAGTATTTTCAACCACGCGTTGCGATGAGACTTAAACATATACAATATTATAACAAAGTGATGATCTCGTTTAGTAGATAAAAACTGACTAAAAGGTGGGCGAATACAAAAATTGAGTGATTATATCCAGATACAAAGAAAAAAGGATAATATAATGAGATGTTATCCAACTTATTAGTTTTAGTATATCATCCATATATCAAAGCAAACTTATAGTTATTTGATTATAAATTTGTAATAGTTCACATCAATTTTCATTATATTTATGCTGCCAGATAATTATCAAAAGTAATAAATAAATCTAGAGCACTTTATTTTGCTTACCCACAAATCCATGCTTACCAAGGGACAAATCCTCACCATCCATCTAGATTGATCTAATGGAGGGATTAACTTAAGATTTAAAAGGTAAACCTAAGTCCATGTTTTTTCTAACCTTTTTGTCTTTCTTTTTTATTCACATATTTTTTTGTATTTTTTTAAATTCACGTTTTCATAATTAATTCACGCTTTTTTTTTTTTTTTTTTTTTTTTTTATATTCGGATTTTTATAAATTCGTTTTTTTATTAATTCACGTTTTCTTTTTCATTCGCGTTTTTTCTTAGTTTTCGTTTATTTTCATACGTTTTCGTCTGTTTTCATACGTTTTCATATGTTTTCGTCCGTTTTCGTCTGTTTTCTTACGTTTTCGTCCATTTTTGCCAGTCTTGTTTACGTCTTCGTCTGTTTTCTTACGTTTTCATACGTTTTTGTCCGTTTTCATAAGTTTTCGTCCGTTTACATACGTTTTCGTCCGTTTTCTTATGTTTTCATACGTTTTCGTCCGTTTTCATCCGTTTTCATATGTTTTCGTCTGTTTTCTTACATTTTCGTCCGTTTCATACGTTTTAGTCTCTTTTCTTACGTTTTCGTTCGTTTTCGTCTGTTTTCTTACGTTTTTGTCTGTTTTCTTACGTTTTCGTTCGTTTTCATACTTTTTCGTCCGTTTTCTTACGTTTTTGTCCGTTTTCATATGTTTTCGTCTGTTTTCTTACGCCTTCTCCCGCTTTCATACGCTGCTCGCTTTTCTATGTTTCGCTCGCTTTCTTACGCTTTTGTCTGCTTTTCTTACGCTTTTGTCCGTTTTCATAACTTTTCGTCTGTTTTCTTACGTTTTCTTCCGTTTTTGTCGATCTCTTTATCAAAATCTTTGGAACAAATGGTTGCCCTTGAAAATGGGTGTTTTTTTTGAAACTAATACTAATTAAGAATGCCATTCTTTGTTGATAGCGCTTTTCCTGTGTTGGAATTCATTTTGCCTCCAAATGTGTTTCTTTGTTCCTCTCCTTGCATAGAAAGAGTGGATCACCTCTCTCAAAGTGATATTGCTAGGATAGATAATAGGGTCTCATTTCTCTCCCGCCTCAATGTGGATTTATTTTAGAAAGCTCCTCTTCACCATCTTTTGGCTTCCTGGTTTAATGGTGCCAAATCAAAATCACAGATGCGGCTTTCTTAGGATCATGCTAGTGAGTTGTGCTTCTTTGGAAAGGACATTTTTCTTTATCGAAATTCTCTCATGTCTTTAGGGGGGCAACAAAGCTGCAGATTGTTTGGCTGCTTATGGTCATACTCATTCAGACTCCATTTTATCAGGCCCGAATTTAGGCATGTGCAAGCTGTGCAATGGCACAGGGCCTCATTTTTCTTAGGGCCTCAAATTTATAGATCTTAATATTAGTATACACTCAGTTTTGGATGGTTTAATCTAAATAAACGATATTTTATGAAGAAAACATGTTTAAAAATGTTAAAACCTTATAATTTGAGTCACAATAGTGAAACATATGGTCATATTATTGTTTTTAACGAAGTGAAAGTGGACGGGCACTTCTGCCGGAGAAGATGACTCAAAACCCAAAAATCTTGTTTTTTTAAGTAAATTTCAAGTTTGGTCCTTCTAGTATATGCTTTGACAAGTCAGCCATAATTTTAAAGTAATTTATTTAGTACCATGTGTTATTTTATTGAAAAGTAAAAAGCAGCCTATATTTAGTACCATGTGTTAGTTTATCAAAATGAAAAACTGACACATTATTATGATACAAATTGCGTTGTCTGACGTTATAGCCAATATTTTTTAGCTTTATTTCACGAAATACCATTATACCACACAACATTATGGTTTATCACTGGATTTTAAAGATATTATCAATAGTTTTACTAAAATTCAATGCATTATTATTTGAAAAAATTACAAGGTCTCAGATATCCAAATCTTACTAGCAACTTCACTATATGATCTAATGGCATAAAGATTAATGATTTAATAGCGTAAATGCATAATCATTATAAGTTAAATAAATCTTTAGTATACATTGTTCAAGGGCCTATAACTTAAAATAGCACAGGGCCTCCGAAATTCACGAGACGGCCCTGCATTTTATTTAATAGCTTAGGGTCTTTTGTCCGTTTTCTTACGTTTTCATCGGTTTTCATAGGTTTCTAGACGCTTTCGTCCGTTTTATTACGTTTTCGTCCATTTTTAGACGCTTTCATCTGTTTTCAGACGTTTTCATCCGTTTTCATCCATTTTCATCCGTTTTTATACGTTTTCGTCCATTTTCAGACGTTTTTTTTTTCATACATTTTTATACGTTTTTCATTCATTTTTATAAGTTCTCGTCCGTTTTTTTGCACTTTTTATATGTTTTCTTCTATTTTCATATGTTTTCATGCTTATTATTAAACTTTATTATATTACATGTCTAATATCACTTGTGATATTTCATAAACAAACAAGTATGTTTTTTAACCTTTAATATCACCTGAGATATTTCATTGCTCTGCATATTTTTATATATTATCACCTATGTGTTTTCTAATATTTTTATAATTTTCAGTTACAAGATAGTTTTTGCGCCTTTCATCGCAATTGACAAGCGGATATTTTTTTAATTCAACCAATGTTATGTATCACTTGTGATATCTCTTAGTAGAAATAAAAGGTTTAAAGTCTCTTTAGGTGAATTCATATTTTGTTCAAAAAATGCTAATTTAATGCAACACTTGTTTGATTTTGAGAATATGTCAAGTCTCATTTTCATAGTTTGCTTCCTTTTTATTCATTTTGATATTTTAAGTAGGGGTGTGCACGGTTCGGTTTGGGTCGGTTTTTGGCTAAAACCGAAATCGAACCACAATGTTCGGTTTTTGTAGAACCCAAAACCAAAACCGTTCGGTTTTTATGGTTCGGTTTTTCGGTTTGTTATCGGTTTCGGTTCGGTTTTCGGTTTTTTCGGTTTCTAACCGTTAATATTTAGGTATGGCCAAATTATACCAACAAACTTGTTTTACGTACAAAATGAGTTATTCTTCTTTAATTTTTTCAATCAAAGCATAATAATGTTTATTGCATAATTCTACAATTACAAACATATAAATGAAATATACACATACAAGTGAACATACACGTAGTATAATCATTATCGAATACTTATTGATATATTCACACAAAACACGCGACACGACAAACACACATATAAATATAAACGTTAAGATAAATATATTATAAATCTACTAAAAAAATGAATATGAATTTATAAATTTGATTTATTTAGTTATTTAATTATATTATTTTAATTAGATATTATTATATAATAAAACAGGACTGGTTCGGTTCGGTTCGGTTTTTGCGGTTTGGTTTTTAGACGAAAACCGAAACCGAACCGCATTTGTCGGTTTTCAAAAAAGTAAAAACCAAACCATCGGTTTTTAGTTTCGGTCGGTTTTTTCGGTTCGGTTTTTTTTCGGTTTTCGGTCGGTTTCGGTTTTTTCGGTTTGTTTTGCTCACCCCTAATTTTAAGTGACACTTATTTATCTCTTGTGATATAACACTGCAAGAAAGATAAAGAGTATTACACTCTTCATCATATATGTGTTATCAGTTGTGATACTCAACTAAGAATGTGAAATATTAAATTCATACCAATTGTGATAAGAATTTAGTATTTTACCAAGTATATATGAAAGAAATGATAATAAACATCACTTATTATATTATCGTGATGATTCATTCATTTTCTTATTTTTGTTTTTGAAAATATTTAGGAAGATTTTGTGTTTTATGATAATATGAAATATTAGAAAAGGTGTTTAACCGAAAACAAAGATGTTATGAAACTTTTGTAAGACTTGTGGTGTATTTTTCTATTTAATGGATACATTGTGCATGTTTGATAGGTTTTATAACGAATTTAAAAATATCTATGGTTGAATCAACAAACTAAAGAAGTTATGGTTGAAGAAAGCACACATCTTTTTAAACAAACTGAGTAAGCTCAAACACCAGTGATATCACACATGATATCACAGGTGATATCACCTCACTTGTGATATCACATGATATCATAGGTGATATTACTGGTGATATCATAAGTGATATACACTATGATATCACACATGTTATCGCCGGTAATATCACACATGATATCAACGGTGTTATCACACATGATATCACGTGTGATATCACAGGTGAGGTGATACCATAGTGTTTGAGCTTCCTCAATTTGTTTATAAAGATGTGTGCTATCTTCAACCATAGTTTATTTAGTTTGTTGATTCAACCATAGATATTTTCAAACCCCGCTATAAAACCTATCGAAACATGCACAATGTATCCATTAAATAGAAAAATCCACCACAAGTCTAACAAAAGTATCATAATATCTCTTGTTTTCAGTTGAACAACTTTTCTAATATTTCATAATATTATAAAACACAAAAAATTTCCTAAATATTTTCAAAAACACAACCATTACATTCTTCGTTGAGTATCACAACTGATAACACATACGTGATGAACAATGTAAAAATTTTCATCTTCCTTACAGTGTTATATCACAAGAGATAAATAAGTGTCACTTACAAATATCAAAATGAAATCGTCTGAAAACGGACAAAAACGTATAAAATCTAATGAAAAACGTATAAAAACGTATGAAAACGGACAAAAACGTAAAAAAAAAAAAAACAGACAAAAATGGATGAAAACGTATGAAACCGGACGAAAACGTATAAAAACGGATGAAAACAGACAAAAAAAGTCTAAAATGGATGAAAACGTAAAAAAACGGACGACAACGTATGAAAACGTCTCAAAACGAACGAAAATACATGTAAACGTAAAAATAAAGACGAAAACGTCTAAAAACAGATGAAAATACATGAAAACCTAAAAAAACAGACAAAAACGTATAAAAATGGATGAAAATGGCCGAAAACGTAAGAAAACGGACGAAAACGTAAGAAAACAGACGAAAACGTATGAAAGCGTAAAAACACGTGTGAAAACGTATGAAAAATGGACGAAAACGAAAGAAAACAAACGAAACGTGTGAAACGAACGAAACGTGAAAATGGACAAAACGTGTGAAAACAAACGAGAACGTGAAAAACGGGCGAAACGTATGAAAGCGAACGTGGCGGGCGAAATGTAAGAAAATGCGAAAACGATGAAAGCGTATTTAAAACGTATAAAACGGATTTAAAACGTGCAAAAGGCGAAAATGTCTCGAAAATGACGAAAACGTATGAAATGGACAAAACGATGAAAACGCATTTAAAGCGGACGAAACATCGTAAAAGGATGTAAACGTACGAAAACGGATGAAAACAGACGAAAACGTTTGAAATCCGACGAAAACGTAAATAAAAAGGACGAAAACATATGAACACGGACGAAAACATATTAAAACGAATGAAAACGTATGAATACAGATGAAAACGTATGAAAGAGAAAAAAACTTAAATAAAAAAAACGTGAATTTAAAATTAAAAAAAACGTGAAACCGAAAAAAAGAAAAAAAAAAAAAAAAAAGGCATGAATTTTAAATACAAGCGTGAATTCAAAAAAAAGGAAAAGAAAAAGAAAAAGAAAAAATTGTTAATAAATAAGAAAACAAAAAAGACAAAAAAAGGAGAAAAAACACTGACTTGGCTTTATATTAAATCTTAGGTTTATCCCCACCATTAGATCAAACTATATGGATGGTGAGATTTGTCATTAAGAAGACCAAAATAATAGTAAGCATTTGAAAATTCCTCATAAACGTAACATAAACCTATCAAAACAAACCTAACATAATCATATAAAGTCGCATAAAAAAATAAGGGCACAAGTGGTATTTCACATCAAAGTTTTCATAAGTATTACTTTCATATATTATAGTTTCGTATGTTAGAGTTCGCTTTGTGATTTTCTTTCATAGTTTTCAGGCATAAATTTTATTGGAATTTGTGTAAACGAAAACAAATATTTAGTTTGGTGACTTACAAATCTGTCTTAACAAATGAGTGACCTATATGAAAAACTTGAACAGTTCAATGGCTTATGTACACGTACTTATCTCTAAAAAAATATTTTCAAGAAATTTCCCAAACACATATACGACGCTCCTCATTGATCAGGCTAGCCAAAAATACGAAATTTGTTTCTAACTATATCTTAATATCAACTGATTTTCTGGAAAGTTGTTGGAACAACACTTGTGATTACTTATGATATGATTGTTGTCAGCATTTCCGTTAAAATAAAGTTGCCCAAGAGTTTTTTATGGCACCTTTATTGACAAACTAAAAACATGCAAAATTTAGCAAATAACAAGCCGTTGTTCATGGACTACAAGTCTATAACAACATTCTGAAAATTTGTTAATCACAAATTTATTCAGTTCTGTAAAAAAAAACTTAGTTTATGAGTCACTGGTTTAATAATAAGGGTTTGTCTAACATGTGCTTTAAGAGATAATTAAGACATTAAAAGAATGGGTCCCATTGAAAGGACATGCGATCCACAAAAATATATTTTTGTGGATTCCCGTGTCATTTTCTAATGACCACGACCTTTTAACGCGCTTAACGTATCTTTAGAAGATCCCCGACGCACAGTCTAAAATTTTACACTATTTTAATGCAAAACAAGAATCATTTTAGAATATGCTTGCACTAAAAATAAGTTGCTCCAATGTGATGCACTAAATCTTGCACTATAAATTATTGCATTATTTTAATTTAACTAGTATTAATAAAAGACAAGTTATATAATCAGTTATATTCATATAGTTTATTTCTATCAGTAATAAAACTAATCAATTTCGTAAAATAATTTTTCCTTAAATAGTACTTGTGTGATGCAACTAGAATGAAGTTTTAAACAAGCATCATAACTTTAAATTAAAACTTGAGTGAGATCAACGTTTAAAATACAAAATGATGCAAACATGTTCATGTAACCGGTACTTCCAAAACATATAATATAATAATCTTTTTGAATGTTTAAAGGGAAATTTGCAAGATTTTATATGAAGCGTTTTTTAGGTTTTACGAGCATATTTCATAAACTGTTAACACATGAGAGGGATACAAAATTAAATATTAAATAGGATGACAGGGTTAAAAGTGAAACATTTAAACATTTAGTGCAATGAAGTGCAAAGATTTAATGTTTACATTGGAGAGTTTTTTATATACTTTTGGCACTATTTTAGTGTAAAAAGTACAAATGGTGCACACATTAGAGATGCTCTTAGGGCACATGTTAGAAAAATCCTAATGATAAGTATGCATAAGAATGTGAGATGTGTCACTCTCTAACGATAAGTATGCATGAGATGTGGACACATTAGCTGAGCTAAAATTTAAAGATGGCATGGCTAGCTAGTACCTAGACTTGATTTGTTTGGAGAACATTTAATAGCAGTTTTTTTCTTTCAGTCATAGCTGTTTTTTCTTAGCATCTTAGACTACTCCCGGTCGTGACCTGGGTCAGCCAGCGCTACGTCAGCTTTCTCTTTCTAACGACCTGACACGACCCGAATGCCCCAGTCGACGACCCAAGTTTTTTTTTTTTTTTTTGTAAATCAAACATTTTAACATTAAATTTAAATTTCATTCAAATTAAAAACATTACAATACGAAATTAAAAAAAAAAAAAAAAAAAAAAACATTACACTACTTAATTAAAAAAAACATTACAATACGAAATTCAAATAACGTTAAAACATTACAAAACTCTTCATCGCCTTCGTCATCGCCACTATCGACTTGATTCATCGCTCGACATGATGTCGACGATTTCTCCAAATGTGTTCGACCAAATCGATTTTAAGTTTTGATGAGTTGATGAGTCCATTAGCTCCTGAGTAACCACCAACGATTCTTCATGCGTTCTTAAGGGATCATGATCTTGGTGTCCCTCATCTTCAAACCATGTAGGGCATATCGCCCGCTGCTTGTGTCGGATGATCATATTATGTAATATGATACATGTATACATAATATATTGGATATCATTTCTAAAAAACCCTCGAGCAGGAACTTTAAGCATTTTTCAGTTTTTCTTCAACACACCAAAAGCCCGTTCCACATCTTTCCTTGCTGCTTCGTGCCTCCTATTGTACAATTTTCTTTTACGATCAACCATGGGAGGATTTGAAATAGACTTCATAAGAACGGACCATTGTGGATATATCTCATCAGTAAGATAATATCCCCTTTTATAAGCCACATCGTTAGCCTCAAATTCAAGGTCTGGTGCTCTCCCATTTGATATCATTTAAAGCAATTGAACGACGTAAACGCTTACGTCGTTATTCATTCCGGAGACACCAAAGAACGCATGCCAAATCCATAAATCTTGGGAAGCGACCGCCCAACAAAATGAATGGATGTGGCCCGTGATCACCCCTACAATGTTGAGCTCTCTCACTATTCGGCAATTCTCCCACTCCCAACTTGTACAATCAATGCTTCCCATCATCCCGGAAAACCATGCTTATGCTCGTGATGAGCATATATTCTTTCAAGGTCGAATCGTGGGCCTTCGCAAATACTCACGACCATATAACTCCATGATAACCTCGCAAAACTTACGAAGACAATCACGGTGTGGATGCACCAAGTGCCGGACTCGCCAAGAGAATCGAGAACGGCCGCGATCCCAATCGACGAATGGCGCGAGACACTTGACCAATGGGCTAATACTAGGTACACCCCAACATCAAGAGTTTGTCGAAAATAAGTAGAGTGATCGGTTATCTCTCGAACAATTTCGTGAATAGCTCTCGGCTCATACGGAACCGCCGAGAGAATGTTCTTCGCCGAATCTGCGGGTTTTCGGTAAGTATGCCGCCACTAAACGATTATGAGCACCCTCATGATCCCTACGTATGTAACTTCGTCGGGTTTTTGGCTGTGATGCTTTGTAAGCCTTCCAAGCAAAATCCGCAAACTCCACAAACTCACTAAAAACTTCTTCCTCGTCGGAAGACGAAGAAGAACCGAATAAATGCTCGAATGACGATATATTAAAAATTGTGTTTCGTGGGTATTTCGTTAGAATGGTTGATTGAATATAGATGAGAAATGGTGAGTGGTGATTTGTGTTTGAGGAGAAGTTGGTATTTATAGAGTGGTAAATTTGGTTTTAAAAAAAGTTTATTTTTTTTTGTTTAAATGACCAAACGGTCATATTTTGAAATTAATAGTGAATTAAAGTTGCAAAAACTAGACGTTTACATCGGTCATTTTTTCACTCGATGTTGGCATTTTTGATGCCTCGCCCGATGTTGCAACCGACCACCACAGACGAGGCAACCGAAGTTCAAATCGGTCGAGGGTGAAAAATTTTGTTGCCAAACCGATTTGAAATGCACGAATGCGTCCAGCCTTAGTGGCGAGGCGACTGCAACTAAACAAACCAAATGGTACAAAAGAATTTGAAAAAGGAAGTTTTGGACCACAAAGTGGTACTGTATTACTGTACAACCTATGGATTTGTTACAAGTTCTTAGAATATTAACCTGTGACAGAACCTTAGCTCATAGTATATAGTCTAACACGAGATATGGATTTCTAATAATTATTAGAGAATAAATAGGCCCAAGCCCGGTTTGATGGTTTAGGGCATCTTGGGTTTTACCATTATAAATAACGGTGAATAATAAAGTTATACCTAGGGGTTTCATTATCTAACAATAATAAGTCTATAATACAACTACATACTATTAAGTGAGCATGGACTACCAAATAGCTGAGTTTGCACTCGATCGATAGGATCACATATGACTGACCATAGGTTTTCCTCGAGTGCGGATCATGTGCTCGAAACAAGCATATAACAAGTATTCAAGTCAGCCTCATTTCTCTAAAGCTTAGAGTGGACGGTGTGGGCTCGCCGTCGCCTACGTGGCCGGCCGCCGTGGCTCGCCGCCACACCGCCTCCACTCGTTGTGGCTCGCCGTCGAGGGTGAAGTCGTGGGGACGACGAAGCTTACCTCTGACAAGAGATTTTTTTTTTTTTTTCGTTTTCTCTCTTTATTTATTATTTTTTTTAAAAGATTTGTAAAGTTTTATGGAATAAGGTGAAGGTGAAGTTGATTTCGAAAGTTTCGTAGAGGTACTGAGCTTCTCGTGGTTAAACAGAAAAAACTGAAACTTTAAAGATTAACGAAAACATGAAATACATAATAACCTTAAACATTAAAACTACGGATGGATCCCTAAAACAACATAAAAACATAAAATACATAATAAAACTACTAAACACTTAAAAACGAGTCATCCGAGTCCAAACCATCATCACTTGTTGGCGGAGAATAAAACTCCCATTAATGTATCGACTCTCCATTATGTCGAAAAAGTTGTCTTGAGGTACCGAGCCTCCCGTGCTTCTTGCTCACGGCGACGACCTCTTCACGTGCTCGCTCTTGCAGATATCTCCCGACGTCAAGTGCTCAAAATGACCAATCTCATCTCGAAAATGCGAAACTAAGCTTCCAAAGAACAATTTGGTAGAAATGAGTTCAAATATGTTCACGTTTGGGAGATTTTAAAAATTGCCCAAATTGGGATGTCAAGATTAATTCCAGAGTATGTGTTGTTTTTTCTTAATCGTGTTGTTTTTATTCCCGTATCGTGTTCTTTTTTTCCGTATCGTGTTTTTTTTTTTTTTTTTTTTTTTTTTTTTTTAGTATCGTGTTCTTTTTTATTATTGTGTTATGTATTGTATTTTTAATTTGAATGAAATGAATTTATTTAGTTTTTATTTGGAAGTGAAAATTGAATAAAAAAAAATAAAGTGGTAGTGGTGGACTGGTGGGGCCCAAATGAAGAGGTTGAGGTTTGTTATGAGTGAGGAAGGGGTTTATTGTGGTTAGTTGTGGGAAAATGAGATGCTGATGTGGCGCTGAGGTGACGCGACGATGAAGTAATGGCTTGTTATGGTACCTAGCACTCTTATGCACACTTCAGAATTTAATAATATTCGATAACCAGACTGAAGTAAAAAATTAACAGAAAAAAAAATTTTCTTTTATTCCCTTTAAGCTTTCTTCCCATTGGGCCATAATTAAGTCTAACATGACCCCACCAACCTTTATATTTCTTCCCATTGGGCCATAAGCTTTCTTCACAAAGGACATGTAACTCACATAAACTCAAATGACTGCTTCTCTTGTGATCAAAGTTTGTTTTTCACCTTTTCTTTGCTCATTCAAAAAACACTATTTATTTTGTTATTTAAAGTCTAAAACTAAACAAAATCTTGATATATTTATACAGGTTAAGCATGGTGAAACACTCAGGCGCTTCAATGCATCCACATATGACAACAAGCTCTCTCTTGACCTCGTTATGCTACAAAACAAAATCCGCAGTCTTTTCGCCTTTGATTCGAATGTTAGGTTTACTATGACTTACGTTGATGAAGATGGTGATGATATTAGACTTTCTACTAATGATGATCTTCATGATATTGTCAAATAGTCACCAACGAGTGTGGAAACCCGCGCGATGCAGCGGGATTGGCTTCAAAGGACTTACTTTGTAACGACACTTAAACCGTAGGGACTAATTTTGCCAAGTTGCTATAGATATCAATTAATGGTAGAGGACTCACTTTGAATCGTCACTTAAACCTCAGGGACTGTTTTTGCCAAGTTATGAAACTTTGCATTTAATATTTGGACTTACTTTGTAACGACACTTAAACCTCAGGGACTGTTTTTGCCAACTTGGGAAACTTTGCATTTAATGTGTTGTTTGCTACAGTAACATCAACGACCTTTAGTATATATAGATAATAAGGATTACTGTCAAAAGATTAATTAGGACTCCTACACACGTGACATTATTGTTGGTTGTATGGATATAAATTAGTAGTCGTGAGTTAGGATCGAACTCGAGATAACGGGATTGCACATTTTACGTATGAGAATTAAAGTTATAATAATTAAATATAAAATGTTATATTTAGTTATTATTTACACGAAACGTATAACGAACGTTAAGTAATTAAATGTAATGAACTAACGGTCATTAAATGTTAAAGGAAGTACTAAATATGAAATTAGATGTCAAGTAGGTTCTAGAAACCCTATGGGTTTCCATAACCGATTGGATGGGGGTTTCCATAAACCAATTCAATCCTAACTTGGTCTCTAAGTTTCGATGAGTATATATACAAGGCCTAGGGTCTTTGTATTTTAACTCTTGTACTCCTATACATAAAACGTAAATTGTTTGTGTGTGTTTCTGGTTAAAACGATCGGACACCCTTCCCCAAAGAGTCGATCACTTTGTTTTCTTTAACAAAACGTTTTTGTGTTAATTAAACTAGCATTTACTTTAATTCGTTAATAGTACGTGTGTACAGGAACGTGATACTAACACACTATTGTTAGTATCTTTGATTGAATTACAAAACGGTAAGGGGTAATTCTTATAATTCTATAGGTTCATCTCAATTGCTAGTTTGGGAATTGATTCTTGTTGGGCTAGAATCAAAAGGTACGCATACTTTATGTTTATGTTAATTAATTATTCACTATATATTCCTTACGCTTCCGCATGATTACTTTGATGTTTATTGTTTATATTTATGATTTGTCATGTTATATAATTCCAACAGTGACATCACGAGCTTGGTTTAATCAGTAATTAATTACTAAACACGTAAAAAACGGATATTGTATTGTGTTTGATATGATTAATTCTAGGGTTTTGGTTATGATTATGTAAACCCTAATTTTAGGGTTAGGGCTTTTGCCCTAATTGGTTTTTAATTTTTTTTTTAAAAAGTCGACCCCTAATTTTTTTCTCAGTCGATCCTAATTTTTTTTTAAGTCGATTTGTATAATTTTTTTTAGGGTTTATAAAATGGTTTTGTTAATCAATATCTAAACCTAGAATTGTATATATGTTACGTGAATTAATTCGTGAATAATTGTTATGTGACACTGAATTGTATGCGATCTTGCGACAACGTGAATAATTGTTATGTTAAATCCATGAAAACGTGCATGTTTGGCATGGATTATTGTCGATATATATTTAATTGCTAAGATTGGTTATGTGAAAATTAATTGTTAAGTTTTTATACACATGTTTATTGTTTTGATAAATCTTGAATTGGGGAATACCTCAATAAAATTAATGAATCAATTATGTGCTATATGATATATGTTTAACTATGGTTTACACAATCGATTCGTTGATGTATATGGCTCACTTGCCTTAGTAAGTGAAAGCCCTAGTTAGGATATACATAGTTTAACCTAAAATTGATTATTAATAGGTTTTATCGAATAAGTTGTATGTGGTTACTTGTTTACGCATATTAATTGTTAGTTAATTGCGCATTGTTTTAGCTGTTTATATTTTATTTGTTACTTGTTTGTTTATTATCTTTGACAAGTTTTAAGCAAAGGGTAATTTCATGAATAGAAAAATTAATTGGACTAAACAATGGTTAAATTTGATTTGTTTTTTTTGAAGAGTTAAAATTTTCATAAGTTTAATTGAGTGATGAGTTTTGGGACAAATAGTGAGAACGACTGATGCCCGTACGAAGCGAGTTCGGGGTCAAAGGAACTTCATTTTCGTCGAGCAAGTTTTTCAACACCATAGGCAGTGAACCTAATCGTTGTAGTGTAGTATTGGGTAAGCCTCGGGGATTGATATCGTTCTCTAGGGTAATAGGAATGCTAGCAAGAAATGTATTACGCTAAGTTGGGGGGTTGAGGATGATTCTTTTTTATCTTTTATTAGTTTTTTAGAAAGCTAAGGGTAAAATCTCAAGGCAATTGGTTTGGGGGTGGTACTTCTACCGATTACTTCTACTATTCTAATTATCTATTACTACGGGTAGCTATGTCTATTTGATGTGTGCTCGTATGATGATTAAAAATGTGTTTACCTAGATACTATTACTCCCTAATTATCTTTTATTGATGGTTGAATTGTCACACCTTATCTTAACGCGTTGTGCTTCCTAAGGTCGTAGGGTGTGCATATGCCCTAACTCTTTAAGGTTACCTTTGGGTTTAGGCTACGAAATCCACTAGTCATTCATAAACTAACTTTCACAAAGATTATTCAAGCATTAAACAAAACGAAAGCCTAGTTGCACTCCTAAGCCAATTACAATTAAAATAAGAGACAACCTAACAATAATTAATAACTAGGTTTCATAGATCTAAGCAAACACACAAGAAATTTAGCTAGACATTTTAAACAAGCAAGCATACACACAATCAATGGAAGACATGCATAATGATACTTTGGATTAAAACACTTATCTTGATGTGTAAAATAGTGTTTGGGACCCTAAGATACTGTACAAGTCGGACTACAAATGTTTAGGGTTTTTACTCCAAAAGTCTACCTCTCTAAATGCAGAAAAATTGAATTCTATATATAGATTTACAAGTGCGACGGCGTCGCCTTATAGGTGGGATGCCGCCAGATCGCCGTCATTAGGGTTTTCGTCTTGGCTAAGTCATCGATGGGACGGTGTCACCTTTGAGTTGTGACGCCGTCGGGCTTCAGATGGGACGTCGTCTTGGTTCTGGATCTGGGCCGTCTGAGATGAAAAGTCTAAGTGACGCCTTCTTCTTCAAAGCTCGACGCCAGTCGTATGAGCAAAAATTTCACTGAGCCTTCTGGTGCATGTTTTTATCAAATCTGTATAGAGGGACGGCGTCGCCATTTGATTGGGACACCGTCAGGGTTAGTTTGAGCAGCTTGAGTGGCTTCGATCTTGACTTTGCCATTTTCTTCAAGTTTTCACTCCTTTTCGTCTAAATATGCATCATTCCAGCATTTTGCTTCCAAGAGACCTAAAAAGGTCGATTAAGGGCTTAAATGACCCCTTAAAAGTGTATGTTTTAAATCCTTATCAAATATCCCTACACTTGGTATTTGCTTGTCCTCAAGCAAATGTGCTTTTGGCCAATCAATTTATTAGTTATAGGGCATGAAGCATGGGTTTAGAATAATTCATAACAAGTAAAAGCATCGCAATAGTCATAACAAGCACGGAAATTATATACTAGCACCTCACAAGGGGTGTTTAGATTCTCTCATCTCTCGGGCTTATATGAAATATAGTAAATGGAAATGGAAGATAAACACTCATTACCTGGCATAGTACATAGATTACCATAGTCTTGAAACTAGATCAAACCTCCACCGCTTTGGCGTAAGCACCTAGGAACAAATATCTAAGAGGTCTTTGCAAGGGTTATAATGTTAGGCTTACGGTAGGGAAACAAAGGGTTTTTTGTGCATATATTTTTACTCTACCGTCCTCTACGACAACATCAAAATATAAGAGATTTATAGGAGCATCCCTACACTTAAGTTTTTATTTCTCTAACACTAATTTGACCCGATTTGAAAAGATCAAAAACACTTGGAGTATTTAATTACGTAGATAAAGGGAATTTGAATTTAACGTTCCTTCCCGTTACTCCATTGAATTTTACTTTACCCATGAGTCCCAATCATCCCAAAACTGTGTACAAAAGATATGACTCGACTTAGCAACCATGCAAGTAACTAGATAATTGAACTAAGGGTTTAGTAATGATAATAATAATGCACTAAAGGTGAGTGCATACAAGGTAGGATAAGGCGATTTGGGTGTAGATTTGGGGGTGGATTGTAAACAATGCTCTTCATTGATATTCCGGAAAACCAAAACACCACGAGAACCGCGAAAATGATAGGCTCTGGGGGTTAACTAGGGGTATCGTGTACTAAAGATGACTACGTCGCAAGGGTGTGGGGTAATTACTCGACCGATGTGGAAGAAGTAAGTATAATACAGGTTTCAAACAAAGGGTTATCCTAATGCCTCTTATCACTTAGTTATTCCTAACTACACAAGTGTAGTCTCACTAGCGATCTCAAAATGCATCACAAAACATGTTTTAGAATCCATTATACTACCGGTACACTCTCTAAACATTAAAGGTGAATGCTTTATTCCTAAATATCTAGGGGCCAACCTCACATTTTTTGGGTGGAATTTGAGTGGTAAACGGTTTTTGTTCTAGCCATATAACTCCTATCCATGAGACGCTTTATTAAGACTAAAGTTTTAGCTCGTACATGTCATAAAAAATTGTAAATTTGGTGCTAAAATTGCCCTAACAAATATTTCTCATAGTTTATTACACAATTGACGAAGGACAAGACAAATAATCAAGGATAAGAATAGTTTCAAAGTTCCTGTTTTATTCTCCCTCCCTACACTTAAACTGAACATTGTCCCCAATGTTCCTCGAAAGTATCAAAGTTATGATAAAG
The DNA here is from genome assembly GCA_022545495.1 of Chrysanthemum lavandulifolium. Classification (NCBI taxonomy): domain Eukaryota; kingdom Viridiplantae; phylum Streptophyta; class Magnoliopsida; order Asterales; family Asteraceae; genus Chrysanthemum; species Chrysanthemum lavandulifolium. The sequence goes on from CM040244.1 coordinate 220,680,097, forward strand.
GAAGGTAAGTAAAAGAGAAATAAACTAGTACTCCCCTGATTAACTCGGTAGGATTCAGTGAAGTTGTGGTTAAATTCTTTCCCAAGAAGAATGTATACGTGATAAGCTCCATCCAATGTTGAGTTTTCTTCTTCTTGCCAAATATAACATGCACACTTAAGAAACAAGAAATAATATATTCTGTTAAAGAGAGAAAAAGTGAAACCTTCGCGTAAAATCGGCGGTAAAACTATATATGACACAACTACACTAGGATATAATGTGGAATGGATGTTTGCAGATTTTCTGGAAAATTAAGACCTGAGAATTTCCAAAAAGTTATAAGTAGCAAAGAAAATGAAGAAAATTGATAAGCTATTTCTGCTTGACCTAACGTCGTCAGGCTTTAATCTCGACCACAGTAGTCATGACAGAAACGGTCTCACGATTTTCCGAAAAAATTCGGAAAAATTACATCTTTAAAACCTTGAAAATTTCGCAAAACATCCATTATGACTCGATACAAGCATTTGACTCTAACAAACACACATATACATCAATTTCACTAATTGTAATTCTCATGTTCACGTTTTTGAAAAACGTATGTAATCTTCCCTACACTTATCTTTTTGTAAAATACCTCTATATGTAATTAAGATGAGGTTAAAGACAAAATAAAGCATTTTCACAAAATCAAATAGGAGAACATACAAAAATGAAAAAGATATATGACACATAAACAAGCAAACAATTAAGCATGGGTTGCCTCCCACGAAGCGCTTTTCTTTATTTATGAGTCTTGTAGCTAGACTCGAAGTCGTGCTCCTACGTGACTTCCTTACCATCGCCTTCCTCCTCATGACGGTTCTCTATTGAGGTTTTTCATGGTATAGTTATGCCCTATCGTGCATCTTTCTAAGAAGTCATCTTCCCCCACAATTTGTTCTATATTCCAGTCCTAATTTCAAGCAATCCTTAAAGAACCCAAAAATCTTAGTCATCACATAATCTACTCATTTTTCCTTATCCTTCTCATTCCTATAGTACACCGATAGCTTAAGTTTCTTTTCATCATTGGATAGTGATGAAAATTTCTCAATCTTAAATGGCATTTGGTAAGCTACGTCATCGGTCTCATCCTTGAATCTAACTATTCCTAACGACGGATCATAAGTCATCCCAGTGTTTTCTATGAATGGCTTTCCTAGAACTACATGGGACAAGCTAGGATCTATGGTCGTGCTAATATCCTCCACAACCACGAAATCCGTAAGGTACGTGAAACTACCTACATAGACGGGCCATCCCTTAACTCTACCAAGGAAATTACAATTAACTCTAGGTTCATCGGGGTCTTGCCTATTTGGGATAGGTTTCTTTATCACCCAATTATAATATGTGCTAGTCATGATGTTTATTGGGGATTTGCGATCAATGTAGGCTTTTGCCATGAAAATATGTCCTATGCAACAAGGTATGTTGAGATTTCTAGGACTTCCAAAGATGATTCGTGGGCTTCTCCTAACATACATGTGACGAAGGTCACGTACTAGGTGTGGGTGGCATGAAAGCTCTTCTTCTGTAGGAAACTCATTGAAGTATTCACCACCTACTTCGTCTACTTCGTTGGTCGATTCTTTCTTAGGAGTTTCACTAACGTCAAGCATAGTCTCATGGTTCGCTTCGTCACTATTCCTATTTGGTTTTACTAAGGTGATGGCATTGACGAATTGAACATGCTTATATGAAGATGGATCCCTAGTTTCGAAGTACTTACTTGGGTCCTTAATTTTGACACCGGAAGTTTTGGGAGAATGAGTCGAGATGGCATTAACATTTTTGGTGGTCTTCCTATCACTATTGGTCATGGCTTTCAAAAGGTTATCTATCTTCCTATCCATCCCGGCTTGTTGTTGGTTAAAGCGGTCCGAAAGCTTGGCTATTTGAGCCTCTTGGGATGTAACTAGGTATTTCAATATCCCTTCTATGTTTTATTGACTAGGGCCGTGGGACCATGGGGAATCATTAGAGGTGAATTCTTTGGTTTGTCCCCAATTATAGTCAGGTTTGCCCCTTCATGCTTCTTGGGCATCATTTAAAGTCCTAGGTCCGGGTGTTGTGGAGAATCTCCCTCCCATTCCATTGGTAAGCGAGAATGTGTAGTCAACAGAAGCTTGTTCGGGGAGTCTCGTGCAAGTACGAGTGTCATGGGGACCACTACATAGCTCACACAAAGAAGAGACTTTGTTCACTTGGCGTGAAGACTTAGGATTCTCGTAGGAGCTCATTAGAAATTTGACTTGATCTTCAAGTTCGAGCATCCTACGATTGGAAGTTTGTAAGTCAATGGGAGGCAAGGAGATTGCCTTGACGGTTTTGGGCACCTCACGGGGGTCATTCCAACTTTCGTTGTCATAGAGGGTAAGGTCCTCTATTGTACTCCATGATTCTTCCGCGGTAAGTTCACTAAGTTTGCCACCGGCCGCTTGGTCGATGGTTTGCCTAGTTGAGAATTTGATATGATCATAAAAGATTTGGACTTGAAGCCAAAGATAGATGTCGTGATGAGGGACTTTATGGAGCAAGTCCTTGAATCGAATCCACGCCTCGTAGAGAGATTCTCCTTGACGTTGTTGGAACATCAAGATTTCATTCCTAAGTTTGGTAGTTCTTCCCAGTGGGAAAAATTGGGCTAGGAAACGAGTGGTGAGATCATCCCAACTTGAGATGGATCCGGCGGAAAGTCGCTCAAGCCAATTGCTAGCTTGGTTCCATAAAGAGAATTGGAAGAGACACAAACGTGTGGTCTCCCGTGTGGTAGCATCAAGGTCGATGGAATCAATGATTTTAAGGAAGTCCTTGAGATGCTGATTAGGATCTTCGGAACGAAGTCCGTAGAATGCACATCCGTTTTGCACCAACCGGATGGTGTCGGATCACAGGGTCATAGTTTGAGCTTGATCGAGGAGCTCAATGGTGTTCCTATAGACTTGGTGGCTTGGTTTAGAGTATTCACCAAGAGTACGGCCTCTTGGCGGGTCAATTGGTGGTGGGTCGATGGGAATTGGGTGATGTAGTGGTGGGTTATCACCTTCCATGATGAAAAGTGATGAGATTACTAACAAAGTCACGAAGAAGGGGGATAGACCACAAGGAAGCTAAAAATGGGAAAAAAGCTTACTTGATAGGAATCAAGCAAGGGAACCTAAAAGAGATAGAAATCAAACTAGCTATTCTATTCCCCGGAAGCGGCGCCAAAAACTTGATGCTCATACGAAGTGCGTTCGGGGTCAAAGGAACTTCCTTTTCGTCAAGCAAGTTTTTCAACACCCTAAGCAGTGAACCTAATCGTTGTAGTGTAGTATTGGGTAAGCCTCGGGGATTGATATCGTTCTCTAGGGGAATACGAATGCTAGCAAGAAATGTATTACGCTAAGGTGGGGGTTGGGGATGATTCTTTTTTATCTTTTATTGGTTTTTTAGAAAGCTAAGGGTAAAATCTTGGGGTAATTGGTTTGGGGGTGGTACTTCTACCGATTACTTCTACTATTATGATTATCTATTACTACGGGTAGCTATGTCTATTTGATGTGTGCTCGTATGATGATTAAAAATGTTTTTTCCTAGATACTATTACTCCCTAGTTATCTTTTATTGATGTTTGAATTGTCACACCTTATCTTAACGCGTTGTGCTTCCTAAGGTCGTAGGCTGTGCATATGCCCTAACTCTTTGAGGTTACCTTTGGGTTTAGCCTACGAAATCCACTAGTCATTCATAAACTAACTTTCAAAAAGATTATTCAAGCATTAAACACAACGAAATCCTAGTTGCACTTCTAAGCCAATTACAATTAAGATAAGAGACAACCTAACAATAATTAATAACTAAGTTTCATAGATCTAAGCAAACACACAAGAAATTTAGCTAGACATGTTAAACAAGCAAGCATACACACAATCAATAGAAGACATAATGATACTTTGGATTAAAACACTTATCTTGATGTGTAAAATATGGTTTGGGACCCTAAGATACCGTCCAAGTCGGACTACAAACGTTTAAGGTTTTTACTCAAAAAGTCTACCTCTCTAAATGCAGAAAAATCGAATTTTATATATAGATTTACAAGTGCGACTGCATCGCCTTATAGGTGGGACACCATCAGATCGCCGTCATTAGGGTTTTTGTATTGGCCAAGTCATCGATAGGACAACGTCACCTTAGAGTTGTGACGCCGTCGGGCTTCAGATGAGACGTCGTCTTGGTTCTGGATCTAGGCCGTCTGAAATGAAAAGTCTGAGTGACGCCCTTCTTCTTCAAAGCCTGACGCCGTCAGGTTGTATGAGCAAAAATTTCACTGAGCCGTCTGGTGCATGTTCTTATCAAATCTGTATAGAGGGACGGCATCCCGTCAGGGTCAGTTTGAGCAGCTTGAGTGGCTTCGATCTTGACTTTGCCATTTTCTTCAAGTTTTCACTCCTGTTCATCCAAATATGCATCATTTCAGCATTTTGCTTGCAAGAGACCTAAAAAGTGAAAAGGATCAAAATTAAGTAGTAACGGATATAAAAGTGGTTGATTAAGGGCTTAAATGACCACTTAAAAGTGTACGTTTTAAATTCTTATCAACGGCGCATCCAATTTTGACAAACTATAAGAGGGGTATAAGGTTGATAGCGCATTAAATTGTGACCAAAAAGAAGGAGGTTAATTGCTTCGCGCTGACCAAATTCTTCGCTTCTTTGTGTGTCAAATTGGAGTTACCAAGTAGGCTATTTTATGTACAAAATCATCCTAAGGGCGAATTAGCTTTAATTCCATGCGTTACTTTGTGGTAATTATCCGAAACACTAAGTCTTTAGACTTACGAAAAGTACGATATAGTGGAAGAAAATTAAAGGTAATTTCCTTAATTGGTGAAACCAATACCTCAATCAAAACTTTGTTAATTTAATCTTTATGAATTGGTTAATAAAAATGTTTTTATTAAATTTTATGCTACAAGATGAATGCATGACATTTTTATACATATTTGATTTGACACCATAATCAAAACTAGTACCCTTTAAATTAAGTTTGTGCCATCTAATTAAAAGAACACTTGAAGTTGCAATTTACGTCATGTGGGAACTTGGCAAGATTGTGATGGAAAAGTAAATCTTCATGTTGAGTCAGACCTCACATGGACACATTTGCAGTTCTTTAAGTTAGACGACTTAAATTGAGTAGTAAGTGAGAACTGGACTCAAGACACGAGATGGGGATAAAACATGTTTACATTTGCAATGTTGTTGGTAATGTAAATCCCATAATGATCTAGGAATTGGAAAAGGTTTGCCAATTATTGTTTGACAGATTACCTTATTATGTGCTTTCGTTACTAGCAGACCAACTAATGTAATGGAACTATGATAATTTGGATCCTAATTTTCGAGAAAATTCTATGGTTGTATGAATATTATCTTGGGTATTTTATTTTCTTGAAAAGTTTAACTATCAAAAATACTAATATTGAATTTTGCTAATTCTTTAAATGTATTAATCCAACATTAAACCGTAAACATGGGTTATTCTTGTATTGGTAAATTGATCTACACCTGTATGGGTTTTTGGTAGAGTCAACTTTACTAAAAGAAAAAACCTAGTCATCTTTTCATAAGAAAGGGTGAGATTCAATCATATTTTTTTTCATGACTGAGAAAGGTATGATAGGAATATTAGAATTGTCTAAATTCTAAATACATAACTCATAAGTAAATTTTAATAGTTAAAAAAATTGCATATTTTCTGTGTCATAAAATTAGAAGCTAGACTAATTTACCGCAAAATTGGTAAAAGGCAAACTAGTATAAATTTATCTAGTTGTTTTGTTTTGACCATTTAAAGCTACTACATACAATTATTGGAATGATAGAACTATTAAGAAAGAAATTGCATGCCCAAATTTTCAAGTTAATAGCATTGATGGATAGTTCATCATCTACATAGTAGAATACACTCTTTTAGCACATAAGTAATTGTTATGTATGGACTTTCTCAAAGGTGTGGGGAAGTAAATAGCACACTATTTTCTTTCACTGGTTAATGAAACACTTACCATGTTGTCAAATCCAGTTGGAGCATTATCTTCTTATTAATGAATAAGGAATTAATGTAATGATCTCTAATTCAGTGGGAGTTACAAGCTTTGTTATTTTGGTAGTAACTCAGATTATCTCTAGAATGTCTTAAGATAATTACTTTCCACTTGTAGACACTTATGTTTTTAAGGATAGTCATGTACGTTTCCTTACTAGACAATGAAGTGGTTCTACATCTACTAGTTATGCTAATATCAATGACACAATCATATTGGTCACATAAACAAACATATGTTGTATTGTTTATCTGCTACATGATGTTATTCCATGCACAAGTGGTAGAAATCTTTATTGTGTGCAATGTACAACACATAGAAATATGATTTAAAGGGTTCTCTTAACTACAAGGCAAGAGACTAACGTTCTAATATGACTTGTACATATCTAATACAAGAAGCAGTTGGTGTTGCAATTTACGTTATGTGAGAGCTTAGCTAGATTGCAACAACAAGGTAAGTCTCCATGTTACATGGGATCGTATCTGGAATAAATTTACAGTTTCTAAATTAGACAAGTATTTAGAACATGTGTCAAGATGATATCAGTACTACATAACAGGTCTTTACCGACAGACGTTTCTGTCGGAAATCTGTCGGTAACAACAGTTTCCGACAAATTTGTGATAGAACCATGTCAGTGAATCCTGGTCGCTAATTTCTTTCCGTCGAATTGTTGGAAACACCGACGAAAAACATGCGTTGATTTACGCCGGTAGATTTTCCGTCGGAAGTCTCTCACTAAAATATCCGTCGAAAATCGTCGGAAAAAATTCGCCGAAATCCGTCAGTAAGTTATAGTCGGTAATGGGCCATAATTCTGTCACAAAGATGCATATAATGTCATATAGCTTAAAGCTCACATTTCTGTAATCATGCATCTTAAATAGCCCAAAAGAAACTAATAAATAAAAGGAATAATTCAAAACTAAATAGATCAATAACCAAAATTTAGCATTCAAATCACAAAAGTTGCCAAATCAAAATCCAAATCGACCCATTCAAAACCTTCAAGATATAAGGTATAGTTCCAGATATTCAAATTGATATGACATTATCGAACTAAGGACAGGGGGCGTGAATCAGTAAACTTCTATAACACTGAGTTAATGTCATTCATCCTTTGTTGCCATTCTCTTTCTTGACCTTGTTCACGAGCATTCGCCTCCAATTCCCGTTGTTGCATGTGTTCTTGCACTTGACGTTCCACTTCTTGTTGTAACTGCACTTGCATATCTCTTTCGAATCGTGATCTAATTTTGTGCATTGTCCTCTTGCAATCTTCCTATCGTCTCTTCCAAAGTTTGTACCTGCATTGTATGAAGTCAAATTAAGCATGCTATATAGAGCAACAATCCATCCTATCTTTTATTATAGTAATGAACGTGTCATGTCATGTACGAGTAATTAGTAAACAACAAAGATCATATTAGATTGACAGGAAACAAGTCAGATAAATAAAGCAAGTCGCAATAAGAGATGGGTTAAATGGGTCAACGCGGTTGACAGAAACAAGTCAAATAAAGAAAACAAGTCTCAAACAGAATGGGTCATTCCAAACCCAAGTACTTAAATGCAGTGATACCAATGCTTCTCCACAAGTAGAATGCCATGTCATGTACGAGTAATTACAACAAAGATCACCTCAGATTGACATGAAACATGTCAATTAAAGAAAGCAAGTCTCAATAGGAGATGGGTCACATGGGTCACTCTGGTTGACAGTAAACAAAATGCAGGAAATGTGTGACTTTGTTCAATAGTACATGTTTTGACCTTTAAAGTCAGAGAGGGTAAAAATGACTAATTGTTTTATATTTGAAGAAGCAAACATAGATGTATCGATGAATGAAACAATTAAAGACGAACTCTACAACAAGTAGAATATCAATTGATGCATTAATTCCAAAAAGCAATCAATACAACCCGTTAACCCATTAAAATTGTACTTCGAGCAAGTCAACAAATGTAGAGGTGGAAACTTTAACCCAAATAGGTTGATTATATGTTATCTTTTACCTCTAAAAGAAAGCAACCGAGTCAAATAGGTTGATTATGTGGGTTAATTTAGTTGACAGGAAACAAGTCAATGTATAGATTCTCACATGTGTTTCAAGCTTTATTATATTCGATACCAACATCACCAAAAACAAAAATAAAATAAAATAAAATAAAGTAGAGAGAGATATAGCAAACATGTTTACTTGGTGCTGATCCCGTGTGATGAACACATGATATCTTGGAGGCACTCATAGAAATGTGAAATATCAACTTTTTCCTTGCCCGAGTAGATTGCTTCAACACTTCCACCAAATTCTCCTTGTGCCGCCATCTCGACAACCATATGAAGCCTCTTGATTGGCATCTACAATGCCATCACAAAAATTCTGTAACTATTAGTGCGTCTCTACATTTATGTTTTACCAACAACAATGGTTCTATATTTAGAATCTTACTAAAAAGTCCTCTATATTAAAAAAATTTGGGCAGAATAGTTTTTGTTATTTTGTTAGCTTGTTAATTGATTGATTTGCTGAACAATCCTAAAACTTACCTGTAGATCCTTTAGATTTGTTGGTCGAAAAATTCAAATACTAATCTATATTTGTAACTATGTGGTAATAGTAGCAAAAAGTGAAACATGATAATGAATCTTACATCATTCAAGGCCTCAGATGTAGCATCACCATCATCGTCAGAGAACACATTTATTTGTTGCAATACCTGAAAAAACAAATTTCAACAGTCAATGGACGAAACAAAAAAAATACACTTGAAAGCATATATGTATCACATGTGCACTATGATATAGATGATAATCAGGATTAAATAACTTTTTTAGCATCTTCAGTGTTTAATGTAGGAACAATGTAAGTGACCGCGAAAGTATCACAAATGCCAACATCACCCAGGAAACCAACTTGACGTGTACCAATAACCATCATATTTTCACCCTCAAAATTTAACAATGATAACACGAAGGATATAATATTTTATACATTTATCTCGTTTTCAAAACCATAATATATACTGAGGCGAATATAGAAACCTTTGGAGGAAGCCGCTTAAGAAGGACCATCAAGTTTGAAAAGGGAGCATCAAGCTTAAGAAATCAAGTTTGAAAAGGGAGGTCCAATGGCAGCATATGCTATAAGTCTGCAATACATGACAGGTTAGTCAGCACCATATACAGATTACACTTAAATCGAATATGTTTGTATACAAGATGTCAACAAGTGACTTACATTTCAATATCATCAAGCACAATAACGCTCAGTGTTGACTTGTAAGCATCCTGAAATACCTAAAATAGCTATCTCATGGGAAATAACTTATAAACTGTATTATAACAAAGCAAGTTACACATGCTCTAATAGTAAGTTAACCAACAGACACCACAATTAGAAGAAAAAACAAGTAATTTTCTACATATAGGTGCCAAAAAAATAGAACTGAAAGTGCGAACACAAGTAATAACTAGATAGTTCCATTTTCCATTAGCACTTACGCAATATAACAGTTTGTTCATACTATCACACATGTTCATAAAACTAATACTTATTTACACAAAGAAACTGATACTTAGTTCAATATAGCATATTTCATAAACATTGCAACTAATACTTAGTTCAAAATAGCCCTAACCATGACCCTAAGGGGGTGTTTGGATCAAAACAAATATAGTTTATTTCATGAAAACAAATATAGCTCACATAAATATAGCTTATTTCATGAAAACTAATTTCAACTATTAGTCAAAATCAGTTTAGATTTTAGGGCAAAATTAGCCAACACCTAACTAAACAGAATTTGTACAAAACACCTAATTTCATCACCTAATTTATACAAAATAAAGCTTCAATTCAACCACCAACACCTAATCACAAATCAGGAATTAAACCTTGATGACGGAAGGTAATCGGAATTTGAATGACGGCGGACAGTGGCAATGTGATCGGCAATAGTAGCAGGCCAGGAGTAACGGACGGACGGTAGCAGGTCACGAAGGCTGCGGTGGCACTGTGATTGACGACAGTATCAGACCAGGAGTGGCGGGCAGGCGATGGCAGGTCACGATGGCGGAGGATTTGTTTGGTGAGTGTTGACGTATGTGTCCGGACGGACTGACATCCGGCACACCCATCGATCGGACGGGTCAATCTGACGTCCGGTCAAAGGCTAATAACTGCCGACCATGTCAGCGGATTTTACGGGATTTCTTACCACGTGGCCTACTAGATAGGGTGGCTATAGACCTGCAGGCAGGTAATATAGGTCTGTGGAATAGTAGCTGAACAGTAGAGGAACAGTAACATGAACATGAAGTTGGGGTAGTATAAATACCCCAACACATTTAATATTTTGCATTAATTTTTCACATACACTTACTACTACATTTATTACCACATTTATTACCCTCCACTCATCCTTACGCCGGAGCTTGGTCTCGGGATAACACCCGGGGCAAGGCTAACGCGTCTGTGTCTTGTGCAGGAAGAATCTGATCCTTCCGCCGGACAACTGGAATTTACCGGAGGACAGGAATTTGCTTCAACAAATTGGCGCCATCCGTGGGACACCAATTCATTCTGCCAAGATAATTGAATGACAGGTCCGGAGCTAACACCTCCGCCCGGACCCCTCCCTCCACCGGAGCAAATAGGGGGGAGTGGGGTCATAAATAACCAAACTCTCGGAATACCAGAACAGATACAAGCCCAGGTGGCGTCATTAGAGGCTCTTATTAAAAAGTACAACGCTACGGGAGCCAATGCTATCACACCTATCCGGCTTACATTCGGAGACGAAGATGAGCAAGAAAAAGACGCTGAGTCGGATCCCAAGGATGATCTTAGCAAACCCCATAAGGAAGTGGCTAGGTCACCCTTCACAAAAAGGATAGTAGAATTCGCCGGCCCCAAGTACACCATGCCTACTAACCTGAAGTTATATGATGGATCAGCTGACCTGGATGATCACATCAACCGTTTTGTGGGAGCGGCGAACCAAGGGGAATGACCAATGCCGGTGTGGTGCAAGATGTTCCAAAGAGACCATGGTGATAACATCAAATAGTCCTAAATATTAAGTGTCAATTTCCCGATAATGCTCGTTATTTATATCATTTATATGGATTTACGCTTGTTTTCCATTGTTTTCCACTTTCGTAAATTACGAGCATTGGAGCTAAAGAGACGCGGAATGGAAACATTACTAAAGATTTATCACAAGATGCCTATTTTGAAGAAGTTACGCGTAACTCCTCTCTCACATTACGCCGTAACTATTGCGTGACCCGAATACCAACTTATCAAGAGGTTACGGCGAACTCTTCCCAAAGGTTACGACGTAACTCCATTAGGTCAAAAGAGGTTCCACGCCACGATATTTACGCCAGAATCATCGCATCACTTACGACGTAACCGAGTTTATTGAAGACTACGGCGTAACCACTTATAAGGTTACGCCGTAACTAGCGCATCTAGTGCATTTACGAAGAAATAGAAGGTTACGGCAGAACTCCTTTATTGGTTACGCCGAACCCGCACTCGCCTATAAATACCCCACTAATTCCAAAGATTTCAAAGCATCCCATTCCACACACAACACTGAGAACGTGGGAAAAGCTCAAGGCAGTCTAGGGAGCATACGGAGTCGTTTCCAAGGGAGAAGTCACCCATTACGATAAGCTTTAGCATTTTATATTTCTTTTACTTTCAATTCATGTATTTCGTACTTTGAATATTGAATTGATTTGCATGATTAATATGAGCTGCTAAGCACCCTTTGGTGCTAGCCTAGTTATGATTCCTTAATTGTTTTGTTTATGCTTACCTTTACTCCGCACAATTATTTCTAAGTGTATGCATGCATAGTTCTTTGGTAGTCACCCTTGATTCGGTAGTTTTGAATGGCGGTAGAGGCCAATTGCCTAGGAGATATGACCAACCGACCTTAGGTGAGCGGATCGAGACGGAAGGGTAAGATATGACCAACCGACGACCCTTTCTACTTGTGCGATTTGACCAACCGATCACCTATCGCTTGGATGAACTTAAGAATTGGGGTGTAGTGTCTAAGTTCCTAACGGCCGGGCACTCACTATTTAGAATCTAGCATGTAGCGGTACTTAATGACTTGGCTTAGGGACCAGAACAACAGACTTATGACGGTGCTACCGATTTCTCCTGTGGTGGCATCTTTGTCGATAGGTTAGGCGAATTGACCAAATGTCGTCCTCTCGAATTTGACCCCACCAAGTAATTGGAAGTAGGTAGACGAGACATAACTAGCTAGGAGGATTGACTAGGTTAGCACCACTATTCCTCTATTGATTTCCTTTATCCATTTATCTGCTTTTATTTTATTCTCGCATTAGTAGTTTAATTAATTAAATCCCTATCGAAACCATTATTATTCTCGTGACAATTAGACTTAGTAATAATCCAACACACATAGCTCTTGGGACGACCTCGGCTTTACCATTTACTACACTACACGCGACCGGTACACCGCCTGTTAGTGCACTAGGGTAGACCATAGGTATAGCGAGACACTATAAATATTAAGACCGTCAAGAAACCCGCATCAAGTTTTTGGCGCCACGGGGAGTTATATTAGGATTGATATTAAGTCTTTCATTTCTTTTTAAACTTTTCTCACGATCATATTTCAAGTTTTCGTGTACCATGGAAGTTGTTAACATCGATGACCTCACTCTTGAGGAATACTTGGCGCTGACAAGAGCGGAACAAGGGCCGGGTCTCGTAAGACCGAAAATCGGAGCGGATGTTCGCTTCAAATTAAAGACCAATTTATGAGGGAGCTTCGCTAACCCTTTTTCGTGAAACAGGACGAAGACGATATGAGCACGTTGAAAATGTCCTATACATCGCTAGCCTTTTCAACATTCCGGCATGTCTCATGATGTTGTTATGCTTAGGGTATTCCCAATGACTCTTATCGAGCAGCCATAAGATGGATCGAAGATTGCCACGGCGCGCTTAATACTTGGGCGCTACTAAAGAAACACTTTATTCAAAGATATTGCCCGCCATCGAAGATTTCTAACCAGCTTTTGAGATCCATAATTTCAAACAAGAAGACGACGAAACTCAGATCAAGCTTGGGATGATACAACGATCTTCTTTATAAGTGTCCTACCAATGATCTGAATAACCAGCAGAAGGTCAATATTTTCTACAAAGGAATAAACGTAACTACAAGGCAAATGTCTAGACTATCAAGGACCTATCCCAAACATGACTCCTACCATCGAATTGAAGCCATTCAAAAATGGCGGACCACTCTAAAAATGGCACGACGGTGGAAGCAAAAGAAACCAAGGCGGAAGTTTTGACGGAATTGCAAAGAATAGCTAGTAAACTTGAAAATCTCGGTAGAGATATGTCGAAAATCAAAGAAACTGCTCATGCCATCCAAGTCGGTCAAAAAGCGTGGTGGGGACATTTGACTAAAACCGTCCTAAAGTTGACAAGGAAGATACGATCGAGGAAGCTAAATATGGAGAGAATAGGCCTTTCTACGGGATAATCAGAATGGGTTTCGTGGAGGACCCCACCAGACATGAGCGTAATGAGAGAAGAGCTAACCTGGAGGAAATTATTAACAAGTACCTTGTGGACACTACCAAGAGGCAAAAGGAGCAAGAGGAATGGCTTAAAAATTTCCAAGATAATACAAACAAAAGCCTCTCGTCCCATGACATATCACTTAAAAACTTGGAAACTCTAATTGGAAAGCTTGGCGACGAGGTTCAAAGAAGAAACGAAGAACAAAAGAGCAATTCCACTATATGTAAGGTTGTGTTCTCTGATAACAACAAGTACTCTGATGAGTCGGATACTGATGGCGAAAGTGAGTTACGCCGTAATCACACTCCAGAGTTACGGCGTAACCCAAATTCAAGCAAAGACACGGGCACCAAGGACAACAACCCTAAAAGAAGAAGTCATTGGTGTAAGGCTATTGCAATTGACGATGGAGAATGCTACAGCTTGTGGGCCTCATGTGATCCTCGAAAACCCGCGATGGTGGTGTTGATAAAGAAAGGATAAAAGATGATGATACAAGTGGACTACACTAAACGATCGAAGAAAGGTTAGCCAAGTTCTCAATTAACGAAGTGGAAGGGCCACCCATTAAGCATTATCAAAAACCCTTACTCATCATGGAAGATGAGATTACTCACGCTTGGCCAACGTGCAATCCTTTTCGTGATTATTGCAACGGAGGAGGTAATGTGAAGAACGAAGTTTGATATGCCCACACGAACTGGGAGACACGACGTTGATTTTGGAAATCTATCATTCAAAGATTGGTATTCGATAAGATTCGGGACGCGATAATTAATTCAACTCGCTCGTAACTGAACTCAAATATGAGAAACACATTCTTCGGGGAAAAACCATTAAGCCCCTCGATGATATTCCTTCTAAAGATGACGATGACGAAGGAGTTCGAAATCATTGGTGCGAACAAATTAAAACCAGCGACGGAAAAGTTTGGGCTTCCTGCAACCCTTTTGAGTATGAATGTGATGGAGGAAGCAACATTGAGAGAGCTGGGGAAGACGAATTCCTTTGGACTTCGACTAATGATTCCGAAAGAACAGAACTGCCTTGGCCAGATGATCTCGGATTCGACGATTGGATCAAAATCAAATACGGAAAAATTGACGCGTTAACTAAAAAGAAAATCTGGGAAGGGTGTATGAGTAAAGATCAACCTAACAACGAAGTTCCTAATGAAAAACCAGAAGATGACACCAAGGGCTCGTCTAAGGTAGACAATGAAGAATGCAAACAAATACTCAACCAACTTGAAGATACCGATTCCGACAATGATTTCGATTATCTCGAGTTGCAAGGCGAAGACGGTTTCATTGACCCAGATGATGAAGTACACGAGAAACGAAGATGCAAGCTTCTTGGCATCCCATTTAAGAGGCCACCTCCTATTATAGCCAAAAATTTGAGTTTACGCGATACCATTTGGGGCCTGAAGAAAAATTTTGCAAGATACGGAAAATTGAAACCAAAGAATATCTCCGCACTGCCACAAATGTCGGATGGGTTAGGCGCAACTTAATGAAAGACATGGAAGAAGTCGGGGATGTTCAAAGGCCCCCATAGGAGCCCCGCGGCTCTGAGTCTAACTTAAAGACTCGTTAATAAAGAAAAGTGCTCTTTCGGGAGACAACCCGAATTATCCCTTTCTTTTGTTTTTATTTCCTTTCTGTTGGGTTTTGTGTTTTCTAACCATTTTGCAGGAAACGAGGAACTAATTGTCACCGCAGCTTGTCGATTCGAACAGAGTTACGACAGAACTCATCTTGGTGATTACGCCATAACCAACATTTTAGCAAAGCAGAATTTTTGACGATTACCAATTACGGCGTAATACCATCTCGTTGGTTACGCCAGAACTACCGCTTGACAACTCATACCAGTTTTTGCCGCCACGGCGAACTCCCTCATAGTAGTTACGACGTAACTTTCCTCTCGCTTTAATTCTTTCATTTTAAAACACAATAACCTTGTATTAGTTTTAAATGAACTTTGTGGGTGTGTTCCTCAGAACCCTCACGAGACTTTCACTCGTCCACTGGGACACCAAGTGGTTTAAAGGCTTGTTGCATTCGCTAAATGCAACCGTGATTCCTACGAAAGTGAGTTAGGTTTGTTTTTCATTTTATTTTTTTTTTTAGAATTATGCTTGTCGGTATTGTGATTTCGTGGATTGAAGTTTGTTCATGACGCTTAAACGAAGGCACGGTTCTTTCTCGTGGGCCTTCTTCTTTTGGAGCAATTTCGTGGAAGTTCTCGCCTAATTCTACCTTTCTTCACCTTTATTTTAATGCCTAGTACAAAAGGGACTTTGTACAATTCAAGTGGGGGACAGGAGTAGAATTATCTCTTGAACTTTATTTCGCCCTCATTTTTCTAGTTTATTTTGAAAAATTATGCCATTTTTAAAATTTTGACATGTTTTTCCGAACCTAACTAGATTAGACCTTAGCCGAGCACATACAACCCTTGACATTACATGGTGAGATTAGCCTTATCCGTTTCCAATATTTTACCCCAAATCCACCAAATTATGAGTGTGCCGGTAGCTTGTAAACTTTAGAACTTGGCCTTTGCATCATTTCGAGACCATAGACGAGGTATGTTGAGTTAGCTCGATGTATTTGGACTTTTCGCTTTAGAAGGCAATATTATAGGATTATCACCCAAACAGCCTACCATTGTGAGTCTATCGATTAGTCACCTCGACTTTTCGACCCCATGTGAAACCCTTTGTTGCACTCCCTTTAGTGCAAGATACCCTAGATACACCCTTCTCGAGCCATTCCTTTCATTTTGTCAACCCAATATATTGTTTCATACACCTATACACCTTAGCCTACCCCGTAGTCTTTATTTGTGATTGAGAAGTCATCATTTGCCTAAGTTCAAGGTTCGAGTGGAAAGGTTTGGAAATCACGCTTTCATCGACAACATTTATGAAGATCATTGAAGACCCCAAATTCCCATTGTTCATCTCAAGTGGGGGATGTTATGTTATTATGTTATGTTGAAAAAAAATGATTCAAAAAAAAAAAAATTGAGTTATGATATTGTAAAGTGCGATGTTATAAGCACTATAGTATGAGCTTTATTGATTAGTATCGAGGAGGCCACCTCGGTCACATTTGAAGATTGTTGGTAGTTATGCCAAGAAGAAAAGGTAGTGTGCCCATCACGACGCCCTCTAATGACACATCTACCTTGCATTTCATGATCCGGTCTCTAGACTTCTAAGCTTGAACTTTGGGCGACGGTAAGTGGTGATGACTTGGTTATAGATTTAGACTACCGCTTGTTTTTCATTTTACACCAATTATATATCCCATGTCTTATCCTACCCTTTAGTCATGAAGCGTGTCTAGGTGATGCAATGAGCAATCTTTGGTGTCTTGGCCATGGATTTGGTCATGTATCATTGATTTTGTCCACTTCGCCGTGACATGTTAGTAATGACGAGTCACCCTTAACCTTTGTCGTGTCTACCCATATTGCCTTCGAGAATTGTTTAGCCCTTAACTCTAGTGGTGGAGATTTGTGTAACCGCCAAGCTTATGATAGAATACATGCTATGATCATATGATTGAGTGATCACCCGAAATTGACACTTAGAATAGTTGAGAGATTTGAGTGTTTGTTCCCTTCGTGAGGTGTTCGGCTTTGTTTTATTCTAGCATAAGGGATTTGTAAACTCATATTTTCCATGTTTTGGGAGATATCTTTTAGGAATCTATCTAACAAGGTCTACTTGAGGGCAAGTAGAGTTTATGGGGGATATTTGATAACATCAAATAGTCCCGAATATTAAGTGTCAATTTCCGATAATGCTCGTTATTTATATCATTTATATGGATTTACGCTTGTTTTCCATTGTTTTCCACTTTCGTGTAAATTACGAGCATTGAGCTAAAGAGACGCGGAATGGAAACATTACTAAAGATTTATCACAAGATGCCTATTTTGAAGAAGTTACGGCGTAACTCCTCTCTCACATTACGCCGTAACTATTGCGTGACCCGAATACCAACTTATCAAGAGGTTACGGCGTAACTCTTCCCAAAGGTTACGACGTAACTCCATTAGGTCAAAAGAGGTTCCACGCCATCGATATTTACGCCGTAACTCATCGCATCACTTACGACGTAACCGAGTTTATTGAAGACTACGGCGTAACCACTTATAAGGTTACGCCGTAACTAGCGATCTAGTGCATTTACGAAGAAATAGAAGGTTACGGCGAACTCCTTTATTGGTTACGCCAGAACCCGCACTGCCTATAAATACCCCACTAATTCCAAAGATTTCAAAGCATCCCATTCCACACACAACACTCGAGAACGTGGGAAAAGCTCAAGGCAGTCTAGGGAGCATACGGAGTTGTTTCCAAGGAGAAGTCACCCATTACGATAAGCTTTAGCATTTTATATTTCTTTTACTTTCAATTCATGTATTTCGTACCTTTGAATATTGAATTGATTTGCATGATTAATATGAGCGGCTAAGCACCCTTTGGTGCTAGCCTAGTTATGATTCCTTAATTGTTTTGTTTGCGCTACCTTTACTTCCGCACAATTATTTCTAAGTGTATGCATGCATAGTTCTTTGGTAGTCACCCTTGATTCGGTAGTTTTGAATGGCGGTAGAGGCCAATTGCCTAGAGATATGACCAACCCAATTCCCTAGGTGAGCGGATCGAGACGGAAGGGTAAGATATGACCAACCGACGACCCTTTCTACTTGTGCGATTTGACCAACCGATCACCTATCGCTTGGATGAACTTAAGAATTGGGGGTGTAGTGTCTAAGTTCCTAACGGCCGGGCACTCACTATTTAGAATCTAGCATGTAGCGGTACTTAATGACTTGGCTTAGGGACCAGAACAACAGACTTATGACGGTGCTACCGATTTCTCCTGTGGTGGCATCTTTGCCGATAGGTTAGGCGAATTGACCAAATGTTGTCCTCTCGAATTTGACCCCACCAAGTAATTGGAAGTAGGTAGACGAGACATAACTAGCTAGGAGGATTGACTAGGTTAGCACCACTATTCCTCTATTGATTTCCTTTATCCATTTATCCGCTTTTATTTTATTCTCGCATTAGTAGTTTAATTAATTAAATCCCTATCGAAACCATTATTATTCTCGTGACAATTAGACTTAGTAATAATCCAACACACATAGCTCTTGGGACGACCTCGGCTTTACCATTTACTACACTACACGCGACCGGGTACACCGCCTGCTAGTGCACTAGGGTAGACCATAGGTATAGCGAGACACTATAAATATTAAGACCGTCAAGAAACCATCGACATCAGAAGGCCCGGTCCTACGACGAGGACTGGATGAATGTCCCTATATCCTTTCCACGTATAGCCACGGACGACTTGTCCGAGGAGCCGCTGATTTTGGAGGCGGAAATAGAGGGTTGTCTGGTCAGGAGGGTGTTCGTGGATGAAGGTGCCTCTGTCCAGGTGATGTATGAACACTGCTTTAGTAACCTATGACCGTTCATTCAGTCCAGGCTACAAGAAAATAGCTCGCCGCTTATGGGGTTTTCCAGGGAAGTTATCCAGCCTTTAGGGAAGATTGAGTTGGAGGTGCGTTTTGGAGATCATGGTTTGTTCAGGACGGTCATGATGAAATTCACAGTTGTAAAATCACCTTCAACTTACAATGTGATACTGGGACGGACGGGTCTAAGAGAGTTGAGAGCCATACCCTCGACCATCCACGCTATGATGAAGTTTCCCACTCCCGGAGGAATAGCCACCTTGATCACCAAAAGGGCGGTAATTATGGAGTGTAGAAGGCTGGAAGAAAGGCAAGACCCCAGGAATAGTTGCTGTTAGGAATTGGAAATTCCATGTTAAAGTGTCGGTCACCCCAATTATGGTCTAGCATATGTTAGCTCGTAGACGTGTCGTTATTTACGTTATTTAGTAGTTAATTAGTTAGTTTGTAGCGTAGTTTAGTTTAGTGTAACACCATGGAGGAAGGACGGGTCTTTACCCATCAGATACCGATCCATGCACCGTCGAGGAGGTCGTAGTCTCAGTAGATAAATACCCTTCCATCCTTGGAAGGGGTGGTGCTTCTCATAATCTAACCTTTCATTTTTTGTTAAGCAATTCTCTAACAAGAACACCCATCTCTTATCTTTCTCTCTCTAAATTGCTAACATGTATTTCCATCATCCAAGACCACCCGAATCATCAAACAACATAATATTTATGATCCTACGAATGGTACCAGAGCCTAGGTTTTGTTGTTCTAATGATTCGTATGGATTTTAGCGGTTTTCTTACATGCGGTTTGTGTATCTTTGATGCGGTTTGATTCGTTTTTGGTGATGTTTAAATAAGTTTGATATGGTTGATAAGGTTTTAAAAGGTACCTTTTTGAGGGGTCGTTTAAGCCCTTATTTGATCACTTTTGTATCCGTTATTGCTTAATATCGTTCCTTTTCACTTTTTAGGTCTCTTGAAGGCAAAATGCTGGAATGGCACTTATTTGGACGAAAAGGCGCGAATATACGAAGAAAATGGCCAAAGTCAAAATCGATACACTCAAAGTCTGCGAAAACATAAGGTGGCGGCGCACGACTTATACGTGACGCCGTCGGAGGATTTTGTGACGGGACGAAGCCAAAACTCCTATTTTCAAGTGACTACGTCAAGTTATAAAAGAGTAGGCCGTCGTAACTCGGGCGGCCTAGATGCAATCCAGACGGCGCCGGTCAAGAGGACGGCGTCACAAGCATAAGGTGATGCCGTCGCAAGTCTAACGTGGCAAGACGAAACCCTAATGATGGCGACACGACGGCGTCACAAAACATAAGGTGACGCCGTCGCATGTGTAATCTTATATATAGAATCCGAATTTTTCAAGATTTGTGTGTAGTCTTTTGGAGTAAAAACCTAAACCGAACCAAGGCTGTCTTGTACAGTATTTTAGGGTTCTAAACCCTATCTTACACCAAGATAAGTGTTTTACTTCATTAATACAATTATGTCTTTGATTATTTGTGTGTACGCTTGTATGTTCTCCATGTCCGGCTAATTTACTTGTGTGTTTGCTTAGGGAATATGAAACTTAATTATTGAATATTGATTGGTTGTCTCTTATCTTAGTTGATTAATGATCTAGTAATGCGATAGGTCATTCGTTGTGTACTTAATGCTTGATTAAATCTTTGTGAACCTTCGAATATAACTCCTTGAGTAGTTGTAAGCTAAACCATCCAAAGAGTGCCTTAGAGTAAGAGTTTATTATCCCTAGTGTGTTTTGTAGACGAGACCCTTTGGTAAGTTCAAAGAGTTAGGAGAAACGATACCCTACAACCTTAGACACACAACGCAACTAAGAATAAGGACGTGACAATTCAACCACCAATAGGAGATAATTAAGGAGTAGTAAACCTAAGTAAACACATCTTTAAACTATAATACGAGCACACAATAATCGACATAGACTACATACACCTTAGATTAGATAATTAGATAAGTAGAGTAATCGGTAGAAATACCAACCCCCAAATCCAAACCCCGAGATTCGTACCTTTCCTTCCTTAAAAATATAAAAGATAAAAACAATCTTCCTCAACCCCAACCTTAGCGTAGTAACTTCTCACTAGCATTCCTATTCCCCAGAGAACGATATCAATACCCGTGGCTTACCCTAATACTACACTACAACGATTAGGTTCACTGCCTAGGGTGTTGAAAAACTTGCTCGACGAAAAGGAAGTTCCTTTGACCCCGAACGACGCGTGTAGCGTTATCAAGTTTTTGGTGCCGCTGCCGGGGAATAGAATAGCTAGTTAGTAGTCCACCTTATTTAGGTTTCTTTGCTTGATTCTTATCAAGTAATGTTTTCTCATTTTTTAGCTTTCTCTTAGTCTATCCCCCTTCTTCGTGACCTTTGTTCGTAATCCCATCACTTTTCATCATGGAAGGTGATAACCAACCACCACTCGATAACCCAACACCAAATAAATCACTGTCACTCAAAACCCAAACCAATAACCAACAACAAGCCGAAATGGATAGGAAGATAGACAACCTTTTGAAAGCCATAACCAATAGTGATAGGAAGGTTAGTGCTATCTCAACTCCCGAGCCTTCCGGTGTAGAGATTAAGGACCCAAGTAAGCTAGCTAAGCACGTTCAATTCGTCAATATCATCGCCTTAGTGAAACCTAATGGAACAAATGAGAGGACCATACACTTGTGAATAATGAAACAACCGAGGAAGTAGATGAAGTAGACAATGACTATTTCAATAAGTTTCCTACGGAAGAAGAACTATCTCGCCACCCTCACTTAGTGCGTGACCTCCGTCACATGTATGTTAGGAAAACCCCTAGAATCAAGTTTGGGAACCCTTGGAATCTTAACATACCATGTTGCATAGGACACCTTTTTGTGGCAAAGGCCTACATTGATCGCAAATCCCCAATCAACATAATGACTAGCACCTACTACAATTGGGTAATGAAGAAGCCTATTCCAACTAGGCAAGACCCCGATAATCCTAGGGTTAAGTGCAATTTTCTTGGTAGAGTTAAGGGATTGCCCGCTTATGTAGGTAGTTTCACGCTTCCTACGGACTTCATAATTGTGGATGATATTAGCACGACCATAGACCCTAGCTTGTCCCACGTTATTCTAGGAAAACCTTTCATAGAAAGCACCGGGATGACCTATGATCCCTCGTTAAGAGTAGTGCGATTCAAGGATGAGACCGATGACATAGCTTACCAAATGCCGTTTAAGATTGAGAAGTTTTCATCACTCTCTAATGATGAAAAGGAACTTAAATTGTCGGTCTATTATAGGAATGATGAGGATAGGGAAAAAGGATTAGATTATGTTATGGCTAAGATTTTCGGATTCTATAAGGATTGCTTGAACTTAGAACCGAAATATAGGATTGAGTGGGGAGAGGACGAACTCTTAGAGAGGTGCATCATAGGGCACTTCTACAACATGGAATCCCCCATTAGAGACCGTCAAGGTGGCGGTAATGAAGTCACGTAGGAGCACGACTACGAGTCTAGCTACAAGACTCTTAAATAAAGAAAAGCGCTTCGGGAGGCAACCCATGCTTAATTGTTTGCTTGTTAGTGTCATATGTCTTTATTGATTGTTTATTCTCATGTTTAAATTTGTAAAATGATTTATTTTGTTTTTAACCTCGTCTTATTTGCATATAAAGGTATTTTACATAAGGGATAAGTGTAGGAGGATTACACACGCCAAAAGAAACGTAAACATGAGAATAACAATTAACTAAAAGATATATATGTGTGTTGTTCGAGTCAAATGCTTGTATCGAGTCATAATGGATGTTTTGCGAAATTTTTCCGATTCTAAAGATGTAAATTTTCCGAATTTTTCCGAAAATCACCGACCGCTTTTTGTCGATAACCAGACGGCGTCAGATCGCAACTCGACGGCGGCGTGAAGGAGTAAAACAATGATTATTTTTTCTCGTTTTCGAGCTACTTATAAATTTTTGGAATTTTCGGTCTTAATTTTCCGAAATTCAGAAACATCCATTCCACAAGCATTATATCCTAGTTTAAATCGAGTCTTATATATATTATTACCACCGATTTTACGCGAAGGTTTCGTTTGTTTTCTTAAAGTGTGCGTTTAATTTATCAAGAAGAAGTTACATAAGATTGGAAGGAGCTTTTCACGCATAAATTCTTCTTGGAAAGGATTTAACCACTACTTCACACACGGATCCTACCGAGCTAATCGGGAGTACTAGTTTCTTCGCTTTTAATAACTTCCATTATCATAACTTTGATACTTTCGGGTAACATTGGGGACAATGTTCGGTTTAAGTGTGGGGAGGGAAAATAAAACGGAACTTTGAAACTATGCTTATCCTTGAATATTTGCTTTGTCCAATTGTATTTGTGTAATAAACCAGAGAAAATGTCGGTTAGGGTAATTTTGGCACCAAATTTAAAATTTTTCATGACATATAGGAGTGAGCCATTAGTTTTAGCAAAAGCGCCTCACGGATAGGAAGTTGCATGACTAGCACAAAACCCTTTACCACCTAAATTCCACCCAAAATGCGAGGATCGCCTTAGATTAGTAGGAATTAAAAGCATTCATCTTTAATGCTTAGAGTGTGAACCGGTAGTATAATAGATTCTAGAACTTGTTTTGTGATGCATCCCGAGATCGCTAGTAAGACTGCACTTGTGTAGTTAGGAATAACTAAATGATAAGAGGCATTAGGATAACCCTTGTTTGATACCCGTAATATAATTACTTCTTCCACTTCGGTTGAGCAATTCCCCCACACCCTTTGGGTTGTACTCATCTTTAGTACACGATACCCCTAGTTAACCCCTCTGAGCCTATCCTTTTCGCGGTTCTCGTGATGTTTCGGTTTTTCCGGAATATCAATGAAGAGCATTGTTTACACCCCACCTCCAAGTATACACCCAAATCGCCTTAGCCTACCCTGTATGCACTCACTTTTAGTGCATTATTGTTATCACCCTAAACCCTTAGTTCAATTATCTGGTTGCTTGCATGAGTTGCTAAGTCGAGTCATATCCTTTGTATACAATTTTGGGACGATTGGGATTCATGGGAAAAGTTAAAGTTTATGAAATGACGGGAAGGGAACGTTAAATTCAAATTCCCTTTGTTTGCATAATAATGTACCCCAAGTGTTTTGATCTTTTCAATTCGGTCAAATTAGTGTTAGAGTAATAAAACTCAAGTGTGGGATGTGTCTATAAATCCCTATCATTTTGATGTTACCGTAGAGGATGGTAGAGTAAAAGTGTATGGAAAAAATCGAAAAAAAGAGAAAAAAGAAAAGAAAAAAAATAGAGTGAAAAAAAAAAAAAAAACATACGGGCTACCATCCTACATCTATCCTTTAAATTTATGTTTGTTTATTTCGCTTAGTCATTCCGGTCTTGGCTTAGCAACGCCATTCTTCGTATGCTTGTAACAATAAGATTTTGACTTGCCACCACTAAATAGCCTATCCCACCAAACCCTTTGTTTCCTACCGTAAGCCTAACATTACAACCCTTTAAAGACCTCTTTGATAGTCTTTCCTAGGTGCTTACGCCAAAGCGATGGAGGTTTGATCTATTCTCAAGCCTATGGTAATCTATGTACTAGGACCGGTTAATGAGTGTTTATCTTCCATTTCCAATTTGTTATATTTCATATACACTCGAGAGAGATGTGAGTATCCAAACACCCCATGTGAGGTGCTAGTATGTGATTTCCGTGCTTGTTATGACTTTTATGGGCTTATATGTGTTGTGGACTATTTTAAACTAATGCTTCATGACCCCTAACTTATAAATTAATTGGCTAAAGCACATTTGCTTGAGGACAAGCAAATACCAAGTGTAGGGATATTTGATAAGGTTTTAAAGGTACCTTTTGAGGGGTTGTTTAAGCCCTTATTTGATCACTTTGTATCCGTTATTGCTTAATATCGTTCCTTTTCACTTTTAGGTCTCTTGAAGGCAAAATGTGGAATGGCACTTATTTGGACGAAAAGGCGCAAATATCTGAAGAAAATGGCCAAAGTCGAATCGAGACACTCAAAGTCACGAAAACATAAGGTGACGGCATCACGGCTTATATGTGACGCCGTCGGAGGATTTTGTGACGGACGTAGCCAAAACTCCTATTTTCAAGTGACGACGTCAAGTTATAAAAGAGTAGGTCGTCGCAACTCGGGCGGCCTAGATGCAATCCAGACGGCGCCGAAGTCAAGAGGACGGCGTCACAAGCATAAGGTGACGCCGTCGCAAGTCTAACGTGGCCAAGACGAAACCCTAATGACGGCGACACGACGGCGCCACAAAACATAAGGTGACGCCGTCGCATGTGTAATATTATATATAGAATCCGTATTTTTCAAGATTTGTGTGTAGTCTTTTGGGGTAAAACCTAAACCAACCAAGGTCGTCTTGTATAGTATTTTAGGGTTCCAAACCCTATCTTACACCAAGATAAGTGTTTTACTTCATTAATACAATTATGTATTTGATTATTTGTGTGTATGCTTGCATGTTCTCCATGTCCGGCTAATTTACTTGTGTGTTTTCTTAGGGAATATGAAACTTAATTATTGAATATTGATTGGTTGTCTCTTATCTTAGTTGATTAATGATCTAGTATTGCGATAGGTCATTCGTTGTGTACTTAATGCTTGATTAAATCTTTGTGAACCTTCGAATATAACTCCTTGAGTAGTTGTAAGCTAAACCATCCAAAGAGTGCCTTAGAGTAAGAGTTTATTATCCCTAGTGTGTTTTGTAGACGAGACCCTTTGGTAAGTTCAAAGAGTTAGGGAGAACAATCTTCCTCAACCCCAACCTTAGCGTAGTAACTTCTCACTAGCATTCTTATTCCCCTAGAGAACGATATCAATATCCGTGGCTTACCCTAATACTACACTACAACGATTAGGTTCACTGCCTAGGGTGTTGAAAAACTTGCTCGACGAAAAGGAAGTTCCTTTGACCCCGAACGACGCGTGTAGCGTTATCAATGGTTTTGTTGATGTTTGTTGTTGTAATAATATGGTTTTAAAAGTTTAATCCGTTGGGTATGTGTTATGGTCTTTACTGATTTTTATGAACTGACTGTTGTTTTTTAAAACTTGAATGTTAAATTGAATCTTTTGGGTGGTTTCAAAATTGTTCTTGTAAAACTATCCAATATTTGTGGTTCTGCTGGTGTAAAACTGCAGTTTGTTGCTTTATGTTAAACTGCTTAATGGCCAATCTTGTCATAGTTCAGTGGTACAAAAGTGGTGTCTTTATGCAGTTTCTGGGTCTTGTAAATCTGGTCTGGAACTCTTCTTGATGGCGGTTTGGGTGTCACATATCTTGCTAGCGACTTGTCAATATTCCGTCCAGATGCATTGAATCTTCAAAGCGACTTGTCTTTACAAGTCATAGCGAGTTGTCTATAATATGGCGACTTGTCTATTTACTACTGAAGCGAGTTGGAGGTTTGTTGACTTTTTAGAAAGTCAAAAGCGACTTGTGCTCATGGTAGCGACTTGTCATGAGTTTTGACTCATGGTAGCGACTTGTCATGAGTTTTGACTCATGGTAGCGACTTGTCAAGAAGCCTTGTGACAAATAGCGACTTAACAGAAAAGGAAGAAGAAGTGTAACCATTGACCACAACACCATAACATCAAGACACTAATGGCCTACGTGCCATCACAGATCCGAATCTAAACATACTCGTTTCAAACATTAAGAAACATCAAAACTACTACATCATCACAACCATTCTAAACATAACCAATACCGAGTCTATCTTTATCCTAACATATCCCATAGTTTCTTGAGACTCAAAACATTAGATCTCAGATTTGTTTCTTTCTCATACTTTTCAAAGGTTCATCAAGTCTCTAAGGACTCACAGAAGAGAAGAAATTAATCCATCATCGATCCATACATATTCGTTAAAGTTCTATCCGAATCAATCAATGAAAATCAAATAACAAATTTGTTATCCTTTTTAATTTATTCGTTCAAGACTCTAAACTGAAAAGTTACAAATAATAAGGATCTCAGATTGGTGATGGATAATAATTGCTTCAAATCGTTCAAAGGGTTTAAATCACCACATCATCATAGATCAAAGCTTTAAGTAAACAATCATCAAGGATCTCAGTTATATACTTCGAAACTGTTATAGAAACATCAAGACCGAAGGTCATTTAATTGAAAATAATAACTATCATCATCGATCCACTACATCAAGTCTCAAACATAATAAAATTATTAGATCATAGTTTGTTCTTTTCTCGTGTAAAAGACCTCAAAATGAAAGACCTTTCAGATCTCTAATACACATAAGAACTTACACATCATTGATCTAATATTTTTTTTTGTTACTATTCGAATTTAAAGAAAGAACAAAACCGTAAGGCTTCATCCTACTCTTTCTTTCGTTTTGATAACAAATATTTACACAACACTCAAAAGACCTACCTGTAATAATAAGTGCCGTATGAATTTGAACCTTCCAAGACCATCCCTGTGGTGAGCATGTTATGCTTAACAAAGTTGATGCTGTTTGAAGACTAAAGGCAGCGGAGATAATTGAAGAGTGGCGAGCAAGATGGGATTCGTTTAGACTGGCTTAACGATTTTGATTGTGTGATAATGATATGTCTTATCATTCGAATTTGAGTATGGAAAATATTTCAATTTGTTTTGATTCGTTTGATTAGGAGAGGTTTAAGGATGAAGGTGACTGATGTTGTAATTAGGGTTTGGATGGTGTGAGTATTATTAGGAGGGGGCGGACCAGATGTCTGTTTTTAGGGTTTGTAAAAAGGGGATTAGGGCATAGTGTATGTGATGTGAGAGTTTTATACCCCGTGTTATTAGGGCTATCAGTATGTGGATCGAGTGAATGGGCCGAGATTTAATTGTTGTTATATAACCGGGTAAATTGAATCGTTATGGGCCGTGTGGTTGTCTTGGGCCCAATGCGTGAAAATACTAACGTGAATTGAGCCATGTTATCATTTGGTGAATGTGCATATTATTATGGAACGGATAATAGTATTATTTGGACTTGAGGATTATATCAGAATCATTTGATAAGCGTGGGGGTCAAATATAATGCTTGGTTAATGGACTTGGGTCGGTAAATTATATTGATTGATCGAGACTAGTGTTGGACTTGAACCGGGTAATATGTCACTTATTTTTTGAATCAAGTCAACATGAAATTAATTATTTAGGCTGGTTGGTGATTATTCTTGGATTTGAGACGTGCGAGTTGAAAGTGTGATGATGAGATTTGTTGAAGTAATCTATCGATGAGAGTGATTGAAGAGGTTTTGATAATGATGAGATTCGTATTGAGGTTTGATACTTCGGTTTACACATTTTCACGATGTTATTATGACACGGATTTTATTGATATTGGAAAATGTTGACTACGGGGTTGTTTGAGTTCGATATTTCTTATTTGGATTTGAAGTGTGGTTTTTCCGGGCGTGTCCCCCACACTAAGATATTGCTAGTCCCTAGCAATGATTTGAGAAAAGTTAATGGATTTTATCTCTTTACCAAAAGCCATTACTTCTGGAGTAGCCAATTGTTTCAGTTCAAGTAAGAACTTTGGTACAATGATAACCAAATGATTTTGAGCAAATCATAAGTCACAACGGATTTGGTTTGTCTTTACCGAGCCGCACCATACGGACTAGCCAACTCTTAGATAAATTATAAATATTATCTTTGGTGAGTCGATTACCAATTATGGTTTTCCACAGCCTTTACCACAAGCCATAAACTTGCGGGCTAGCCAACTTTTCACTAGTTTTAAAGATATGGTGAGCTGAACACCATACAATTTTAGGCAAATTGCAAGCCATAAACGGATTTGATATATCTTTACCAAGAGCCGTTTGCTCCTGGATTAGCCAATCCTTATGTGGGTTAGACATGGTGGACTGATTACCATTTGTTGTGTTTAGTACATAGTACTTCCACTAAATAAAAAAATTTTAAAATTTGGCCATTTTGGGGGAAAAAGGGACTAAAAGGGTACATTTTATGATTAAATTAGCGAAATTTCCCCACTTAGAAATGAATATTGTCCTCAATATTCAAAGTACCGGCAGTTATGCCAAACTTAGAACGTAAAAGATAACATTACTAGCTAAGTGTAGAAACACAACAATTATTTTATTTTTAATATTTACAATTTTCTCAACGTTTTATAAATCTATATACGAAATGTGGGGCACACCCCACACTTAGGTGGTAGAAAGGGAAAAGATGTAAATATGGGTGAAAACCCATGTAGTGTGGTTTGTTTTGATAACCAAGTCACTAGCTTGACTTGACCCGAATTAAATTGTTCATGGGGAAACCGGTGGGATTGCCACCAAAGAATGGGTGAGAAATTGGAGTGGGATTGCCACTCACGTAATTATGAATAATCATCACTAAGATGAGTCTAAGAATCTTAGAAAGAAACTTAGAAAAGGCGAGAAGAATCTTTTGATTTTGATTTTATATAAAAAATGGAAAATATTTTTGTATTTTTAAGGTTTATATATATATGTACAAAAGAAATTCCTAACAACCGCCTCGAAGGGAATCTGGTCCGACAGAGCTCAAGAATCAGAAATGACCAACAACCAAATGTTGTAATCGAGGGACTTATCAAACCGGGCAAGTTGTGTGCAAAGGAAAAAATGTTTTGTATTTTATATCTTTATATATATACACAAAGAAATGGCTAAAAGGAAACCTAAATGAGATTTTTAATACATGATATTGATTTAAACCTAATCTATCACATTCCGTGAATTATACTAAGCACAAGAAATCCTTTTTAGTGTAAACATGGTGTTTAGCCAAAATTTAGACCTAGGAATATCAAGATTAGGAAAATTGACATCAAATGCAAATCAAAGCACAAATAGATTTCAACCATAAAATCTTTTGTATTTTATATTGTTTATATGAAATGAAGTATATGTAATTTACATACAAGGATAGGTATTTCAACAAAATACAAAATACAAGTCATAATCTGCACTAGCCTCCCGGCAAGCGCCAAAATTTGATTTCTCCCAAACCACCCTCTTTATTTCTCCGTCACACTTATCAACCGCTTGTATGCGGTCAACCGTAATGATGATAAAAGGGAGACACCGGAGAAAATGCAAGTTTACCAAGGATTAAAATTTCCTTGGATCGTTTATGTCCCGGTGAGGCGTGATATTACGGTATAGTGACTTGTGGATTATTGAAAATAATATTAGTATAGAAAACAGAATCGATTGACTAACACCGAATGTGAATAGTAATAGCTACATCACGCTACGTTGTTAAAACGTACAATCGAAACCTAAAAGCGTAAAAGATATACAAACGACGTTTAACTAAAACGTAAACGTATAAAAAACAAAACGATTATAACTATAGAAGGGATTTGCATGTCTTAGCGACTTAAATGCAAATTAAAGAAAATAAAAGTTAAAATCTATTAAATAAACGCTATCACTATTTTTACAGATCGATGAACGTTTATTTTATAAAACAAAATAACTTAAATAAACTATTTTAATCAAAACGTAAACTTAAATTACTTAAAAACGTTACTTAAAACTAAAACGAGCGTTATGTACGAAAACGGCGCTGGAGCGCAAGATAAAACGTAAAATTTATGAAATAAAAGGCCTACGAGTGTAAAACTAATTTTCTTACGTACTATTTGATAAAAGAAAATTTTAGGAAAAAGAATTATATTTTTCTGATTATTATTTTATTTATTATGATTTAAATACTATAAAACACTAATTAATTGATTAAAAATATTAAAACTAATTAGAAAAATCTCAACTTTTACGTAAAATACTTTATACTATTACATATTTATGAAAATTAGAAAAGCTGAAAAGCAACTACGAATAAGCTAGAAATAAGCTAAAACATCTAATAAGCTAAAAAGGGCAATACGTATATAAGAGGATTATGTGTGCAAAAGATGATGAAAAAGTCCCAAGGCAAACGGCATCCGTGTACACACTATCACTCTCACAAGGGGAGGTCTCGGGGTTAGAACTCACTGCCCCTTTTGCACTTTATTTTTATTTTTGATTTTTCTTTTTACAAAACTAATAATAAGCTAAATATAAGAAACTTTAATAAAACCAACTTTTGTAAAACTTGGAAATAAGCTCTGTGGGAGCTTATTTCCATGACAGTTGGCTAAATAAGCCATAAGCTTCCACATATAAGCTAGCACTAGTTGTTAAAGCTATTTTTAGGCTTATCTGCTTTTATAAAACTGAATATAAACAGATATTATACATATTTAAAGAAAATGGAACTTAACAAACTTGAAAATAAGCATATTGAAAGCTTATGAGTCCAACAGTTAAGCTTTTGGCTTAGCTGTTGGAACTCAAGCTTAAAATAAGCTTGAAATAAGCTATGTATAGGAAACAAAAGCAAAAGGCAATAATGTACAAGTATAATGGACTATTATGAACAAGCTGATACAATGGAATTAACCAATAAGCTTTTGATAAGCTAATAAGCCATCCCAAAGTACACAGATCCAAACACCCCTTGCAGTCTTTTATATGGGCAAAATAAGCTCGTGAATAAGCTTAAAGGACCAAAATAAGAGTTGAGGTTGCAAGATGTCTTTGGTAGGCTTCCCAAAGCCCAAGCTCACCTAGTGGGGACCACTAGTGAGCTTGTGAGAAGCTCATGAAAAGTCACCCAAATCATCGAGTATAACTAAACTTCCAAAGATACTCAAGAAATGGGACACAAAAAGCCTTTGGCAAGCTTATAAAATAAGCTTGAAAGTGATGAACAACCAATGAACTTTAGACACCGGTAGTTTAGCTTTGAGAAAAGCCAAACCTCACGACTTAAAGTTCATTAGAGAGCTTTTTGTTGACTTATTAAAGACTAGGAATCATGGCTACCAAAGATTTTTAAGAAAATGGACAAGGTTAAAGCTTGTAAGGTGCCTATTAAATAAGCTTATATGTGAGATATGAGCTTTCAAACCTTGAGACGGTAGATAAGCTTTCCAAAAGCTAAAATTATACAATAAGGTTCATTAATGAACCTTATAAGGGCTTATGAAATAAGCCACTTGGCACCGAGTGACCAAAGTAGTGTATAAATTTGAACAAAATGTTAAGCTAAAATTAGCTTATCAAATAAGTCGTTAAGCTAAAGACAAGACTAAATCCGAGAAAGTATGGTACCTAGGCTTCCTAAAAGCCAAGGGACACAAACTTTGATCCATTATTAAGCTTTCCACAAGCTTATGAAGTTGGGATGAGTAACTGATTTGACCAGCATACTCATTGAAATGGTGATAGGTTCAAATCACTTGCAGCCTCATCAAATGAGCTGCAAGTGTATAATAAGTCACAGGATCATGAAATTGGATGGATTGGCTTTAAGAAAAGCCAATTTACCCAAGCTCATGATTACTAGAGAGCTTATAGGAGCTTGAAGGAAATGGTGTAAATGGACTGCATAAGCAGTCCATTTTTGTGAATGGGCAAACATACAGGCTCCTAATTGAACTTATCAAGTAAGCTTATAAATACTCAACAAGCACTAAACTAGAGATTATGGTAGCTTGGCTTTGTGAAAATCCAAAGCTCACAATATCCAGCTTAGTGAGGAGCTTTCTAAAAGCTTTTAAAAACAACTCAAGTTCATCGCTTGCTTGATGGGCCGAGTTTGATGGACAAAAGGTTGGGTAAATTAAAGTGTCTAAATAAGCTACAAACTTAAAAGTAAGAATACACATAACAAGTAAACCATAAGGGTTACACAAAACAGTAAAATGCACAAGCTATGGTCAAATCCACAAGCTTCTGCAAGCTCATGAATTTGACAGCATAACTGTGGTGCAGGGCATGTATTTAGACAAGGGACTCAAACTAAGCTAAAAATTAAGCATTTGAAAAGCTAAATGAAAGTGAGCTATTATTTTTATAATTAAGATAAGCAACAATATTTTAATATCCCAGAAGGTTTTAAGCTAAAACTCACTAATGAGCACACAATAAAATTCTAGATTTTATTCAAAAACAGACCTTAAGAAAATTTGACTTTTTACAATAACATAAAGTTTGACTCAAGTGAATTTAGAAATTAAACTACTGATTAAATAAGCTATATTAAGCAATAAAAACATGAAATAAAGCTAACTTAACAACTTTTAAGCTAATGTTATGAAAATGACTTGAAAAACTTAAATGACAAGGAATTAGAAAAGGTTAAAGGTAAATTGACTATTAACTATATAAGGACCGGTTGGATACTTAACGAGTTATATGATCAAAATGCATCATACATCAAATAAGAATAACAACACACACCACCTTAAACACGAAAAAGACAAAGAAATCCATTTATGACATCTAAAATTACAACGGTGAACAACGATGTGAATTTGAAAATGAATATGACCATTTATACATTACCACTGAGCTTAAAGGCTTGTCACTTCCTCAAATGGCCTAATGGGTCATGTATACACAGAAATAAACAACTCAAACAACCTCATGATCCTAAATCATGCCAAATCCAAGCAGTCCTTTAAACTTCACTTGTCATATGAAATTCAAAGTTTTCAATGAATTCAACCACAAACCTGATTCCTAACATATTATTATTATAAAAGAAGACTAATTGAGCATAAATATCAAGCACACAAGCAAGAAATATAGATTTGTCACATATGCATTTCAACTGAGTGTTTTTCCAATTTTAGCACAAGCAAACTTAAATAAACAAACTACTAATATTAAGCTATGATAACATTAAACAATCACAAAGGAACAGTAAAACATAAAAATCATATCATCTAAGACAGTAAAACAGTAATATGCAAAAATTAGAAAAATGCTTACAAATGAGAAAGTGGCTGAGACATAGAAACCAAGGACAAGGTTACACCCAATAGCTTCCCATTAAGCTCCTAATACCCCATAGCATTCCAAATCCAACCCTGCTTCATCACCTTCTTCATAAATCTGATTTTTGATTTTTCAATGATTTTTCTTGATTTTTAAGTATTTTCTGAATTATAAAGTCTAAACTTGTTTTAATGTCTCTAAAAGCTAAATGAGCTTTGTCAGGAGCTTATGTGGCTTATAGAGTCCATAAAAACAACTACATAACATAAAATTGAAAAGACTTGAAAATTAAAGGAAATCAAGCAAATTCAGAAACTGACATTAAACTGAAATTGAACTAAATTTAAAGGTTCATTACACTAATTTAAAGAGAATTACAGCATAAAAACATTAAGAGACATTTTAATTTAAAGAAAGCTTTTAAAAGTTATACTAACGACCAATGGCTAATCCAAAGGTGGTATTCCCAGCTTTCTTCTCTTCTTTTTATACACCTTCTGAGTTCTCCCCAACTTGTTAGTCAAATCCCACTTTAATTTACAGCCTTTGATTGAGCAGAAATGATCTTAGCCGTTTAATAAACTTTTGGCGCCAAAAAGTCTTTGGGTAGTTTCTCTGCATTAATTGGGTTTGGGAGGATATGGAGGTGGAGGGGGGTTGTTAACCAGCTGGAGGGATAAGTTTGGTGAGGTGGAAGGGTTGGAAGAGGTGGAAACCAGGTGGTATTTGATTTACAGTGGGGGAGGAGAAGATGCTACAGTACTGGCGGTATTTCACTTTTAAAATTTGGGCCGGGTTATAATATTGGGTTTGGGCCTGGGTTGTTAATAATAAAGAGGTCCGTTTGGTTTAGAAGTAACAACAAGGACCATTTATGCAAATTGGCCAAAGTTGAAGGGTTTATCTTGAGCATTTTCCAAAGCTCTCACAAGGGTTAAACCTGCCAAGTAATAATAGTACAAGGACCTTTGTTGTTAATTTCCATTTTTACAAATCCAGGGACCAAAACTGTCAATTTAGAAACTATAGGGACCAAACTTGTAATTTTCTCCAAAGTTATCATGAAGGACCAATATTGCCATTTATAAATAGTATAAGGTTTATTTTGATTATTTTCTTATTTTAAAACCTTAGGGACTAATTTTGACACTTTTGCAAACTTGAGGGACCAAAGTTGTAATTTTGTGATTTTAAACTTCAAAGGATTATTTTGAACAACTTGTGAATCCCAAGGACCTAAAATGATATTTTACAAGTTTTGGAATGACCAGGGACTAGATTTGACAACTTTTCAAACTTGAGGGACTAAAACTGCCAATTATGCAAACTTGATACGTTTTTCATCAGATTTTGATGTTTTTGCATTTAAAACATATAAAACACTTGTTTGTGATATTTTTATCATTTTGAAGCATTTCTGAGTGTTTTCAGATGTTTTTGGCATTTTAACAGTACAAAAATGATGAGTATTTAGACACTCATCATTTACTTATTTCGTCTTCTTTCTGTCTACCTTTCCGCGAAGATGACTTGTTTGGGCGTTTATTGAATGTGATAAAGACTTGACTATTTAGTTAAGGTTGTGATTCTTTCTCGCTTAACCCACAACATAACTGTCACTTCGGTGTCTCACGCAGTTGAGGATACGTCAAGAGGTTTTGTACATTGGGTACATCGTTTCTTTTTCACAAGGATTAGTACAAGTTTAAGTAACAAATCTGGGGAATTTTACTTCATGATCAAGTTTGGCATACCGGGTTTACTTCACCATGTTGTTACTGCAATAGCTGACAGAATGCGTGAATGATGTGTTTACCAAAGTGTTTATTGGATGGTTGATGATATTGTTGATGATGGAGTATGAACCGTTGATGAATCGCTGCATGTTCCCCTAAAACAGATATTCACTGAAACCAAAGTTGTCATAACACATTCAAGCTGACATTGTTTACGGTTTAGTCTTGATTTTGTATGGGTGGTGCTTCTCATAATATAACCTTTCATTTTTTGTTAAGCAACTCTCTAACAAGAACACCCATCTCTTATCTTTCTCTCTCTAAATGGATAACATGTATTTCCATCATCCAAGACCACCCGAATCATCAAACAACATAATATTTAAGATCCTACAGTTGCTCCCTAGAAAAGAAAGCAGAAGCAATGGACCGGGGAGCTCAAGAGTTAAGGCCGATGGAAGATATATTGGTTAATGCGGCCTACCCTGAGCAGCGTGTGACCATAGGAACTGGTTTCTCCCGGGAGTGTAGAAAGCAACTCATTGAGCTCTTAAGGAAAAATAAAGAAGTGTTTGCTTGGGAACCGACGGACATGAGCGGGGTACCAAGGCGTTTCATTCATCATTCTCTCAATGTGAACGTCTCGGACACGCCGATCGCCCAGAAAAGAAGAACGTTTTCACGGGAGAAAAACCAGGTGATCACAAGAGAGGTCGAAGAGTGGATCAAGGCTGGAATAGTTCGCCCGGTGAAGTACCCGCCATGGATATCTAATCCGGTTTTGGTAAAGAAGTGTGACGGAAGTTGGAGGATGTGCATCGATTTCAAAAATCTGAATTCTTCATGTCCGAAAGATTACTATCCCTTGCCAGAAATTGATTGGAAGATCGAATCCGTCATGGGATACAAGTATAAATGCTTCCTGGATGCTTACAAAGGTTACCACCAGGTCCAGATGAATAGGGACGATGAGGAGAAGACGACGTTTTATACAGAACAAGGGACATATTGTTACACCAAGATGCCATTCGGATTAAAGAACGCTGGGGCAACATACCAACGGTTGGTAGATTCTGCGTTCCAATCACAGATAGGAAGAAAAAGCATATGTGGACGATATGGTTATAAAAAGCCGGACGGAGCGAGAAATGATAGCCGGCATAGCAGAAACCTTTGATAACCTCAGAAGGATCAATATGAAGTTGAATCCACGGAAATGTTTGTTTGGAGTGGAGGAGGGGAAATTCCTCGGTTATATGGTGACATCGAAAGGTATAAGGGAAACCCCCAGAAAACAAAAGCGATCATGGAGATGAAGTCCCCGGAGACGTTGAAAGAAATGCAAAGTCTAAGTGGGAAACTGGCGGCCTTGAATAGATTCTTGTCAAAATCAGCGGAGAGATCCCTACCCTTCTTTGAAACATTAAAGAACATCACTAAGGAGAATAAGGACGAATACCGCTGGACAAAGGAGGCCGAAGCGGCCTTTCAGGAGATGAAAAGGTTGATATTAGAGCTACCTTCTTTGACCACTCCCAAGCCGAAGGAACATCTGTCCATATACCTGGCAACATCAAAGGGAGCAGTAAGTATTGTGTTAGTGGTAGAAAGGGAAGGAAGGAAATCACCGGTACATTATGTAAGCCGGACCCTACATGACGCGGAAAGAAACTATGCCCCGATAGAAAAATTAGCTCTATGTCTGCTGCATGCGTCTCGACGATTACGGAGATACTTCGAGGCTCACCCCATCCGGGTCATCACCGATCAACCCGTTAAGCAGATATTATATAAGCCGGAGGTCTTAGGGAAGTTGGCCAAATATGTCGTAGAGTTAGGAGCTTACAACATCATATATGGCCCTAGAAATGCGGTTAAAGGACAGGTGCTAGCAGACGTCCTCACGGAGGTACCTGTGGAATCCGGACGTCCTGATAACAAAGGAGAATGTAGGGACGTAATGGAAGTGGGAGAAGAAGGAGAATGGCTGTTATACACGGACGGCGCATCCAATAAAAAGGGTTCCGGCGCAAGGTTGGTCCTCATCAGTTTGGAGAAGGAAGAATTAACTTATGCTTTACGACTCAACTTCCCCAGCACCAATAACGAGGCCAAGTATGAGGCTCTGTTGGCCGGTCTCCGGATTGCAAAAAAACTCAAGATTAGGATTCTAAACGTGCGGGTTGATTCCAAACTAGTGGCTAGCCAAATCAATGGAGAATTCACGGCTACCAAAGAAATCATGCAGAAATATCTGGCTCAAGCAAAAGAACACATCGCTGGGTTCCAAAGTTTCAAGATCTGCAACATTCCGAGAGCTCAAAACCAAAAGGCAGATATACTAAGCAAGCTGGCATCGGTAGCTTTTGACCATCTTACTAAAAAAGTGCTGGTAGAAGTACTGGAAAAACCTTCGGGAGAGGAAAGGATGATTAACGCCGTAGTGGAAGAAGAAGCGGATAACTGGATGACGCCGATCATCAAATGTCTGGAAGAAGGGATCTGGCCGGAAGATCCCAACGAGGCCAGGAGTCTACGAATGAAAATTCCGCAATACGTAATGGAAGAAGGAGTCCTTTTTAAAAGGGGCTACCTAGTGCCAGTGTTGAGATGTGTAGGGCCGCTACAGGAAAATTATATAATTCGGGAAGTGCACAAGGGATGCTGTGGAATGCACTCCGGACCGAGAGCCGTAGTGGCAAATCTTATGAGACAGGGATACTATTGGCCCACTATGCATTGAGATGCACAGGAGGAAATTAGGAAGTGCGACTCTTGTCAGATACACGCCCCGGTACCCAAACTCCCCAAAACACTATTGACCTCCATCATGGCCGCATGGCCTTTCTACCAATGAGGAATGGATGTGTTTGGTCCCTTTCCGGAAGCACCAGGCCGCATCAAATATGTAATAGTAGCAATTGACTATTTTACAAAGTGGATAGAAGCAAAGCCGTTTGTAAAAACGACAGGGAAAGATGTCATAAAATTTGTATATGAAAACATTGTATGTAGGTACGGCCTACCGGGGGTCATAGTCACCGATAATGGGACCAATTTCGTCAATGACCCGTTCAAAAAATGATGCGAGGGTTTGAAAATTAAACAGATGAATACAGCCGTGGCACACCCGTAAGCCAACGGATTCGTAGAGCGGGCTAACAAAAGTCTGATGGAGGGAATAAAAATGAGGTTGGGGCGAGAGAGAACCGGGTGGGTGGATGAGCTATCTAACGTTTTATGGGCACACCGGACAACTCTCAAAACAAGCAACGGAGAAACCCCGTTCAGCCTGACATACGGAAGTGAGGCTGTGATCCCATCAGAAATAGGGATGCCTACACATCGGACAATGATGTTCCGAGAGGATCATAACGAGGAAGAGCAACGCTTGAACTTGGACCTTCTGCAAGAAA
The DNA here is from genome assembly GCA_022545495.1 of Chrysanthemum lavandulifolium. Taxonomy (NCBI): domain Eukaryota; kingdom Viridiplantae; phylum Streptophyta; class Magnoliopsida; order Asterales; family Asteraceae; genus Chrysanthemum; species Chrysanthemum lavandulifolium. The sequence goes on from CM040244.1 coordinate 220,719,419, forward strand.
GAAGGGAAAATGTTGCCATTCGAGAAGCTAAGTACAAGACGCAAGTCGAGCAGTATTACAACCGGAGGGTCAAGCCAATGAACTTTAAGGTAGGAGACTTTGTTTACCGAAAGAACGAGGCCAGCCGGGCGGAAAACCAAGGGAAGTTGGGACCCAATTGGGAAGGGCCTACCGGGTGGTAGGAGCGAATCAAAATAGTTCTTATAAGTTACAAACAATGGAGGAGAAGGAGGTCCCTCGGACCTGGCACGCCATAAACCTCAGAAACTGTTTCTTATAATTGTTATTATGATAAGAATCCTATGATCATTGTGTAACTCGAATTAATTATGTACATTAGTTCAATGATGAAAGTTTTCCTATGATAAGGGAAACAATTTTCCGTAACAAACTGTGTGATACATAGCTATTCCGACGGCTGGCCCCCGTCGAGTATAACTGTTAAAAACTTGCCCGGATGATATTGCCGGATGCCTGAAAACTTTGTTCAGATGCCCAAATAATGGATGCCCAAGTGTAAAAAACAAACACCGTGGATGCCTGGTGGAATGACCACACAGACGCCCGAGCACACATGCCGGATGCCCAAATGATGGATGCCCTGAAACCCCTAAGGATGCCCGGAATACGGATGCACGGCCTACGCGGCCGGATGCCCTTTAGAAAACCTAAAGGAGGCTTGTCAATACAAAACAAGGGTTGTAATGTGTTAGGTCACTAGTTTTACAACACAAGCTTACTAGAAAGAGATAGAGAGGCGGATGAACAATACACACACAAACACACACACGAAATACTATGAATGGTTAGGCGTAGAGTATGTGAAAGAAATGCATTGAACAACCAACCCTCAAATGAGGGTTTACAAGAGTTTATATAGGCAAGGAGCTAGGCAACACTCCTCTCCTTCCCTATTCCTTATTGGGCTTGGATCAAGCTTATGGGCCTTCACATAAGTTTGACCTTAAACAAACATAAAGGCCATAATAAAGCTACCTATTACATATGAAATATAAATACTTGAAATCTTGTTTAGGAGTGATTCCAACAATCTCCCCAAGTATATATGAATGTATAGCGGTGGCGTTGATGTAATAGTAGCGATGGCGTCTTCGACATTCTTCTTTCTTGTGAGAGAATTGCCTTGATTCGAACAATCTCCCAGTGTAGAGATAGTTATCTTTGAACAGTTATGCTTTGACGTCTTTTTTAACTTTGTTCTTTGATCATTGTTCTTTGTGGTGAAAGTGATAGTATGTTGTTATGCGCATCGATGCGCCTCAGTGCCTTGTTTGCTCCGGTGTCTCCACGTCCTTCTTCAACATGCTCACACGCTCTTTGACGTTGGAAATCAATCTTGATGAAGTTACGTAAGTCTTTGACTTTGTAGATTCTTTGATTGATGAAGAATCATTACGATCATTGTGTTGCATTCGAATAGAACTTCCATTAGTGATGATGTTGGCGTGAGCATGAGAAGAATCAAGACGATCATCCCGCTCCGGAGCTTCCATAAGAAGAAAACATTTCAAGCGGTTAGTAATAAGCGGTTTCCGCACTTACAAGTTTGAACTTGAGAGTGTTAACAACATAGTGTGAAAACACAACTCTAATTCTTACAAAGGCCGTTCTGACTGGAGTCCCACAAGTGAGATAACGCGATGTGCGAAGTACATCTACGATTCGAGATGAGTCGTTGAGGTACACCAAGCATCACCTCACGATCAGACCGTATGAGACACACTCCGCGTAATCCACGGGGAGTTACAAGTGACTTCTTGTCGGGCTGTTTGATGTTGACCTGGCGGGAGTTTCCATTCAATCACCGAGGATCACATATGTGAACCTCTCATAAATGTTCTCGACAGTTGCTAAGATCATGAAGGACTCGATATGAACCATCGATGATCTTATTTGTTAATCATCAAGTGATTAAATGTCAAGTGTTCTAAGAGATCTTTTGATGAATCTCGTGGCTCTAGACTCAATAGTGCGTTTTGGTTTTCTGAGCGGAGACTAGGGAGAGGGTCTCCTTTTCAATACCAGCGATCTCTAAGAGAAGCCAATAGTTTATGTAGGGTTCCACGTGAGAATGAAACAAGCTTACATTGAGAGAAACTTGAGTGGCTAAGAAGGTTTAGTGCATGCGTCCTTTGGGTCCATGACGACTTTAATCTTCAATACCGGTGTCACTAAGTGACAAGCGATGTATATGAATTGAACCCGTTATGCCCCTAAGTTGAATAATCGGAGGGTTATTTCTTTTCACCCTTTACTTTACATTTCTTTTGATTCTTTAACTCCTTCTTTCTCCAATTCTCATTTTCTCCTTTTTATAATCATTCCTAAGGACTTCTAACACTAACTAATGGTAGTGTCCTTGGGTAGATCCCTCCGGATCTGGCGGATCATAGGACAGTTATTCCTAACCTTAGTCACCTTATAACTCCATGACTAACCTATGTTTGCCATTTAAACCCTTGTATGTGAAAAATATCTCTCAAAGGGTTTGTAAATGAAAAACATGTTTGAACCACTTGAGAGATAAGTTTTTGCATAAATACTCCCCTCCACATGTGCTAAGGAGTTTTAATGTTTTAAATGCACAGTGAGGAAAGAGCGCACATTTTGAATTGATCCACTAAAGATAGACAATCTCCATGAGACACGGTTACGTTGAATAGTTAAAGAGTTACATTGTCGACTTTTAGGTGACAACTAGCTCTAATAACTACCTTGAAGGTGTAGACAAACCTTGGAAGGTTGTCAAACCCGTCGAGTTCATGTCTATCCGATTTTCTCGAATGGTACATTCTACTCGGACAAGTCCTTTGCGAGACACGTTTACATCACTAGCGAACTAGCTTGAAATTATTACCCGTCGGGACAAGTCTTTTCGAGTTACTAACAGTTTAGTACCGTCGATTCGTAGGTTAAGTCCGAGGTACACGATTCATTTGCATTTTGTACAACATATTTCTTATCACACAATTTTCTCCCCTCAAAAATGGCATATAAAATGTTATTTTTGAGCGTTTGAGAATAAATATGACCATTTTGAGTGTTGCGGGAAGATGACCACTATGAACAATTTGTGAACAAAGTTTTAAATCAAATACTCCCCTCAACTAGTGATATAAGCGGTTGAGGTTTTGAAAATCATATGGGAAGTACTTGTCTTTTGAGCAAAACCTTGAAAAGTGAAAGGTTTGATAGGTTTTACTCAAAAATAAGCTTTCGCTCCTTTTATAAGGATTGTGGCATCGAGGCGCACCACGGGGTCCTTTCTTGACAATTACGGGTTGTACAACGTTATGTGTGCACAAGCCATTGATATATATAATCACACATCCAAAATTATATGAAGGAAACAATTCAAGGGGTACCGGAAGTGCGATGATGTTCCTGGAGTGAGCAGCAGGCGTTGAAAGCCGGTGATGTTTCTCTGGGTCGTCCACCAACATAGCTCTCCAATCATCTGAATCGATCCTTCGAACAACCGTTCATCAATCATGGTGATGATCGTCTCACATCCCTCCTTTCACGAGAATTCCGGTAGCTTAGGATTCCCAACTTTCGGTATATCCTTCAACCCAGACGCCAATCCATCCCTAACCGACTTCAAGGTATGATCCCAATTTGTGGAGGTCACTACACGCCATTAAGCGATTCGTTGAAGTTCACTGCGGTAAACAACGCCGAAAGGTTTCTTGATGGCGTAAGTTGTGTAAGGTGGTTGATGTCGGGAAGATCAAGCGTGGTGGAGTGAAGTTTACGTTTACGATATGATTCAACGACCATCGGATATCTTCGACACGCTCTTTGATCACGATCGTCTAATGAAGATGAGAACCGACTTGATAAATTCACGTTGAACTTGATCGAGAATTGTCTCATCGACCACAATACTTTGGCAAGGTACATGTCTTCGATGTCGTTGAGGACAAGTTCTCAAAGTCGACCTCGGAGAATCCATAGTCCTGTTCATCTTGTCGTTTGACTATGATATTCTTCAAGAATGTGTAGTCCCACTTAGACTTGAGATCAATATGTTTGATGGCCACGATGTCCTTGGAACTATACACGACATGTTGAGACTTCGAACCGGGAAGCTTCGTAGTAGATTCTTGACGTTCGGGCCAATGATGAATCCCATACAATGCATCTTGGTCGTATGCTTGCACGTTGTCGAAAACAAGTGATTTGCGTTCCTCGATAGCTATGCGGTTTGAGTAAATAGTCACTGGAATGGAAGAGTCAATGATGTAGCGTATTTTCGCGAACCATCGCTACCGTGTAAGAGAAAATCTAGGTCTCTGTTAAAAAGTATCGGAAAGGAATCCTTGGTTAAATGCTTGGCCAATGGTCGGTAGAGGTTTGGTCCATCGGTGTAGTATGGAGGTTGTCCCTTTGTGTGAAGTCAATGTTTGCTTCCTGATTGAGCCAATCCATGTTGTTAGACATAGCTCGGCGATGTTCTCAAGATGATATTCGACCTCGAGGCGCTTTCAGAGTCTGTCTTTCCATAGTTGAAAAGCTTCATTTTGATTCGCTTCAACTCAGTTTTGTCATTTTCGTCACATGGAACTTTTCTTGCAATAGTTTTACGTGCTCCAATGTAGAACCGACTACCAATTCTTGACCTTCATCGGGGGGGAGTTTGATTGACAAGTGTGGAGAACCATTCAAACTCTTGGTTTTATCGTCATCTAGCCGTATTACGACTCGGTGAGTCGTCTTCTTCTTCTTTTGAAAGGCCTTGATGATGATCTTGGTTTCGCACTTGTTTGGGTGAGGTGGGTTGTTGTCGGGCTCGAGGACCTCTTCATCGTCACCACCCGTATACTCAAAGTAATCACTGTTTTATGAGTCGGGGTGGTAACTCGAATCGTCCCGAGGTTTATCGATGAAGACCGAGGTGGATGAGACTTTGTTGAGAAGAAGTCCGTGGTGGAGGAGGTGGCATAGAGGTAGATTTACAGGCGCTTCGACGTTTAGGTGCGAGTCCTTATCCTTATCATCGTCATCTCTTGGTCGTTTGGGTTGATCGGTGACTCCTTGCATGATGATCCGAGTTGAAAATCAAGTAGATTTTCGAAAAATTTAGCTTCATCCGAGTAAGCGTTCGGATCGCTTTGACATTTGCATCACAAGTTTAGCGATTAACTTTCATTCGAGAGATCGGCTTCTTTGGCCATTGTATGTTTAACCAATGTTACGATGTTAGGGTGAGTTGTCCGGAAAATATTTCTCTAGTCACACCGGGACGATGTCGAGAAGAAACTTGTGAGTATGATCTCTTCTTTGTCTTCTCCGGTTCCTTTTGGACTTTAGGAGCGATATCACGAAGGTACTTGTTAGTCTAACCTTGATCATTTCGTTCGGTTCCTCTTTCGATGACTCTTCATGAACTTGAACAAATTCCTTTCTTTCTCCATCTTGTCTTTCTCATCATTTAAGTCTTGAATTTGGTCAAGAAACCAATTCATTTTTCCGTAAAGTATGTCCTTCTTTCTTACTTGTTGGATGACTTTCACAATCTTTTGATGAGTCCGAGAAATCCAAGATTTAGGTGGTTTCTTCACCGATTTGGATGATGATCCGGTTGACTTCGTTGATGGTGGTGGTGATGAATGAGATGAAGAGTCGATGATGAGGAGACATGAGGAGACTTCATGTCCTTAGGAGTTTCGAGGTTTTCTCCTTTGAGTGTGTTGGACTGCCTAGAAGAAACTTTGTATAATCATCCTCGTCATCTCTAGACTTTTCTTTCTCGACACGGTTTCTCAAAATTATACACAATAGTATCCTCTACGTGCTTTTGTTGTTGCACAAGAGTGGTGGCACGGATCCCTTATCGGGTCGATTAACCGCATCGATCCGGAGAGGTGGCGACACCACTTGATCCTCCGGGCCACCCATTTGATCTTAAGCAAATGCTTGACCTTTTGACGATGTTGGACGATTTTGAACTTCTTCCCGTATGATTTATCCGGTTGCTCTTCTTCTTCTTCATCGAGCTCTCGTCATAGGGTACAATTCTTTGGAGTTTTCCTTTTTCCTTGGGCAATTGGAGGACTTGGAGGTTTTGCTCTTGAGGATTGTCATCCTTGCGGTTTGAGTATGTGATCTCTTCATCCGTGTCGGTAGCATCGAGTCTTCGTCCTTGAGTCGCCTTTGCGGTTCGGTGAGCGGATCGGAGTGGCTTCACGAGAAGGAACTTTCTTCTTAGGGGTGGGTTTCCTCTTTGGAATAGGTTTCTTCTTTGGAACATTACTTTGACTATCTGTACTTGTGACACTTCCGGCACTTCCTTTTCGGTTCTCCTTACGGTGTTCCGAAGATTTTTCGTCGAGATGACCAACTTTGCCTTGTCCGACCGCTTCAGATACCTTTTATGCGATTCGAGCTTTCGACATCTTGATTAGAAAAAATGGAGCACAAGACACTTGTTTCTTTGTCGACGTTTCCTTGATTCTCGACAGATAGAATAGGTTCCGTCAACATGTCGTGATTGTCGGGGTCATTGAGGCTCTTGGGAATGTCGGGATGAAGTCCAAGTGCTCTGGATCAAAAATTTAGTATATCGATGTAAGGAATCTTTGAGCCAAGTTTGTTGAGAAATGACATCATATCATCCCAAATCGAGCTTCGATAGCGATGTGTTTCTTGTTGACCAATGCCCGAATATTTGCGGTTCCATGAGCTTAGGGTGCTCATAGCACGTCACGACCGAAGCAGACTTGGTGATGATCATGTAGAGAGTTCTCGGGGTTGAGGAATACTCTTAAGCTCTACGTGAGAGTGCTTGGTGATTACTCCGTAGCCTCGTCATAACCGATATCGATTAAGAATTGGAGAGTGAGCTCTTGACGGTGTGGCATATAGTTTGGTTGGATCGACATCGAATTAGGAGAACAACACTTAAGTCTGGTGTAATGATGACTTGTTTGTGATTGAGTCACCGTCACGTGCGGTTTGTCCTTTGACCCTTTCCATAGTGTTCCGGCTGTTGGATGTAGATCTCGTGAAGCAGTTGCGAGTGAGTAAGCATGTTACGATAAGGATGAGTCCTCGAGAATGTCAATAGCAATTAAACACGAAGATTCGAGCAAGTGAGGGTGTCAAAGTCAACACGAGATTGTTCTTTCCTATCTTCATTGGATAGCCATGAGGATAGATATCGCAATGGATAGAACTTGGTGCATCCACATTCATTTGTTCGACCATGTCGTGATCTCGAAATAACATTAGCAAAAGAACCAACATATCGAAAGACATAATGTTAGTCAACGGAAGGTCTTATTGTCTAGTTATTGAATGTACAAGTGATAATGATTGTTCTGAGTCCTAAGTCACTTGTATGTTCAATAGTTCAATGATGTCGTGAAATGTTTCGTGAGTTAGTTAACTTTAAGTTTTAAAGTTTATTTTATCACTTATTGTTCACAACATATCGAGACGATTTAAGTTTATTAGTGACATTTTGGATTCGTGATGATATGATTAGTTTATTTACAAGTTTGTACAAGTAACAATTCATCATGAAGGTCAATCCAGGGGTTAAGCGTAGTTTTGGCAAAGTTATGCGTGAGCAGGAATGATATATGCTTAGGCGTAAACTTACGCGTAGAATCCTAACTTACGCGTAAGAAATGTTACGCGTGGAAAAGAAGACCTTATGCGTGAGAGCTTATGCGTAGGCATATATTAACCTTACGCGTAAGGCTACTCGTAAGAGTTGACCTTATGCGTGAGGTCATTGTTCGCGATATCCTTCACGGGATCTGCGTGGTCCATTGTAGAACCTTACGCGTAGCTGTTATGCGTAGGATTATTCTTACGCGTAACATGACTACGCGTAGGGTAATCCTTATGCGTAGAATTGCAAATGACCTTGATTCTGATTTTCACGAGTAACAAGCCTGAAATAGAACCATCATATTATCAATATTAATCACATAGATTCAGTTTAACAACAGATCATGGCAAGAACACATGTTACACAGTTATGCGTAGAGCTACATACGCGTAGACTAAACCCTAATTCTACGCGTATGAAATCTAGCCATGGATTATGCACCAAAGTTTTTCTGGTATATCATAGATGTTGTGAGAGCATGTAGACCAAGTTTTAACACTTTTATGCGATGAATCAAAATACCCAATTTTAGAACATTAAACCCTAATTCCTAATTCTGAATTAATTAAGGTTTCTGGGTGGTTATAAGGCATGGATATCATTAATTCATCATCACATAAGCATAACACAACAATCTTTTTGACCAAATTACTTCTCATTCGAAAATACCCAAATCGACATATAAACCCTAGTTTTCAAAAACCATTCATTTGTGTTTCTGGGTATGTTTAGGTGATGAAATTGTGTATGTAGATGTAAAAGAAACATTTTGACACAATGTTTATGACCACAAACACCCATTCTTGATCGAGTGTTCATACGCTTATGCGTAGAACACTAAATCAAGCATAAATCAAAATTTGACCGTTGGTTTTGTATAAGAATCAAAACCTATGTTTGTAAACACGTTAAGATCATAAAACCACTTACAAATTGATGATCCAAAACACACAATTCTTGAATGAATCTTAGGCGTAGGATGTGTATATGGTTTAGAATTAAATGTGAAGAGAAAGTTAGGTGGGGAGGTGTGATATTAAAATAACTTTAGCATTTTGACAGTTTTGGTCCCTCCACCCTTTCCTTTTTCAAACAAAGCATTTTAACTTCCATTTTGGTTATCAAACAAAGATTATAGGAAAGAAACAAGACGACACTCCCCCTCGACTTGAGAAAATAATGAAAGGTTGTTAATTTAAGTCCGAGGAGTGTCTTTAAACCAGAAAATGTCCCACCATTTGTAACAGAATCAACCAAGATATGATAACATGCAAGTACACAGATGTTTTGAAACAGTTAAAGAATTATTTTCTCCCCCTCAACACTTGATCGGAAAAATACTGAATTTTGAAAGATTAAAGTGTTGACGGAAGAATTGTACTTTCCATGTTGAAAGAAAGATAGATTAGGAGAATATTTTTGTTGTTTTATCGGATTTTATATTTTTGTATTTTGTTTTGAAAATTTATTTACAAAAGATGTTTTGGTGTTTGACGGGTTTTTAAGATCTTTTAAGAGGTCATCCAATTCCTCTTGAGTCAACACCTCATACCAATCGGTGGACCAACTCATTAAACCTAGCGGGAGGCAAGGCTTTGGTGAGCGGATCGCCAATTGGTATTCAAGACCACAAAGTATAATTCAACGGTACCACTTCACGTGGTCCTTGATGAAGTGATAGCGTAGATCGATGTGATTTGATTTGAGTCTTTGAGCAGAGTTGCACGAGATTGCAATGGCACTCCGATTGTCGCAAAGACATCGGGATTCATCGAATACGTAACCATAGTCTTTGAGTTGTGTTCTCATCCGATGACTTGAGCACAACATGCGGACATGGCTACATATTCTCGCTTTGGTTGAGGACAATGATGTACAATCTGCTTCTTTGATTGCCAAGACACCGGTTTATCACCGAAATTGTAGTGCTCATGAAGTACTTTTCCTTGAGTCTAAGCATCCTGCGTGGTCGGCGTCTGGCGATTAGTTCAAAACGAGAATCCTTCGGATACGGATCCCCAACTTAATGGTTCCCTTGATGTATCGGAGGATTCTTTTAGCCTCGAGAGGTGGGTTTCAGATTGGTCGCGATCGATAACGGGAGCATAGATAAGCGGCAAAGACAATATCACGTCTCGCTAGTCGTTAGATACATGAGAGACCCAATAATACTTGGTATTTGGTAGGGTCAACTAATTTCCCATGTAAATCGAAGATCTAACTTCTTGGTATGAGTCATTGGTGTGGCATAAGTATCACAGGTTTTCATTCCAAATTTGTTTAACAATTCAAGGGCATATTTGGGTGACTCAAGAAAATACCACGGGGTGATTGATGAACTTGCGGTCCTAGAAAGAACGTAAGTTCACCCATCATGGACATTTCAAAATTTTCTTCATTAGTTTTGCAAAAGCGATTGAAAACTTTTATGTGTTGACCCAAAATGATGTCATCCACGTAAATTTGAACAATTAAGATGTGTGCCCGTGATATTGTATAAAAGAGTTGGGTCAACCGAGCCTTTGGTGAAATTATTGGCAATGAGGAAAGATGATAGCTTATCGTACCATGCCCGGGGCTTGTTTGAGGCCATAAAGAGCTTTGTTCGGTTTGTAAACATGGTTCGAAACTCAGGATCAACGAATCCATCCGGTTGGCTAACATAGACCGTTTCTTTAAGTTGTCCATTGAGAAACGCCATTTTGACATCCATCGATGACCGTCATATTCATATGAGCGTGAACGCGAGAAATATCCGAACGACCTCAAGACGAGCAACCGGAGCAAAAGATTCTTCAAAGTCTATTCCTCTTCCCGACGATAACCCTTAGCAACTAGTCGTGACTTGTTTCGGATAACATTCCTTGACATCCAATTTGTTTTTCCAAATCCATTTTAGACCAATGACGTAGACCCTGTTGGTCTTTCAACCGATTCCATACTTCAAGACGTTTGAATTGGTTGAGTTCTTCTGCATGGATTCAATCCGGTTGTCTTTTGTCATTGCGTCTTTAATGTTTTTAGGCTCAGTTAGCGAGACGGTGAGTGCATAAATGCAATGTTCACCGTCGAGTAAAGACGTTGTCGCGTAACGATTGGTTGATTTGGGTTGCCAAGAATGTTAGCCGAGGATGGTCTTTTGTCCATCTATGTGTAGAGGTTGATGTTGGTATACATTGTGCGATTACGAGGATTCAAATGGTTTGTTGAAGATTCCGCAACATCCGTGCAGCAGCCTCATTAGCAAACGGGTTGAAGAACGATTTGGATCAAAATCTGCGGTGGGGTACTTCATTCGTAATATCATCACCGGTTCATCATTGTTGGAAGCGGTGTGTTCAAGCTGTTGTGTTGGAGTCAATCGGTGTAGGTGCATCTTCAACGATGAGTTGTTGTAGCAGTGTATCGGTATAGGAATATTATCGGGTTGTGCGTGAAACAATGATACACCGAGCACTTTCATCAATATCGTCACGAGCGAGGAGCAAATAACCTTTCCATTTGTTGACGAGTTAGTGGGGGCTTTGTTCGGTGATGATGGGGTTGAGGAAGTTTAAGCGGTTGTGTTCGGGTTCTAAGTCATTATACTCGAAGCCATATCCGTGAGTTCATCGAAATGAGCATGAATCGTTTCCATTACTTCCTTAGTTCGACGATTCCAGTTCGGAAACCTTTAGAATTGTCACAAGATCCAATAAAGACTCCAATATCGCTTTTGCTTTGAGCTTTCCAAAATCATCACGATCATTATTCGGATAGCAAAGGGATCCAAATACATGAAAGTGTTTGAGGTTCGGTTTATAGTTGTGGACAAGCTCGAAAGGTGTTTTGTTGTGGCGTTTTGTGATCATAGAACGGTTTTGAGTATAGCATGCGATGATACAACTTCGCCCATAAGTAATCTGGAAGTTTAGCATTGATTAACATTGTTCTTGCGACTTCCACTAACGTTCGGTTTCGTCTTTCAACAACTCCGTTTTGTTCGGTGTCGTGCAATAGATGTTTGATCTTTGAATTCCACTTTCTCATAAAATTCACGAAGGGTTTTGTTAACAAATTCGGTTCCTTTGTGCATTCGATGATCCCGGCGGTGTTGCGGAGTGAACTCAGATTTTTGTGAGAAAGGTGATGATCATTTGTGGAGCTTGGTCTTTGCTACGAAGGAAGTAGACCCAAGTCCATCGTGAGTAGTCATCAACAATTACTAAGATGTAGCGTTTGCCGTTGATCGTTTGCACACGCATCGGGCCACACAAATCCATGTAAAGAAGATGAAGCACATCTTTGAGGCTGTGTTCCACCTTTGAAGGAAAATGAGCACGAGTGCTTTTCCCTTGTTCACGGTGAGCAAAGGTGATCTTTTGAATACCGGAATCGTGGGAGTCCTTCAACTAGTTTGTGTCGAGCAAGGTTGGTGATGGTTTGAAAAGTTTAGATGTGAGAGCGACGGTGCCATAGCGAGATTTTGTAGATGTTGCCTTTGAAAGTAAGCAAATGGGAGAGGAAGCAACCATGTCTTGCATAGAGATAGTGTAGAGACTAGAATTACGCGAGCGGACATAAGGTCATTTCCATGTAGATCACGAATGAAACAAGTTTTCTCCCGAAAGCAACCTCCAAATCTCCATCACAAAATTGACCTCTCGAAAGCAGTTGTGACCGAGGCCTTCCACATAGTAAACCCTGCGATTTCAATGTTCCCATTAACATAATCTCCGTAGCCCATGATGGGCTGAAGTGATCGCTCCCGAATCGGCGGTGCCAATGAACTTTGCAATAAAGTTTGATAACAGTTTAAGGTTGCTGTCATGTGTCGGGAACATCCGCTATCAACAATCAGAGAATGATCTCAGATCACCGCATTACACAGGGCGACACGGATGGAATAGAAGTAGATGTGGAACCCGAAATGTTAGAGGTTCAAGGCGGTATGTTAGACATACACACATTGAGAATTTTAGGCATCCATTTAAATCCTAGTGCGTTATATATCCATTTCGCCATCTATAACTACTCTTTGCTTTAGTCTTAGTGAAAACACTAGGTGGTACTACATTCTTAGGAGGTGAAGCGGGAGTTACTTGTGATAGCAATGGTTGCCTTAGAATCTAAAGAAGGTGGTTTACCAAGCACGGACTTAGAATGATTAGTGGGCCTAGAGGTATTCGATTCTTAGGATTCCGTAATCGAGAGATTATAGCTTTAGCAACACATTTGTCATGACAATCGAATTCATACTCTTGACAAATATCACAAGGTGCATCGATGAATATCAAAGGTACTTAACGGTTTAGCATTCGTTACATCACTATTTCTATTACATTTGCCGACGCAACATCTATAGTGGAAGTAACATGAGTTTTATTCGAGTCCTAGGATGTTCTTCTACTTTAGCATTCCTTATTGATCTTTTCTTAGGTCGCAACTTCCTATTCTTCGCTTGAGTGCTCTAGGTCGTGAAGTGCGGACGTTTGGAAAAGATGCAACTATTCTGTTTCAAGAGGGGAAACACATTAGCAACTTGTGATTTGGCGTTGGGAATTCTAGGTTCACGATTACTAAGTGTGACCGGTGCTAATCTCTTAATCACGATGGCGGAAGTTGTTCATACTTTCCTAACATTTCCGTAACTTAGAGATGGTGTGAATCGATTTTGATTTTCGAGCGAATATTACCGAAGAAAATTCATGACTTCTCTAGTGTGAGCAAGATAGTGATCAAGTTCGTTTGATGCTTCAAGTCGAGTCTTTTGAGTAAATCAAATATGACACCATATTCTGTTTAACTTTTAAAATTTCTTGTTCATATTTTGAGATTTGACTTTTCAAAGACACGTTTTGATCATCCAGTTGCTCAATTTTAGGATCGTAAGATTTTCACTCACCGAGCGATTTTCTTTTGAAAACTAAGTTGATGGTTGTGAATATCTTTTCACACCAATGAAGACGACGTTTTGCATTGTAAATTTCGTGTGTAATCATTTATTTTCGACTTTTAAAGACTCGATCCGAAGCACATTATCGGTGTTCTCAACAGATTACAGCAGTTTCAACAATATCGTGAGAGATGTAATCCGATGCAAATGGCAAGGCATGAAGTAACACAACATTATGGATATCGGACAGATAACATCTTCCAAGAGTCGATCAACATCTTTTCTCAACAGCTTCTTTTGCGTTTTGTGTTAGAAATAGATGTTTCGCTTTCTCAAAACGTTTTCATTACCCAAGTTCCTTATGAAAATCCTTTTCCGAGCAATTGCACAACTTTTCAAGTTTTAACATTAGGTAAAGATTTTTCGAAAAATGTCTCTTTGTTCTCGCGCGAGGCGATTGAAAATGTTCAACTTTGATTTCGGAGCGATATTCTATCTCATGTTGTAAAATTTTGAGGTCGACCATGAAAATGTCAAAATATCGAAGGATTTTTCGATTTTCGGGTTTTGAGTTTACTTCACTAATGGAAGGTAAAGGACCATAAGTTTGTGCAAATTCATTTTGGGATTAACATTAGAATACTCGGTGTTTTGATGATAACCCTTGGTGTGTAAGAAGAATCCGTTGGTGTGACGAAAGTGACCGCGTTTTATAATTAAAAGGTTTGTTGTAAACAACATTTTTAATTTTGATCGACTCTCGTCTTACGCATCTAATTCCTCTTGACGATGATATTCAAAACACTCATGACAAGATTATCAATTTTGTATTATGCACCGGAAACTTGAGTTTGGTTTGAATGTTTTAGTGAAAGCTTTGGTTTGTAATCGCTAGATTTTTCCATATCCTTTTGGATTGGGTTTTAAGGTAAACTTTTCAATAGTCATTACGGATTCACCATGTTTGTAAACAACAGCTTTAAACTCTTTAAGTTTGTTTTGCAAGCGAAATTTCGTCAAGAAGGTCATCTACCCGATTCGTTGAATGCTTTTTGTATCGGAGAACCTGTTTTGACAATTTAACAACTCGACCTTAGCTTTTGATTTTCCAAGGTGAGGCGTTAATTTGCTTTTTATGTTCGTGTTTTAGTTTTTCTAATTCAGACAACAAAGCATTCTTCGAGGCGGCTAGATCACGCATCTGTCTCTCTAAATATTTTTCGTTGTTAGGATTCAAATATTATTGTGTTTGATGATTCGGGTGGTCTTGGGAGATCAAAATACATGTTAGCCATTAGAGAGAGAAAGTTAGAGAGTTGGGTGTTTCTTGGTAGAGAGTTACTTCACAAAAGTTGAATATTAGATTGAAAAGCACCACCCCTTCCATGGATGGAAGGGGTATTTATACTTACAAACTACACGACCTCCTATCGGCCTGTGGATCAGGGATACAGTGGGTAAAGACCCGTCCTTCCTCCACGGTGTTGCACTAAACTATTTTACGCTACTGACTAACTAATAAAACAATAAATAACGTAACTAACGACAAATCTACGAGCTAACTTATGCTAGATAATATTAGGGGTGACCGACTCTTCACTATGGAATTTTCTAATTCCTAACAATCTCCCCCTAAGGGAGGTCACCCCATGTTTTACATTTTGAATCCTAGCATTCTATTCTTGACATTGTTCTTGAGCTCGTAGACTTGAATTCTTCATTTCCGCAATCTTTGTGCTTTTGTAGTGCAACTTCAAAGTCCGCATAGATTTGTACTTTGAGTGGAGGTCTTTGAACTGATCCACATCTTTGATGATCTTGAGCTTTCATTGAGATCATCGGCCACGATAAATCTCTGGATCACCCTTTATTGTGTTGCCATCATGTGAAGTTGTGACTTTTGGACCGACATGCTCACACTTTTAAATCATGACATCTTTCCATCGAGTAGCGGAAGCCTTCTTGGTTCATGATATTTGCGGCGAAGCGAAGCATAGTATAGAAATATCATAACCGGGTTATGTAGATTATGCACCGTCATGATTCCTTCAATTAAGTGTGGATCTTTGTGAGCATGTGGCTTTGGATTGACTCCTCAATTACGATCATTACGCAACCGTCGGGATGTACCGCAAACAACGATTAGCAATAATACACACGAAAGTGTCTTTGATCACTTTCGTTGAATTGAGTACACGGCCCACGGTTCCCGTTGATCGATATAAATCTTACTGTGATCGGTAGGATTCCTAAGAATCTCCTTGACGGGGTTTCGCAATTGTTCTAGTTGTTCTCAAACCGAACGTCTCAAAGAAGACAACACGGAGTGAGTGAACCAATGAATTGAGATTCACCGATTGATGAAAATGATTTGAAAAACAATCGCGTATTGCTTGAAGAAAGAGTTTTGCAATCTGACGAAGGTTTTATGAGAAAGATCAATTTTCAAACAAAATACTTTTGTATTAGAGAATGAGTACACATTCGACATGCTAGCGAAAAGAAGAGATTCGCACATCGAGCGGTTTTCTAAAAGTATTTTCAATCGATATACTTTTTGAATTTGAAAACATAAGTACACATTCGACGTGCTAGAGAAAGAAGGTTTGCACATCGAGCGGTTTTCCAAAAGTATTCGTCAATTCATTTCTGGACCAAGGTTGATTCAAGATTGAATCTCCCATCGTTTCTATCCGGTTGTCACAAGTTTGATCTTATGAGAAGATCTCACATGTCACCCACCAAGAGCTTGTTTGATGTAGGCTCTAGAGGATTTCCATCTTCATTGTGTATATTTTTACATATCACTCGGATGTTACGGCAATACCACAAGGATAATGCGTGGGACTCTTAATATATACTTACTTTCCACATTGTGTGAAAAGCAAGTCTTCAAGAATTTAGTGTCCTAACGAGATATTGTGGATGATCTCTTGGCTCTAGACTCAATAGTGCATTTTTGGTTCTGTCTGGGAGACTAGGGAGAGGTCTCCTTCTTCAATATCAACAATCTCTAAGAGAAAGTCGATAGATAATGTCGGTTCCCGTGAGAATGAAACAAGCCCTTTTAAGAGGAACTTGAGTGGTTTGGGAAGTTTAGTGCGGTGCATCACCGGGTCCATGATGTCTTGTCTTCAATACCGGTGTTACCTTAGTAACCACCAAGTAGCATATGAATTGAACCGGTTTACGCCCTAAGGTTGAATTGATGGAGGGCTATTTCTTTTCACCCTTTATCATTCATTTCTTTTCATTCTTCAACCCCTTGATGCTTACGAGACTTCATAACTAGAACCTTGTTGGGTTTATTCGATTACTAGCTCGGTCTCGATCCGCACTCTTCCCATTCCTCACTTTTCTCCTTTTTCAATATACCTAAGGACTCTACACTATCTAGTGGATTGTCCACTGGTAGATCCCTCCGGTTCTTGCGGATCGTGGGAACAAATACCTAACCTAACCATCCTTATAACACCATGCATAAAGTAAATTGGTCGGTCTTTTGGTATTGTTCTTTCCTTCATGAAACCAATTGAAAAATCATTTGGAAAACCAATCAAGGTACTTGTGATACGAGATCAAAGCATTTTGTACCTTAATAGTTTTGATCATTTAGAAAACCTCCCCCTCAACATGTGCATATGATTTAGAAATTGTTTAGCACAAGGAGGCAAGAGAACTTTGAAATATTTTCTTTGATCACAATTTTCATACGAAAAAGCCATTTGATTTTCATTGGTAAATTCTCCCCTCAATATGTGCATAGGATATTTGAAAACATTTTTATTACATAGAGGCAAGAGTTCTTTTGAAGCACATCCACAATCACAAAATCCATTAAGAAAACCATTTGAAAACACAATCAAGGTACTTTATAATCTCTTTTAAAAAACTTTTGTACCTCGATGGTTTTGCTCCCCTCAATATGTGCTTCGAGATTCGAAAGAGTTTAGCACATATGAGAGAGCGACTGCACTGGCGAATCAAAACGATCAACTTTTATCAAATTTCATTATTAAATCACAAATTCTCCCCGATCAAAAATATCAAATCCTTTGAGATTTTGGATCCCAAGTGATTTAATTAGGTTTAGAAAACATGGGAGAAAATGTGGCCTTGTTTAAATACTCATCTGGTTTATGGATAAATCCTCCTCCTCAACATGTGCATTATGTATATTGAAATAGTTTGGCACATGGAGGCAGGAGTGCCTTTAAAGGACTAAAACCAATTCCATTTAAAACAGATTTGAGATTTAAAACACGATCTCTACCCCGATCAAAATTTCAAACCTTTTGAGATTTGTGATCCCAATTGATTTAAATCATTTAAAACATTTTGGGGAAAGACGTGGCAAGATTCAATTTTGAAAAATGATATATAAGGACCAGATTTAAGACATTAAAGATTGTTAGTGTCAGGTATGATAGTTTTTTAAGAGATCTTTTAGTAAAATAAAACAATTTCACAATCAAACAAGAACAGAAAAGATTTCATTTTTGAAAGACCTTGATTCTAAAGAAAAAATCATACCATGACATAACATTAAATCTTTAGATCACCACTTATATTGTACGAAGCGGAACTTTTGTGAAGAAATATCGATTGAAAATATTTTATTTTAAATCACTCTCCCCTCAATCCATGACAGAAGTCAATAATTGAGTGACTTAAGTTTTGATAAAATGAAGTCCGGTGATTTTCAAAATTTAGTCCAATATATTTTCAAAACAATATATTCCATTTTCAAAAACAATTTATTCAAATTTATTCAAAATTGTATAAAAATGGTATCCTGCACAAAGATACGTTAGTGGTTGAGAAGCTTCCGTTGTTGTTGTTGTAGGGTTGGAAGAAAAACCGTCTGCAAATGCAGTGAGACTTCTTCTTACGTTGCATTTTGAATGCCAACTGAGGTCCAATTAAGCTCCGTTTCTTCACTTGTCTTAAAGAAAACCATCTGCGATGCGATGAGACCTATTACGTTGCATTTCATGCCAACTCTCCATTGAAGTCCAGTTAAGCTCTGTTTCTTCATTTGTCAACCCAAGATATAGTTACCCTTTCCTTGCGGCATCCAATCATGTTCATTTGTGGGATCCGGATCGGGAACATTCTTATATACCAATATACCTGCATATGTTAGTGAACACACACAGATATATGGTGGTCGACATCACCCAAACAACAATCGACTAATAAAAGTCAATGTAACATATCAGTCAGATCATATAAATGTATGGGAATAATGTGAACATCAAACTCTAATCATCTAATCCTAGCAATCATATCCTAGGCACCTAGTCCTTCAACATAGGTTAACATCATTTTTAATTAAGCACGTAGGATAATTAAGAAAGCTCGTTAGATGATATAGATTTGAAAACATTATCCCCCTCAATCCATGACTCATTTTATGAAAATTTAAAAGCTGAAGTCATTGATTGAGTTTTCAATTTTACAAAAACTACGAATCGATTGTTTTAAAGCAACTCATTTACCACCATTTTGAAAACACCAAATATTTTTACGAAGAATTTTAGACGGAAAAACATTTGTGTAGGAGCAATGATCCTTGACATACTTTCCTTGTTTTGTTATAGGATAAGTGCACGAAATTTGTGAAAATATTTAAGCGTAGCACTTTCCTTCCTTTAAATAGCGGGTTGCTATCTCAAATAATAGCAAACCATAGTTTAAGCACGGGTCACGATCAAGTAAGCGCAAGCCATTGTTTAAGCACGGGTTCTGATCTGAAATAATAGTAAGCCATATTTTGAGACATGTTTTGAAAAAGAATATTTACACCTCCTGCTCGAACTTCATCTATGGTCCCGTGCCATTATTGAATGACATTTCTAAGACCGTAGATGTTATCGATACCAGAAGACATGTCTTGGAAAACATATTTTTGGTCTTTTACAAATTTTCAGATTTTTATGGCTTTTTGAAAATTTTATATTTTTCTATTTTGTTTTTGTTGGTTTTATAATTTTGTATTTTGTTTTCTGATAAATATATACAAGGATAGAGTAGATGATATAGTTAAAGAGGATGATGATCAGAGTACCGAGATAAGGATATCGAGCGACCCGTCGTAGAAGATAGAATTCATCATCTCTTAAACATCCACCACCAAAGCTTCCAAGGCTCTTGAATAGAAAGAAATAGAACCATCCGAAAGTGAGACTCGGCGGCTTCCCCAAACCGAAAATCCTTAAGATGAGCAGATTGAAGCTCTATTTCAAGCTTGCTTTAGCCGGTGCACAAGAAAGCACACCATTATCATAAATCCATTGCTCCATTTAAGAAAGATAATCGAGGATCTCCATTCGGGTTATATCATCAACAAGAAGAACGACAACGTATCATCCCACTCATAAATAATCTTCTCAAATTTCTTTTCCACTTGAAGTCCGAAGCAATCCATTCCAAAAGGTGTCAAGAGAACACTTCCCCAGTAGTTGAGTTGATGTAGTCGGTCTCTTAGTATAATGCTCAAGAACTCTCCGAATACACTTCATGAGGGAATGAAGAACACCTTCCCATGTTCACATTTTTCTTCCGAGATGAGCGTGTATGAAGCTCAAGAACCAAGTACACCAATATCCAATAACTCTCCGAATACACATCAAGAGGGTAATGTAGAACACCTCCCTATGTTCACATCTTTCGTCACGATGAATGTGTATGAAGCTCAAGTATCCAAGTATACCAATACACAAGGAATGAATAGCGATAACATTGAAGAAGCGGCCAAGTC
Source organism: Chrysanthemum lavandulifolium (assembly GCA_022545495.1). Classification (NCBI taxonomy): domain Eukaryota; kingdom Viridiplantae; phylum Streptophyta; class Magnoliopsida; order Asterales; family Asteraceae; genus Chrysanthemum; species Chrysanthemum lavandulifolium. The sequence goes on from CM040244.1 coordinate 220,739,699, forward strand.
ATCGATTATCTCTGCGGGTGACAATCTGCGGATGTCAACACGAATAAGTGATTATATCTACGAATCAGCGATTAAGCACTCAAGTGAAACAATTGAGCATCCCCAATGTACACATTCTCTCTCCCCGATCATTGCGATACCATCGAAATCACCACATACTAGTGTACCTCTTTTATCTTGAAAATTTCTCTAACATCACTTCCCCACGTAGATGAAATACAAACACAAAAAGCCTTGATGAGTAAAACCTTGAGTTTCTCTGCGGTCATGACAATTGTTTTCCCGGGATATCTTCAATCACTTAGAAGTATTAAACTCATCAAGTTTACTCGCCATGAGTCAAACCTTGAGTTTCTCTGCGGTACTAACATTTGTCTTCCCGGGATGTCTTCAGTTACTTAGAAGAGTTAGGTTTATCAAGTTTACTCGCTTTGTGTTTATATGTGAGTCTCCTTACGCCTTGCTGGTTTTTTGACACTTCAGAATCAGCGACTCATTGAAAGCCCGTATACTAGAAATTTTTATGGGAAGAACACTTGTAATCTTGTAGGAATCAACTTGCTGAAGTACATTGTGAGCAAATCTAATTGGGGATTAAATTTGACATATCACATTCCCCCAATTAGTGCTCTCCCCTAGACCGACAATCTTTTTGATAAATGCCCAGATTAAGAAGAAGTCTTTAGATCATTAAATGCAACTCGTCTTTGGTCTTCTACCATATATCAGAAAATGTAGAACCGACTGTAGACTCGACCTTCTTCAAGATTGTCCAGTTGGGGAATAGAAAGTCAACATCTTCAACTCACCAAAAACAAGAACATCAGCAAAAAGCATCCCAATCAACTTACATCTTGCAAATCCCCTTAACTAAAATCCCTCCCAATCAAACAAGAACGAAAGATGTTCATCAAGGAAATCAACAATCGGGCCGCGAACACACGAAATGGTAACACCAAGCAAACAATCACATCAAACAAGAACAGAAGGTTGTTCGGAATCATCATGTTGATGTGCACGTGAAGCATTAACCGGAGGCACTTTGCCAATAAACTCATATCAGCTTGTGAAGATATCAACAAACGGCTCTTCTCAAGAAACTCCATGTGAAGATTACCCGATAAGAAGAAGCTCGGTTCTTACATGAGTTTAGAGCCGTATGACCATTTAAATTCTCAAATAATAATCAACCATGCGGTAATTTCACACTTCTTCTCCCCTCAAGGAATTGCATACGGAGTTGCCATTCTTGATTAAATAAGTGAAAATCATCCGAATGTTCTATTCACACTTCTCTCCCAAAATAAGCACATGATGTCGCCATCTTCATTATAATCGAGCAAGTGGAATGAGAAAACAATCGGTGGTAGCCGGTTCACTTTATGGTGAAGCGCATGGAAAAGCATGAAGCATGTTGATGAGAATGGTCATTAATTAGAAGATTTCTCTTCTTGAGAAGATAAAGCGCACCGACACGTACACTTTTCTTTTCTTTGGAGTACGAGGCTTGAACTGTTGTGTTCAAACGTCATAAGAAGATTTCTCTTCTTTTGAAGATAATCGCATTGAAACGTACACATTTCTTTTCTTTGAGTACGAGGCTGAGCAGATGTGAGCAGACGTCATAATCTCTCTCTTTTCAATCTCTTGGCAAAACTTGTAATCAACCCCATTATCATTCAAGTGGGCTCTTTGTCGTGACGGTGATGGAGATAACCCAATATGATGAATTTGACCCTGAAGTAAACTAACCCGAACTCGTGACTTAAACTTGCACATGTGTAACAAAGAGCGGTGCAGAGAAATCATGCCCATTTGAATCTCCAAGTACTCTATACTCTTCACCCAACCAACCATCAAGTAATAGACGTACATTACCTCTTGAAAATCCACAATTGAATGTGACACTGAGCACTACAACGTAACTCCTTTAAGTGATAGTTATTTTGTGGTGATAAGAGCCCAGTTCCCCCAAGTGGTAAAAGAAAAGGTAAAAGACACCCAACAATAACTAGATTTCCAAGTCTTCGTTTTTGATAATAAGCACGAACAAGGATCATGAAGAATCTTCATCCAACCATCCCCGAAACCTTCAGATACTAAGTACACTCGCCCGTGATATTTCACTTCAACCTCAAATAACTAATAGTGAATTAACCCCGTTGTCACATCTTGTTAAAAGCTCAAATCTAGCCTCCTTTGATCTTAAAAGTGAACTTTGATAATGGTTTCATCCCGACCATGGTATAAGCACATAACCCCGTAAAACCATGTAAATAACCAAACTGCCATGAAGACAACTCAAACACACACCCAATTCATGAAGTACACCTTTTATCCCTTCTTTGAAGCGAAACCGTAGCATCAGCATCAAGTAAGATCCAAAATTACACTTTCTCTTCTCCAAGATGGTTCCATCATTACGGGATTTTACAACTCTATGGTTTAAACCGAGAAATAGGTTCTTTCGCGGGATTTTACAAAACCAAGAATAAACCGTAAGATAGATCCGGAAATGCACTTTACTTTTCCCGATATGTTTCCATTGTTACGGGGATTTTACAAGTCTATGATTTAAACCGAGAAATAGATTCTTTCGCGGGATTTTACAAAATCAAGACAAAACCGCAAACAACGTCAGCTTGAATGTGTTATGACAATATTGGTTTCGGTGAATATCTGTTTTAGGGGAACATGCAGTGGTTCATCAGCGATTAATCATCATCATCAAGAATTCTATACCCATTTGTAGACAACTTCACAAACCATACTAAGTCAAGTAGTATTAAACTCCTTTTCCCTGGAGGTTAACCGTAAAACATCAGAGTACCCGTTTCTCCCCCATGATGGTTTCGAACTTTCGGAAGCATCATAACGTGTCTGACCATTTGCACGAAAGTTCTTATCATAAGCAAACATCTTGAAAATCATAACGACTCGAAAGATTCTTGAAAGATTTCGCTTAGACCGTGAGGTATCATTAACAAAATGTGGCGTCGAATATCTCATGGGAATTCTTGAAATTGATCCGCCAATGATTCAACGGCTAATAGAAATGACCACATATGGAGATAACCCGATCGACTATCTTGAAAAGAAAGGAGACATCCCAACATAGTGAATTCTCGCTTGTTCTATATTTTGAACAATCCACAACGCCGTGTGACACTAAGAACTACAACTTCCTTAAGGTGATAGTTATACACTGTGAGCACGACGACGTAACTCCTTACATCAGTTATAACCAGATTGTCAATTCATAATCACTTAAAGTGATAGTTATGTCCCAACAAGTTATCTTGAGACATGCATCCAACCAACCAACGTCTCAAAGATAAAGAAGTTCACCCGTGAAACGTCACTTCAATTTCTAGATTAATAATACCGTACAAAAACCCCGTAGTCATCATTTTTTTTTTTTTTTTTTTTTTTTTTTTTTCAAATATTCGCTCAAGCCGTGAATTATGTGTAACCTCCGGGAAAATTACCAATACCACATTATACACTAAGCCAATATTGATCCCAAAAATCAAATTTATAATAAGATTTGACTTAATTCTCAACTGCAACGTATAAATTTTATAAGCCGCATGACCATTTCAGCGCATAAAATGAATTACCGCATAAACCCCTCATAGCCCAATCATATTATATTAGCCCAACGAAATATAATCACCAAATGAAAGCCCATATCCGAATTTAGTCACAAAGCCCACGTCCAATCTGTTTAAGGCCTATGATCCAAACGAGAAGCCAAAGCCCATAATCCATTATTACAGCCCAACATTCCACTCCTTATCACTCAAAGTTTGAGAATCTCCAAACCGAATAATCAAAGGGAAACTCAAAACCGGTTGGATAATAATCAAAATAGTTAGGCCCACAACCAGTTCAATCCAACATCAAATACAACCCGATCCAGCCAACACCATTTGAGTGACGGTTATAAGAGAAGAGATACCAAATTTTTAGGTCATTAACAATCTAACCCTAACCACACATTCCTCTAAAAATCCGCCCCCTCTTTTTACCACATCTTTCTCACCCAACAATCTCATTCACAAAACCAGATCTAAATAAATCATCTCAAAAGAGCAGCAAAAATTCACAAGCCAAATCTCTTACATATCACCAAAAGTTACGAAGCATAACCCTAACCCTTTAATCATTTCAGTCCGCCCATGATAGCACCTCGCCACAGGGATGGCTAGAAGTGTTTGTTTTGAGACGACTTCCAGGTAGGATATTCATTGGTTTGGGTTTTGTTTTCTTGAATTTGAACGAGCAAGGTAACTAAACATAACATACATGTTATGATTTAGTACTTTTAGATCTCGGATATTAAGATGGAGTTAACTCCTCACATGATCAATGAAGAACCTGTGTAAACCTTATAAGATTTTTAGTCTTTTATGCAAGAGGTTCACAAATCTGAGATCCAAAAACTTTTACCAATGTAACTCGTTGATTTACATTTAAGATCGATAATAATAAATGAGTTTTGAATCAATAAGGAGCAGTGATGAGTTAAACTTTTGAATGAAAAATCATTTCATGGACTGAGATCATGTATTAACTTAAGTCGATTGTATTTGATTTATCTTATTGGATTGTGACATGTGATGGTTAAACTTGAGGTCCAAGATATTTCGGTATAATGGTATTGTTTTGATGTCGAGCCCAGTTGTGGTATTCGGTTTATGTTGTCAAGTCTTCTCATTCTTCTACCTTTCTGTAAAGTTGCATCATCTTTTGAGTCAAGTCGCTAAGTAACTCGTTAAGGCCAAGTCGCCACGGCAAACTCGCCAAGGCCAAGTCACCACGGCTAACTCGCCAAGGCCAAGTCGCCACGGCTAACTCGCCAAGGCCAAGTCGCCACGGCTAACTCGCCAAGGCCAAGTCGCCACGGCTAACTCGCCATTGACTTTCAAGAAAGTCAACGTATAACCAAGTCGCTACTAATGAGGTACAGTGAATCTGGACACTTAGACAAGTCGCTAGCAAGACTTTTGATATTTTTCCGATGAGTTTTCCGACAAAGTTTTCCGATCAGCTTCAAACAAACCCAGAAAAAGTGACAAAAACTGCATTTATTTGACCCATTGTGACCATACTAATACCAGACATGACCACAAAAGACTCACAGAAGTTTGGACAAAGTTGACTCAAGACAAAATAAGTCCACAACATGTAACAAAGATTAAAACATTTACATATCGAAAAATATTCATACGAGATATTATGTAAATATTTTAGCCATTTTGTAAAGAATAAGCTCACAACAGATTAAACATTTGAGACAAAAATAATATATGAGACCATCGATTAACCATGGAAAAACAGACTTTGACAACCCATACAAATATTCCGACCATAAACGTGAACCAAAACAGTTTTTAACAACCCATACAAAACTGACATAAATCAATAGCACATAATAACCATGGGACTAAACCACACAAATCAACACAACACAAAAACCTTGGCTCTTGATACCAATTGTTAGGATTCAAATATTATTGTGTTTGATGATTCGGGTGGTCTTGGGAGATCAAAATACATGTTAGCCATTAGAGAGAGAAAGTTAGAGAGTTGGGTGTTTCTTGGTAGAGAGTTACTTCACAAAAGTTGAATATTAGATTGAAAAGCACCACCCCTTCCATGGATGGAAGGGGTATTTATACTTACAAACTACACGACCTCCCATCGGCCTCATGGATCGTGGGATACGTGGGTAAAGACCCGTCCTTCCTCCACGGTGTTGCACTAAACTATTTTACGCTACTGACTAACTAATAAAACAATAAATAACGTAACTAACGACAAATCTACGAGCTAACTTATGCTAGATAATATTAGGGGTGACCGACTCTTCACTATGGAATTTTCTAATTCCTAACATTCGTTTTGATGAGATTTTGCAAAAGCGGCTTCAAAACCTTTTTCACGGTTTTCTTGAGTTTTGAAAAAGTTGAGTTGCATTTGTAAGCATTCAAAATCCTTGGTTAACAGTGCATTTTTACTTTTTAAGGACTGATTTAATGCATAACATTCCTCCATTTTGATTTTATGGTCTTGAATTAACCGAGCAAAATCCGGATGAGGCAACAGATCATCTTGTTCAACGTGAGTCTCAACATGATCATTCTTTAGATCCTCGGCACGCGACCACGGAGTCAATTTGATTATCAAAGGAAACCATAAGGTCATCTTGATCGTCAAATGTAACTACTGAGGTTAACTTGAAAATCATCGAAAAAGATGTAGAAGACTCATTTGAGCGATCCGATCCGTGCGGATTCGGATATTGGCGGAGATATTAGTTCGAGATATGATGATGGTTTGTTCGGTACTGAGACAAGCCATCGATGTCATACATCGGGCTGATCACTCATGTGCAGCTCATGCATATTAGCCATCAACATAACAAATGCATTAGCACTGCAAGTCCTCCATATCATCATCCGAGTGCGCATCCGCCATAAAGCTCGTTCTTTGTCCGTAAGAGATCCACCACTTCATCCTTAAGAGCCAAAAGTAAGGCCTCTTTGAAATAAGCACGCCCCTAGTCCTTGGCTTTGGGCATGCATTAGCCAGTGTCCCTTCTCATTGCGCTTGTAGCATCTAAGACCATTTAACCGATTCGAGAATTTCCGATCCATCACTGAGCTCATTGTTATTCCTACCCACACAGATTAAACCCTTGACCACCGCCCATCGACGACCATAATCACGATTCTCAACTTCAACACGTCCATTGTTCACAACAACTTGAGTCCGTGTGTTAGATGAGGAACGAATCGATTGTTGGATTTGTTGGTGTAACGCCAAAAGCATTAGCAATCATCACAAATCCTTGTTGCAATGCTTGAACGGATCTGTTTCCTCGCCGCTTCAACGACATATGCTTGAGCATTGTTGCCGTATGGAACCAATTGATTTTGTTGAGGTTGTGATCGTGAAGGTGTGTTTGAAGCGATTGGTTGAGTTCTTTGGTTGAGAGGATAATTACATTGAGCATACAAGGCAAGTTGTTGATTGTCCGGTTGTGATTGTTTAGCAATTTGAGCACGGAGAATCCTTTCCGATCAACTTCCTTTTAATGAGGCTTCAAGTAATCGTACAACAATCCATAAGTAGAATGATGCATATTCTTCGCTTGACGGAGAAAATGACATACTTCTCCCATTCGGACCAAGACTACTCAGAACTTAGTATTCACTGCAATTCTTGGCATGATGATGTTGTGTTTATCCAAATCATTGATGATATCGAAAATCGATGATGATAGGACTCTAGTGTCTCTCGTGTTCAATCATGAAGTGTTCATAAGCCAAGTAAATTTTGGATTCCAAATCCTCCCGATTGAGTCATGATCCTTCCATAAGAAGACGAATATGATCCCACATTTTTGTGCGATCTTTTGAGCATCAACACTACGAAGAATTGGGTTTGGTAATCCTAAGAGGATGTATTCCATTGCAAGTTCATCGACTTCATAGTGTAGAAGTTCAGAGGATTTAAATCATGCAATGAGCAATGTTGGTTTGTTCATCTCTTGGTGGAACAATGCTAGTTGGATCTCCGGCACAATGACAAGAGGCATCTCAAATGGACCTTCAAGATAACCTTCTTTAAGAACTTTCCATGTGGCTTCTTTAGATCACAAACCTAAAGAACCGTATCACCCATTGATCGTAGTTTCTGGAGTGAGCATTGGAGGTCTATCAAGTGATCCACTTCATGAATTGATTGTTGGTCGCTTAAAGCTTCACACATCTTTGCAAACCAAGTGGGTTCCTTCATAGTGGTCCGTGATGGATGTTGATTGAAATCGGTTGTGTAGGGTTGAACTTGAAGGCTTGGTGATGGTTGAACCATTTGTGGTTGTGGAATTGCACCAAGTTGTGGAGTATGTTCTTGATTAAATTGTTGTTGATAAATAGCTTGTTGTTGATTCCATTGTTGATGTTGTGGAGTTAATTGTTGTTGTTGTTGATGATTATAAGTGTGAGGAAATAGTTAGAGTATGGTGGTTGAGACATGATGATAAACTTGTGTGGTAAAATGGATCTTTGTAGTCGAATGAACCTTTGTTGATGAAGTGTCCTTAGGCGTAGAAAAGACAAGAACCAAGTAGCACTTATGCGTAAAACACCAAAAGTTACGCAGCGTAACAATGAGGAGTTACTGCGTGGGTTTTAGCTTACGCGTAAGTAGGATAAAAGCACTAAAGTTAGGCGTAGACAAAAGTTAGGCGTGAAAGTTAGGCGTGGGATTACCTTGTCGTGACCAAGTTTACGCGTAAAGTGAATCTTATCGTAGAATTTCTGGCGTAAGCTTATGCTTATGCGTAATTTTAGGGTTTTGCTCAAATGATCTTTACACTTCACGGTGCAAAAGATATCCAAAGTCGACGTATTTTCGGACTTATCCAAGTAAGAAAACACGGAATAAACCAGAAAATGAAGATCAAACCAAGGAAAATCTTACGCGTAATTTTAGGGTTTTGATACGCGTAGGATTACTCGTAATTTTGATTTTTCCCAAATGTGTTTCTAAACCGATTTTTGTTATGGAATAGCTTCAATAGTACCAAAAGAACACAAAAGTGTGAATTTTGATGTACCAAAACGCTAAACGAGTTACGCGTGAAACGACACCCACGAACAAAAACAAGCTTAAAAGCGTAAATCCACGCGTAAAGTTTGAAACTTTTGCCAAAAACAAGTATTTTAACACCTCAAAACATTGAAAGTACCGTAATCTTGGATTAAAAGTGTAAAAACGAGTTTTAAGATAGCCAAAGATTGCGTTATCTTTACGCGTAAGACCCAAAACCAAAACTTCAAAACAAACGAGTACACCCACCTATTTGGCGATTGATACCACTTGTCGGTCACTAGTTTTACAACACAAGCTTACTAGAAAGAGATAGAGGCGGATGAACAATACACACAAACACACACACGAAATACTATGAATGGTTAGGCGTAGAGTATGTGAAAGAAATGCATTGAACAACCAACCCTCAAATGAGGGTTTACAAGAGTTTATATAGGCAAGGAGCTAGGCAACACTCCCTCTCCTTCCCTATTCCTTATTGGGCTTGGATCAAGCTTATGGGCCTTCTACATAAGCTTGACCTTAAACAAACATAAAGGCCATAATAAAGCTACCTATTACATATGAAATATAAATACTTGAAATACTGTTTAGGAGTGATTCCAACAGAAAGAATAAGAAGAACGTGCACGCAATATATACCACATATAAACTGGTATAAGTTATAAACGTTGTCCGGTCTCAAAAGATGACGAAATATAAGTCACAAAAGATAAATTGTTAATTATTACAACCATAATTGTCCGAATCATTGTTCACAAATGTACAACACAAAAGTTGAGCTTCAAACATTATCCGCTGGAGTTTCGGTGGCCGGAGTATTGACAGGAGGAGTGGTTGTGACGGTAGGTTGAGAAGAGGGGCCGGCGGGATCTTTGCGGGCAGGGGTGTCAGGCTCCATGTTTAGCAAATCTCCCAAGGGTAGCCGGTATGAATCAGCTAGCTTCTCAATGTATGGATACTCAGCCGTGAAAAGTTTGTTATATTCGGCTTTCCATAACTTAGGAGCTTCCCTGTTGACCTTGGCAATACCCTTCAGGGCTTCATTAATTTCTTCTTCGTTTCTCCCCATACTAGCCCCAGTTACAAACCCAGCTTGGTAAGTCAGACTGTAAACCTTAGCCATGCCCTTTTTATACTCCACGCTGCCAAGCAACCGGCGAACAGCAGTGGGTAGAAGGGTGCGAACGGCATTTTGCTTTACCACTTCAGCCTGGGCCACCTCAGCCGCTAGATTCCCCTTTTCCACCTGTAAAGACTCTAAGGATTGATTCTTGGCATTTAGTTCGCTCTCAAGCTTCCTAATCCTTTCAGCCTGTGCGAAAGAAGTCTCTCTCCACTCATCTATTTCCCGGGTAATCCTGTCAACCTCATCTTCCAGGCTCTTCTCCCTATCCACACTGGCCTTATGATCGGCATCCAGCTTCTTTAGTTCCTCGGACAACCTTTCATTTTCACCCTCAGCGGCAGTTAGCCTATCAGCAAGCCCTAGACAACCCTTGTGATTTTGACTTAGCTGCCAATACGCAGACGAGAGATCTCTGAATCTCCTCAGCAACTCGCCCTAGGCCACCATACCTCTACCAAACTCCTCGTACGCCCGATGGGTAAGCTCGATATTGTTCATTTGCTCCAGAGCTTCTCTCTCGGCAGGGGTAGCAAGATTGTCAATAAGCTCCCTACAAGAACGATAAGAATCTATCCGAACGTCATCACGGACGGCCCAATTAGAGATGAAAACGTTCGTGGCTTCATCTGCACCGCAGAGGAAGAGAATCATGATAAACCATTAATGGATAAAACAAGGAGTGATGGGTCGTAGACTAGAACATACCCGAGTCCAGATTGATCTTGTCAACCCGCTGCGAACCGCGAGAGTGGTGGGCCGAATGACCTGAAAGACATAACAGAATAACAAAATGAGTACATAGAAGTTACAAAAACAAGTTACCGAATGAGTCACACGTACCATCAGAGTCGTGAGGAAGTGAGTTAGCCGGCGTAGAATGGCCACCTTCATTAATGGGAGAGATATGCATTTGTTGTAGCTGTTCCCCGCCGCCGGCCGCGTTATCCCCCATTCCTTCACTGGCCACGTTATCTCCTCCGCCTTCGGCAGCAATGTTAGGAGTCCCCTGTTCAGCATTAACATTTACATTCGTCTCCTGACCAACTTCTGGATGGACTTGATTCAGAGGCTCTGCATTCTCAATGGGGGATCCGGAGGAGATATGCTCAACATACTGGCGGCGCTGTTTTTTATTCTTGCTTGTCACCCTGGAAGTACCCTCGCCTTTTCTCTTCGCCGCCAGGCGAGCGAGAGCCTCTCTTTCTTTCTTTTCGCGAAGGGCGACCACTTCCGGGTCCGCCTCTTCGGCCCTTTTAGCCAAAGCATCCTTGGGAGGAATAACCCCTCCGACGGGCAGAGGATCGGTGGTTCTCTTCGGTTTTTCCCTGTTTGGGTCAACCGCCGGACCTTTGCTCACCACGGTCCCTTCCCAGTCCGGAAGTTCAAGGTACTCCGACATATCAACAACTTAGAAAACAACGAAATTTGTTAGAAACATTAGATGGCAGATCCACGGAAACAAACATCAATCCTATGATTACAAACTAAACAAGTAATTACCATGACCCCGGGCATCTTTTAGAATGGGCTCGAATTCGGGATTCTTGAAAACCGAGGAAAGGTGGCACATCCATAAAAGACTCACCGTCGGTTTGCGCAACTTAATAATCTTCCGGCTAAGCTTCACGGCGTTCTCTTGAGAAAAGCCGGTGGGAAAATTATCCGTGATCTTTGAATCCTTGTGCCTCTACGCCATGGCATAAGGAATGGCTCTCCTATCAATCAAGAAGAATTTCTCCTTCCAATGTTTCAAGCAGGAAAGGATCTCCTTAAAACACTTATACGAACCTTTTCCCGTCCGGTTTTCAAAAGAAAACCAATGTCCTTGCTTACATAGCCGGTAAAAAGCCCGAAAGAGTGAAACCTTAGGTTGTATATTCAGACTGTAGCATCTAATCTCAAAAAGGGTCACCCAGTTCAAACCTAGCGGTAGCTGGGAAATATGAACCCTAAAGTGTTTAATCACATTCAACAAGAAAGAGGAGAAAGGAATCCTAACCCCCTGTCTCTAACTGCTGAGGATAAATACCTATTTTGTCCTCCGGCAGTTGATCCATGGTCATGTCATCCGCAGGTAGCACCGAACGCAGATCCATGGGAATACCATACTCGGCAACTATATCATCTAATTCTGATTGTTTTAACCTAGAAGTGTATATGTGCATGTCGAATTTGGGAACTACGGTTTGGACGGTTTCCTCGTTGGTTTCCTCCGTCTGTGGGACGGATGTAACTTCTATACCTGGAATATTTCCCTCGGTTCCGATTTCGGCCATTTCTAAAAGAAACCGAAGACAATTTACAAATATTAACAGGAAGAGGGCAAGACAAACCTTAAGAAGGATGAAGAGAACGTCCGGAGAAAAGAAGGCAATCTATGTGTGTGAAATGTAAAAACCAAATGAGGTGAAAAAGGGGTATTTATACTGTAAAAGAAACCCTAGCAGACTGTGAAAATGTCCCATCGGTCAGTAAAAGGGGTGACGTGGGCTTATGTGGGCCGTCCACGATAGGTAGATGAAACGAGAAGCGCAGGGAAAGCCCAATATGTGATCAGGCCCATCAGACCAGCCCACACTTCTCGGGTCCAACCAATTTGACCCCAGGACTCGATACGAACCTTCTCTTTTTTGGCAGACCAGCTAATTATGAGTGTTGCATCACCGGCCTTTCTTCGGTAATACAACATTGGGGGGACATGTTGACGTATGTGTCCGGACGGACTGACATCCGGCACACCCATCGACCGGACGGGTCAAACTGACGTCCGGTCAAAGGCTAATAACTGCCGACCATGTCAGCGGATTTTACGGGATTTCTTACCACGTGGCCTACTAGATAGGGTGGCTATAGACCTGCAGGCAGGTAATATAGGTCTGCGGAATAGTAGCTGAACAGTAGAGGAACAGTAACATGAACATGAAGTTGGGGTAGTATAAATACCCCAACACATTTAATATTTTGCATTAAGTTTTCACCTACACTTAATACTACATTTATTACCCTCCACTCATCCTTGCGCCGGAGCTTGGTCTCGGGATAACACCCGGGGCGAGGCTAACGCGTCTGTGTCTTGTGCAGGAAGAATCTGATCCTTCAGCCGGACAGCTGGAATTTACCGGAGGACAGGAATTTGCTTCAACAGTGAGAGTGATGGCGAATTTGTTTGGTGAGAGGGAAAAGTGAAAAGCCGGGAGGGATTGGGAATAAATAATGGCATTGAGAATATGTAATTTTCTTAAATGTATATGTGAATATGTGAAATATGGTATTATAAAGGTATATAAGTTCGATTCATCACTTTCGGATCGTATTTTGTATCACTTAACATTAACCTTTTGTACAAAATTACGCATACGCATTCACTAGCTGGTTAATATGTACTCTTTTTAGCTTTTATTTTAGGCTAGTCCAATAATATATACTCATTTTAGCTTTTATTTTAGGCTAGTCGATCCAATATTAATTGTTGTGGTGATAAGTGAAATTTTATACTAGAATATAGGGATTTTTTTGGTAACACAAATTTTATTTTAGGGTAGTCGATCCATTATTAAATATGCAAACTGTATCTTTAAATTATATGGAAATGCCTACATCATAAGGGTTAGAGAGAATCAAAGAAATGTCTACTTTACTTTAGTTACGGGTATGTTTCATTGAAAATGTGTACATACTCAAGTAATGCATATAATATTATCGTCGGAAATCTGTCGGAAATAAATGTTATTACCGACGGATTTCCGACGAAAATATTAAAAGATAATAAATCTTAAGAAATTAAAACATTTCCAACGAATTAAAGACGGAAAAGCATGGATGTCGGAATGGCGTCAGAAATTTGACGATAAGTTATGTATATTACTAACAGATTTCCGACAGATTTTGTATTCGTCGGAAAATCCGTCAGTGAAAGTCAAGTTTCTAGTAGTGATATATAAGACTACTTTAAACTAAATATTTATGTATTATTGGAATGACATAAATAAATGAAGTAATCTAATACTACTTCAATTTGTATATTTATGTATTTTGGAATGACATAATAAATGAAGAAATAATGTAATCCTACATTATTGTGAAGTAATAAATTAACTTGAATTACTATTGAAACCAAGAGGTAGTTTTTATAATTACTTTAGTTAAACATATTTATGTTTCATTGTAAATATGTAAACATGAACTCTTTTAAGACTTATAATAAAGTAAGACGTTAACTTGTTATGTTTTTTAATTAAGACATATACAAGAAGTCATTGAGTTGATCAATGATTTATAACGTATAATGGGATTATAACAGTTTATGTTTTCTTGATGAGACATGGATATGAAGTGAGTTGATCAAAGAGTACTTGTGTTATAAAGCATGCAATTGGCTTGGAATATTTATTATACCATTAAGTTGACTTAGTTGGTAAATAGGAAAGCCAAAAGGAATATGTTTATCTTACATATTGTTAGATTGTCTTACAATATTAATTCTAATAAAATACCACAAGTTAATGATATGTTCAGTTAAGAGAATCAAACTCTATTTGATTTTTTTGATTCAAGATAACCATAACTTTTTTCTTAAAAATAATCAAGGTTAGAAAATTTAGTATGGATTGAATATATATTCAATAAGACTCAAACCTAGAAGATTAACAAAACACCATTTTATTATGCAACCAACACCGACTAGCGGTTCGCGTGATGGTGAGAAGGGTGCGAATTCGGAGTCAATCAGCTTATGAGACCATGTTTATATGAAGTATTGTTGGTAGTATTTCAATATGTAATGTCTACTTTTTATTTCGAATTATAATAAGGGTGATAGCTAGCTATCCCTAATTTTGATGTGCGTGTTGTTCGATCTTATAATATCAAACAACCTATATATCAACGAAGTCAGTGAACGGATTATATATAAATTATGCAATTAATTATGTTAAAGACTCAAAAAGTGATGGTCACTTAGTTTTGAAAGTGCGACGCTAGTGTTCACTTTAAGTGAAATGCCACATATAGATATTGAAGTACTGATGTTAGCGTTGATTTGTAAATGATATTTTTTATGTCAGTTAAATTCGAAATAAATACTGCAAAAAATGACATTTGTCTGTCAATTAATTCAAGATTTACCAACAACAAATACCGTTAAGTTTTTATCCCGCTTAGAGTAGTTGAGGGTCCCATTTTATATATGCAAAAAACTCATGACCATCCAAACGATGTTACTAATTTACTCGAAACCAATGTGGTGTAAATCCTTGAGTTATAAGACTCTTAGTGGCTGTTTGATAAAACTGTATTATTTAGCGCTGAGCGAATCAAAGGTGCTGAATAAATCAAAGATTCTGAGTGAAAATGATTCTGAATGAAAATAACTGTTTGATAAATATTTGAGTGCGATTTTTTAATATAAAAAAATGACCATTTTAACCTTTTATATAATTACATACTAATCAAAATATGTTGATTTATAAATAATGTTCATTTATAAAACTCGTAGTATACAAAATTGATATGAACAAAGTTGTTAATATTATACATATATTTTAACAACTAACTAGCTTCATAAGATTTTACTACCGAATATTATATAAGTAATAACAAAGGGTGCGTTTGTTATCTCATTATAGGAATGAGAATATAACTATAAAATTGATTAAAGGTGTTTGTTTAAGATGAGGGGGTCACCACTATAGTAATGAACGATAGATATAATTCATACTTCATATACATCAGTGAAATTGGTATGAATCTTTCATAGATAGAGACCCACCACTACTATCAAACTCATACTCATCATTACGTTTATGTGACATACCAAACGCACCACAAATACATAACCCAATCAAAAATTATTTTAATAATTAAAGGATAAATAAAAGTGTGATCACCATATGGTTCTTTTAAGTTAGCGTCAGTGGAGATCCACGTGGAGAAGATGTGAGATTCTAAAGGTATTTTGGTAAATATGTTGTCCACTGAATCGGTTAGCGTACTCTATCATGGAAAATCGCTCAGTGCAATATTTGTCACTCAGTGGCAAGTATTATAATTACCAAACATGCTGAGCGATTAAATTTTTAAGAATCAGTGCTGAGTAATGTCATTAAGTAGCAATCAAACATACCCTTACTTTGATTAATATGAGAAATGAGGAGGAACAACCAAAAATGCCTTAACTTTTTATCGGTCCCATTTTATATAGCCGGTCAGAAAGCCCATGGCAATCTAAGCATTGTTAGCGATTGTCCCGAAACCAATGTAGTGTAAATCAAAGTTTATGAGACTTTTACGATGATGGGATAACGAGAAGGTAAACGACTCAAAAAGACCTTAGCTTTTTTTACCGCTTGAAGTAAAAAAAGTATTACAAAACATAAATTTCATATGTACTTAGTACGTTGTACAACTTAGTGTCTTGATTTTCGTAAGAGAATACAACTACCCGGTAAGGTTAATTATGAGGTTATGTATAAATATGAGTAAATTCTTTACAACATTACATATTGTTGTTATCATCATAATAATCACTTGTAGGATATATTAATCCGTATTTAATTTACATAATTTGCTAGTTGACCAGAGACGTTCTAATAATTTACAATGAAGCGAAAAAAAAAAGGAAGACCGAGACTATATTGGAAGATCACAATGGAATGTTGGCTTAAATATCCCAAATATCTGAAGATTAAATGGGTTGCAGAGATACACATGGTGGGAAGCTGGGATTTAAGATGCAATGAAAACAATTATAAAATAATATGCGTACTTAGTGAGTCACTACTATAACGATAAGTGTTTATGAAAGGAGGACACATTGGTTGATCTAAAATTTGAAGGTGGCATGTCTAGCTAGTACCTAAACTTTGGTTTAGGGAGAACACCTGAAGCTTTCACCTGATAGGACCATAAGGTCCAGCTTGACCCCACCATCCCTTCTATAAATAGGTTCTCACATATGAGTATATTTGCTCATCCCATAAACTCACACATTCGCTATATAGATCTCACTATGGCTGCTTCTTCTCTTGTGATCAAAGTTCGTTTTTTTCACCCTTTTCTATTCTTTCCTCTTATCAAGAAAAGGGTCGAAATCACAAATATTGGCTGTATATTGTTTATTAACATGCATGTGTTATTGGACACCTCAATTTTGAATGCATATATATATATTTATTTATTTGTGATATTTTGTAGGTCAAGTATGGGGAAACACTTAGGCGCCTGACTGCATCTATTCATGGCAATGCGCTCTCCCTTAGTATTGTTATGTTGAAGGAGAAGATTCGTCTTCTGTTGAGCTTTGGTTGTAATGTCGCGTTTACAATGACTTATGTTGATGAAGATGGTGATGTGGTTATTCTTGCTACTGACGATGATCTTCGTGATATCCTTGGACAGTCCCTCATTCCATTGAGGATTACCGTCAACTTAAGTAATGGCACTCCTGGTGGATCAAGTGTTGGGACTACTTCTTCGGCACCCGTGACATTAACACCCTTCCAGCTTCAACTTCAACAGAAACAAATACAACTTCAGCAACAACTACTTCGGCAACAGCAACAACACCTTCCACAACCAAGTAATGGCACTCCTGTTGGATCAAGTGTTGGGACTCCTTCGGCACCTTTGACATTAACACCATCCCAACTTCAAGTTCAGCTTCAACAGAAACAAAAACAACTACAGCAACAATTTCAGCAGCAATAGCTTCAACTACAACTGATTCAGCAACAGCAACAGCAGCTTAAGCAACAACACTTTCAACAACAAACTCTTCAGCAACAAAATAGTCGCCAAATTTTTCAACTTCAACAACAGCTTCAAAATCACCAAGCCATTAACTCTCAGGTCTCTGGAATACTGAATAGCGAGTCAAATAGCAGCGACTCTGAATCGTTGGATGGTTCACTCAACTTCTACTAGTGGTTCTCGCTACTGCCAATTAGGAATCACCAACTTTTAGGACAATAAGGATCTCATCAACTTAAACCTACATATTATGTTAGTGCGTTAGAAGTATAAAAAATAGTTTGGTTTTACATTATCTTTAGGGTCTGAGCTAGTCTCCCCTTTTGCTATCCGGCCATATTATACTATCTCAATATCTAACTACTAGTACTTGGTAAGAACTATGTCTTGAGCCTCCCTTTTATTAAGCATATTATGAGATCTTATTGTAATCAGAGTACCGCTTTGATTTTCTATAATTACCATTTATGTTTCGTAATTTTGTTTATTATGGATTAAAATATTTCTTAGTTAGATATAAGTGACTAATTGCATGATCTATAGTGGTAGTGTATATGGCGTGAGAAGAAGGGGCAGAACGAATTTCAGGTGGGAGGATAGACTTAAGCTTGACATGTCGGAGCTTCTCTTGTCGGAGGACATGACCTCAGATAGGAAGGGGTGGAGAGATAGGATTAGGATTAGGATCTGAGAGTAGATTAGGCTAGGGTGTCTAGTGGTTTAGGTGGTTTTTGGTGGGTTTAGACTTTTAGGTTGCTTTGCCCCGGCGTTTTCGGCTTTTGGCCCTTTTTTCCTATGCCGTAGCTCTAGGCCCCGTGCGTTGCTTTGCTTTTGCTTTGGGTTCCTCTGGTCTGCTTGCTTTTCTTGCCCCGTTTTTTGTTTTTGGTGCCTTGTTTTTGCTGCTCTGCCTTTCCTTGCCTTGTTTTTCTTGCTTTCGTTTCTGCTTGGCTTGTTGTTTTATTGTCTTCTGCTTTCTTCTCTCCTTTTTCTCACCCGCACACCTGCACTTGCTGGAGGTCTCGTTGGAAGCAGTCTCTCTACCCCCGGGTTTACCTGGGGCAGGGGTAGGATCTGTCTATATTTCTACCTCTCCCATACCCCGCCCCGACGGGATTGGGTTTGTTGTTGTTGTTGTATAGTGGTAGTGTATATTGTAATTCTAATGGGGTGAAGTTATTAAGACAATAGTTTGACCCGATTGTAATCCATGTTATTACATTCTACTTTTCAAAGGCGATAAGTAAAAGAAGCTGCCAAGATGCTAGAAGTACATTGGCATTCACGACGCTACAAACCTGATTATGACTTTACCAAATGTACCACCGAACCTAAGAGTTGCAACCAGTGTGACCAACAAAGACGCGAGAAAGTAAGAATCCTCCAACTAAGGTAAAAGCACAACCCCCAACCCAAGAATCGCCCTAACACCAAGGGCATTCACCGTACAAAAGCATGAAAATGAGTAACAAATGACCAAGATTCTTTGACCCCTAAGGCGTAACCCACCAAAGCTTTCAAAGTTCAAACCAAACAAACTACGGACACAATCTGACCGAGTGGTGAAGTACAAAAAGTGGAGATGGTTTACCCATAAATACATTAGGATATATGAATTCCACTAACAAAAAATGACCTCGACCCTTAATCCTCGACAAAAATCTGTCGATCACAAAGTTAAAACCACAAACTCCATGCTGAACTGTTTCCTGAGTTTTGAACTAGAATAGTGTTCCAGTCTAGATTTTTTTGTCAATAGTGATGGTGATGGTGCTGCTGATTGGCTTCGCGGTTCATGCCTTGTTCTCCAGGAGATCCTCTGCTTCCATTGTTCCAGATTGACGTATGTTGTTCTTTCAATAGGCGGCCACGTACAAATGCTAGTGGGTCACGGTCTTCTATCTCATTCAATATTATAAATCAACTAAATGGATTACATGAGACATCAAGGTAAACTCTTATGGTATCGGCTTGTTACACAATTGGATGGATCTCGCTAATACTTATTTATCATTTAATATTCTATCGCAATTTAAGCAATGAAATCGCAAAAGCTCGAATCGAAAAGTAAAACTGGAATTATAGAAAGAAATTAAAATTAAAAATAGAGCTAAAGATACTTATCTTAATAAAGAACCAACACTTTGATAGCACCACTCGCGTCGTAGAAATGTAATCTGAAAAAAGGTGAACTTTTTTTTTGACAACCGCCAAGACTAATAACGAAAGTGATGGCGCGTTCGACAAGTGAAAGTGGCGATTCCATAAGCAGTTTGAGAGTTTTAAGCAAACGATGAACCATAATTTTTTAAGCGGCGGTTTGTTACGACACGTGAAAAAGGATATGACGGCTATTCCAGTATGTTTTTGTTCACAATTTCAATACAAATTCAATGTCACTGATAGTGTCAGCTAACTCCTTATAGTTTGGCAGTTATGGTCGAAACAGTGACGAACTAGGGTTTAATCAGAAAATTAATTTATTTAGAAAATGGATAAATTAATGTGAGGGCTAGAGTTTGACGGGGTAGCTAGAGACATCGGCTCAGACCAACTAGGTCTTAGGATCGACCTACTCGGATAGACGAATAACGTGTTAAAGTATTGAAAACCTCGTATTTTATTCAATATTTTTTAGTCAACTACAAATAAAGTACAAGAGATAATAAAAGTAAGGGACAAGATATTCTTACCCCCCTATATCTTATATTCCCACCTCCCTAATTTTTTGCATTTTTTTTATTTTTATTTTTATTTTTTATTTTTTTATAATTTTGTTTATATCAAAAAACTATAAACCTGAAAATGCGGAACAAGAAATATAAAGTTTAATAATTCAAACGTTTAAAGCTCGCTATATCACGAACGAAACCGACAAAACCGCACAGTTGATCAAATAAATGAGGGACAAAAAGCATCAAAAGCACAAACCCTCCCTAGTAGGGAGGGTAGGAATAGTACATCCCTAAAAGTAAACCTTAATGGGTGGAGGCCATTACACAATTGAACTGATCGCGTTAATATTTATTTATAAATAATTTAATATTATAGTGGGGGTCTTTAACTCGATTTAGTAGTAGTTTGATAACATTTAAGTGTTACCTGTATAAATGAATTATGCAACCTATGTTGTCCTGGTGTCGTGATCTTTGTAACATCCTTTCAGACTAAGTGTAACAAAAAGCATTAAAACCGCGCTCATTATTGTCACATCATTGTCATCTCAGCTTTTTCTTTTAACAACCAGTTTTACCACCAACTTTTTATTTTTCATTTTTTCTTTCTAAACACTATAATTAAAATTTCATTAATAGTTTAAAAATATTACATTACTGATTCAAATAAAATTTATAACATTACAATAAAAATTAAAAACTTAAATTAATAGTTTAAATTATATTTCATATTTATTTGTTGCTTCAACTCCAACGCCGTTTCTCGTTGTCTTCTAGTCAAATAGTCATCGGGAGTATGATAGAAAAAGACTTCTCTTTTTCTTTTCTTTTTATTTTTGGAAGATGGACACTCGCCGTTGTATCTCCATTTCTTCTTGCTTTTGTTGATACTTTTTTTCTTCCAATTCTATTTGTCGTTGCTTCATCTTTTCTTCCATTTTCATTTGCGTTGCTTCATCTCAAATTAAAATCCTTGAGCTTCCTTCTTTTTGGAAAAGAAACTCAGGTGGTTGCTTTTCCTTTTATCAACAAATAAAAAAACAAATGATGCGGGAGCAGGAGCTGAAGATTCTGAAGGAACTGACAAGGATGACGCTTTCTTCTTTGCTTTGTCCCTGCCTATTGGTCGAACTTCCCGAACCTCTTCCTCCTTTGAATCATTCGCTTCGTCGTTGAGAATAAAACCCCATACGCCGAGTACAAGTGGTACAAGATGTATTGTATGAGGTGGTTTCCAATGTCTTTGAATTTTTGTTGTACAATTGGTATTTCACATCAAACTTTTTCATACTTATTTCTTTCATGTATTAGAGTTCCGTATGTTAGATTTCGCTTTGTGATTTTCTTTCACAGTTTTCAGGCGTAAATTTTATTGAAATTTGTGTAAATGAAAATAAATAAGCCTGGTGACCTACAAATCTGTCTTAACAAATGAGTGACCTATATGAAAATTTTGAACAGCTCGGTGGCTTATGTACGCGTACTTTATCTCTAAAGAAAATAGTTTCAGGAAATTTCCCAACACATATATAACGCTCCTCATTGATCATGCTAGCGAAAAATACGAAATTTGTCTCTAACTGTATCTTAATACCAGCTAATTTTCTGGAGAGTTGTTGCAACAATACTTGTGATTAGTTATGATTGTTGTCAGCATTTCCGTTAATATGAAGTTGCCTAAGATTTTTTTATCACACCTTCTTACATTGACAAACAAAAAACATGCAAAACTTAACAAAATAACAAGCCGTTGTTGATGTTTGTTGAAGAATATGTTCAAGCATGTTTTCTTATATTGAAGGACTGAAGTTGTCATTCTTTATTCTTGGTTTGGTCTATTTCTAACTCTAGCTGGTTTTATCAAGTTATGAAGTTGAGGGACTGAAGTGAAACTATGAAGGCTATATAATGTCTTATTCTGATTTAGGGTTGAGTAGTTATCACTCTCAATCAGTCTTATTAGTCTCTCTCTCTCTAAACGTTTTGTTATTGTCTTCAGTATTCTTGATATCAGTTAGGTATTTGTATCAAGATCAATCTCTTCATTTGATCTTGTAGTTTGTGTGTTGAGAGTTCTTGTAGTGAGGTTGATTGGTGTCTTCCTAGAAGAGATCAATCCTTTCTTGTGTATTCGTTTGGTAAGCACCCGATTGGGGATTTATCTACTTGACATTGTTATAATAAAATTACACCAAGGGGTGGTTGGTTGGATGTACGTGTGGATTGTTGTGTGCTCTTGATCGTTTTTACAATGTTCAAAAAAAAAAAAACAAGCCGTTGTTCATGGTACTTTAAGTCTATAACAACACTCAAAAAATTTGTCAATCATAAATTTATCCAGTTCTATCGAAAAAGTTTAATTTACGAGTCACTGATATAATGATAAGTATGCATGAGAATGTGAGATGTGTCACTCTCTAACGATAAGTATGCATGAGATGTGGACACATTAGCTGAGCTAAAATTTGAAGATGGCTTGGCTAGCTAGTACCTAGACTTAATTTGTTAGGAGAAGATTTAACAGCAGTTTTTTTTTTTCCGCCATAGCTGTGTTTCCTTGGCATCTTAGTGGCGACTGCAACTAAACAAACCAATGGTATAAAAAAAAAATTGAAAAGGGAAGTTTTGGGCCACAAAGTGATACTGTACAACCTATGGATTCGTTACAAATTCTTTAGAATAGTAACCTGTGATAGAACCTTAGCTCATAGTATAGTCTAACACGAGATATGGATTTCTAATAATAACAAGTCTATAATACAACTACATGTACTATTAACGACCATGAAGATTTTATGCTATGGTAGTAATTAGGGGTGGAAACGAGCCGAGTCGCTCGTGCGAAGCTCGAGATCGGATCGGTAAAAAGCTCGAACGAGCCGAGCCTAAACGAGCTCGAGTCCGAACTCAAGCCTAAGTTTGGGCTCATTTATTAATCAAGATCGAGCCCGAGCTCTATACAAAAAGCTCGTTTAGGCTCTCGAGCCTAAACGGGCCCTAGGAATATATACGTATATATATTTTCTATATGTATAACCATGTTAACGAGCTCGAGCTTTGTGTTAATGAGCCGAGCTTTGTGTTAACGAGCCGAGCTCGAGCCTTGTGTTAACGAGTCGAGCTCCATTTGAACCTTGTTTTTTTCTACACATCATATAAATTAGTCGAGCCCGAGCCAAGCTCGAGCTTGTGAAAAATTTCACTAGCCGAGCTCAAACTCAAAATGTGAGGCTCGAAACGAGCTCGAGCTCGAGCTTTTATATATAAACGAGCCGAGCTCGAGCTCTAGTAGGCTCAGGCTCAGCTCGACTAGTTTTCACCCCTAGTAGTTATAGGTTAGCGATCAAGAAGTTAGTGGTCACTAAGTTGGAGGGTTTGTATAGTGGTGTTCACTAATGGCGGTGTTAGAAAAATTTCCTGATATACACATGAAATCATGAAAAAATACACTAATAGCCTTAGGCCTAAGGGGGCCGAGACCTTTCCCGGTCCTTTAATAGCTCCGCCATTGGTGTTCACTAAGTTGGTATAATATAATGAGTTGTTTCTACAATGAGTTGGAAAAGTAAGGATGGTGATCATAAAATAGTTGCTAATGTATTATGGTGGAAAATTAAAGGTCAAAAATTCATTGTTCGTTAATTAGCAAGTTTGATAAGTTGCGAAATTAAAGATAGTGACTATAAGTTGCGAAATTAAATGATAGAAATGACACAACCGATTTATAGTGGTTCGGCTACAAGGACACCTTCCTTGCCCTACTCCACTCTTTGAGTCACCTACTCGAGAGTTCAAGCACTATGTCAACAAACTCCTTCAACTTGGCGGAGAAGCCTTCACAACGTCGCTTACACTTTTTTCGGTACAAAGCTAAATACCAAGTCCTTAACACGTAGGACCAAACCAACACAACTATAACACAACAACTATGTGAAATATGAAATACAAGATCTTGCTACAGAAATCTTGTGGAGGAACAAATCAATCAAGGACCCTTTGCTTGGATGACTTGTAGTATCTCGTGATCTCGCCTTATAGAAGGACATATATGAGAATCACAACAAAAGAAAGAAGAACTACTATATATATCAAGAGATCTGAGATTAGAAGAATGAAAGAATATATGAAAGAGTTTGTAAGAAGAGGAGTGAGTTACAATAAAGAAATGGCTCACTATTTATAGGCAAAAAAAACTACTGTTGCACGGATCCCACAGATCCCTTACATGAGGGATCCGTCCAGTGTAAACTAGGGGATCCGTAGGACGCTCCTCCTAAATGGGTTATGGGTCATGGATCATGGATCATGGGTCATAGACTGTGGACCATGGGTATCCAAATAGATACAATGTATCTAGAAGATGCAATTCATCTAGTCAATGGGTCATGGGTTAGCTCCATGGGTTATGGATATGCTCCATAGGTATGGGTCATGGGTTATAATTTTTACCCATCCTAATAAACTATTACAATAAATAAATTATTACAACAATTAATGTTAACTGATTATATCTATAAATGCTTTACAAAAATAACATGTATCTTTATAATTTTACTTATGATAACTTCATATTTGTTATCAACAAACACAAAGTGATCGCTAAATATAAATAAACGTTTTTACGATTTATTTGTATTAATATGATCCTTACTGATAAAAACCAAAAAGGTGATGGTCACTTAGTTTTGAAAGTCAACGCTTGTGTTCACTTTAAGTGAAATGCCAGATGCAGATATTGAAGTACCGATGTTAGCGTTAATTTGTAAATGATATTTTTGATGTCAATTAATTCGAGACACTACTACACAAAAATCTCATTAGGTACGGTTTTTAAGGCCATTTAGTACGGTTCTAAAACCGTGGCAGATACGAGCGTACCAAAAAATAAAATCGTTTTTTGGTACGGTTGTAAACCGTGGCAAATAATGATTATTTGGTACGGTTTTGTATCAAACCGTAGCAAATATCTTCCACTACTGACCAACCATACTTTTCTTGTTTGCTACGGTTTTTTATTAAACCGCACCAAATCTGTTATTTTAATAAAAAAAATAATTAAATTTTGTTTTACAAAACCTGCAACCAAACACTACCACATGACCCAAACAGTACTGCGGCATACACAAACAAAATTCAACAAATTTAACATCCTATATAAACATTAACCAACGCAACATCCGAGTTAGACAAAAGTGTTATCCATTACTATTGCTTAAACGTCATCATCACGAAAATATAAAACGTTAACTATTGAGGAGCAGTTGTCTCTAAGGGATGAACTACAGCCCTATAAAAGTCCCTCAACGTCATATTAGCCACTGAGTCGATCTCCAACGGTTTTAGAATGCGTGTGTCATCCCAAAGCTGTAAAAACAAATAGAGATATATCAAAGTCTTGAACAAACACTTACTACTACATGCTAGCACAGTAATAATCTATTTTCCTTGAATTAACCAACTTTATATCTTTTGGAAAACTAAGTAACTAGCTTGCTTAACTACATCTAATTCTAAATAAGCAACTAAGCTAAGCTTAAGATGAAATAAGCAATATATAGGTTATCGCAGAGGCAGTAAAGTAGTGATGTGTGGGAGTTTAAAATCCTAAATAAGCACTCAAAATAAGTTTCTAAAGGGTAAGCAAGGAACAACATATAAACTTAATACTATAATCTACCTAAAACATCAAAATTCTAACAACTAGTGCATCAAAATAAGTCAAGAACGTAATTAATTAAGCTAATTGATCGATCTCTTCTCGATGCAGGCAAAGCGCCCAAACCACCATCTTTGAGGAAAGGGCAACGACTCAAACATTTTTCGAATTTTTCCTTTTGGACCAAGTAAGATAAGCTTCTGAAATTGCTATTTTTAATTTTTACAAAATTTTATAACAACTAGAAATCGACAAAAATTGCTTGAGAAAACTGAAAATAACCATTTTGAGGACTGTTTGGCAGATTTGGAAATAAAGCTAAAAAAACACATTAACTGATTTGAAAACTAAACATATGGTTGAGATAACATTAAAACAGGTTTATAATCTTACTTAAATCAAATTCATCTTGAAAATTAAACTAAAACTCCAAAGACAAGTATAATCCAAACACTCTTTTAAACACTCTTTTCAGTTTTAATTGCTATTTTGCAGACCTCATTTTCTAGCTTATTTCTTTTTCTAAAAAAATTATAAAAAATATAAATAGGTTACCTGCTAGTAGGGTTAAACTAGTGATAAGTTAGAAAAATTGAAAAAATCTTTTACGCACTTTAATCTAGGTTTATAGTTGGCATGTTAGCTTAACCTCTCTAGAAAAGACTTACACTACTTTTGACACTAATCAGATCAGAACTTGAGTCATTTTACAATAAGACTTTTGTATGTACGTAGTACCATTATTGCAAACTCTATAATCTCAAGCATAAAAGGAATTACTTACACTTTTTGGAAAGCCGACTTGTCTTTTCATGGCAAGGTCATACATGAAATTCATCATATAGTATCCACATTCCTGGTACCCTTTTGTTGGTGACACTAAACGTAATAAACAAACATAGTTACACAAATGCAACTTCCAAATCAATTATATATTCACAATCGTAGATTATTTACCTTAGTCATAGTCCAATCAAACTTGATCTCGAAGCCCTATATTGAAAATCAATGGCATGGCGTTAACTTTAACTATTTTCTCAAAAATACATGCCAACTTAAAGTCAATATTAGAAAGTTTACCTCTCTACTATCTATGGGAAAAATATTTTTCTCGGTACTTTTCCCTTTCATCGAATCCACTATATAACCCTTCCTTAAGTTTGGACAAACCAAAAAAAAGCCAATGGCGCATCGCACAAGTTTCATCATTTAGTTTAGATATAAAGCACATCTAATAATATACATATAGCAAGCAAAGACATACCCTTGCAAATAAGGTGCCACATATATTTCTTTTCCGGATTTAGCTTCTTGATATCATTAATGTGATCTACAACTTGTTGTCCGTTTCTTGAACATTGAGTTGATGTAATGAGATGTGGATTGAGAAAACGCATTTGTTTTCACGAAGACCTTTCGTGTCGAATGCAAATGCCTATTATCAAGAAAAGAAAATCAAATACAAGTTAGATGGTTTTGGATCTTTCTTGTTAAAGGGTCTTTTGATTGATTTCAGGGGTGTTTGGTTGTTGCTATACAAGTCTTTCTTAAAAAAAAATAATAAAAATAGAAAATAAGTAAACTTACATCGCCCACCAATGTATATAAGTAATATCAACCTCCCCGTTGATGTGCAAATCTAAAATTGCTTCGTACTCAATCCACTCTTCCCAATGTTTGCTATACATCTCGTGAGGTGCAACAATTGAAATATTTTGCGTATTGCATTTCGTGAATCGACTAGCAGATTCCTTAAAAGGTTTGGGCCGATCTTTTAACTTAACAAGCCGCTCTCGCACTCTTTCCTCTTGGGTTTTCTTAGGCTCATCAGGTTCACTAGTTACAGGATGAAATGAAAGTGGGTGTTCAACCTACAATAACAAACCATTAAATTATAGTAACTCAAGATATACGTAATATATTTATATACAAGCTTGTTAATTAATTGATGACTACCATTTAAGGCCAACTTGTTGGCGGATAACCACTTTGAGGATGCAATGCCACTTAACTTTCCAACTAAATCAAACAAAAAATGGATATATGAACTAGTTATACACACACGCACATACATAAGCATCAAGTTTAATAAGTGAATGACTACCAAACTCATATAACCCCCTGATGGCATTTGGTGTTCGAATGTCATTAGGTCTTCTTCCTGCATTAACACAACTTATTATATCAGCCTATGTATGTTTGCCATTACTTGCTGTATAGACATATATATTAAGTAAATGAATGTACGACTACCATTTGAGGGCGATAACATGAACTTGTACTTAAATCAGTAATAGGGGTTTGGCATGGCATAGTTGGACTAGGGGAAGAGCGACTCACGAAGTGACATGGTGAGCTTGTTTGGTGTATCTGCATATAACATAAAACATTTTATTAGACAATACCAACTTATAACACAATGTCATATCTAATTAATGCATAATGATACCTTGATTTTTTTCGGAGGCCACTCAATAAATTCCGATATTGTATGTTCTAAAACAGAAACTCTATCGGTTGTTTTAGGCAGAGGTATTGCTTTAAAAGCATCTTCGACCGTGTCTACTTGAACCTTAACGTAACCCTCAGACAAACAAGATCCATGTAGTATCGCGTCCCTTGTCGGATAAACTTTCCCTATAGCTACTCGGAAATCAGGTCCAGTGTAAGGCCATATTAAATCACATGAAATGGGATCCTACACAAGACATTTGATTATAAACAATAAATTTTATATTTTTATATAAAATATTTATAATAACATGATTACCTTGAGGTCATCAAGTCCATCAGACTATCCATCAGACGCAAAACCTGGCATGTGTGCCACGATAGCCTTTAACGCTGCCATCTCTTTTACTTGATCATTAAATTTATCTTCTAACGAGGTCAGAACTTTTTTGTTACCTTCTCCTCAATTGCCTCAATGTCAACAACCTCGTGTCTCTCCTATCTCCTTCACCCACCCTAACGATTTCCTTACTCCAATAGTGGTAGCTACCCCTCGTCGTCCCCGTGCTCTTTTCCAAACACTTGTGTTATCGGATCTCTTCCTACCATATGGTATGTATCATCTTCGAGCATGTTTTTCTTTTTCACTTGTCACGAAAATAATATAAATGTTAGAAATTATGTACATCTTTATACCGATGGAATATATATGGTTATATTAGCATATCTGAGTTTACCAATTTTCTAAGCGTTCCTTCCATATATTCTTTTAACTTTCTTGCGCCAAATGTCTTGTCTCTTGGTAAGTGTGCCAAAGCAAATTTCTTGGAACGGTCATTTTGAATAACACTTAACCATGGATGTTGTAACACTAGTTGGTCCCATTCACCCCTCCAAGTGTCTTTCCTGTCTGCAAAACTAGTACGTCCTAGTCGGGAAGGGTTTTTATTTTGACGTGCACTGGCTTTAGCTTTAGCACTTTTAAGCTTCAAACAAACGTAAAAAAAACGCAATCAGAAACATTTATAAACCTAGTATATTTATACACAAATTATATGTTCACCTTAAATTCTTCCGACCGACACCTAGCAACGAACTCGTCCCAATGAGTCATGTCCACAAAACTGTATTTTGATTTAGGGTCGTTATTATTTTTTTCGACAAATTCTTGATTGAGCTTGGATTTAAATGTCCTGTGTGCCTCGTTAGCTTTCTTTTTCATTTCTGTCTTCGCAACATTATCTTTAATATTCCATTGAACCTAATGATTTACAAAATAGGTAAATTAGTAAAAGAATTAGTTAATACGTACACTGAATAGATACCAGATATGAACTGATATAGAGTGTAATACCTTAATAGATTCCCATACGTGATCCCACACTTCATCCTCTATTTTTTTCCACTCCATCCAGTAAGAAAAATGTTTTTCAAACAATCGATTAAAGTCATTCATGAAGCGGCTACTGTTTTTGCCACATGGTAACTTCTTATCACTAAACTTAATTTCATACACAGCTCCTGGAAAATCTTTGGATCCCTTTGATACACCTCGCTTACCCCGATTCGACATTGTATAAATAAGTAACTGCAAAAACCAGAAGATGTAACTCAGTAATTACATGGCATTGGGTTATGTTAATATAGACATATCAGATGCACAATTACATGTTATAATTGCTGATAAACACACGATAGATCACTTGACATAGCAAATATGATACAAGAAGCATATTTAATAAGTCATTACAGTTAATTGTGTTCAAGACACTCATTTACGAAACCAAGACTACCATCACAAATTCCTTTGTCCCAAATTCCTTCCTAAGCTAATGACTTGCATTTCCTTCCTGAATTCCTGTACCAGGCTATTAGCATAATCAGCAGGTAGGGTATTATATCTTTGCTTGATGAGATAGATACTGAAAGCTACCATCCAGCGCTACCAAATCATCACTCCTAATTTAGAATTGCGGGTTTCATATTTCCTTAAGAATCCTGTAAGTTGCCTAAATTTACAATTATGCAGAATTGATGAACCCTAAGCCTAATGCTGTTACATATCAACAAACGCGTGTAATGTAGAGTTCAAACAACAAGTTATATGGTTGAAACTAATGATCCGAAACAATATGCTGATACACAGACTAAGATACACAGACTTTTAAAACTAGACCTCTCAAAAATCAGGACTTGAACACTAAATTAGAAAAGTTAGTTGATAAAACTAAACGTAAACCCAAAATGTAGTCTCATTTTATTTTATCAAGTATGAAGTTTTCATTTATTGTGTTATGAGCTTACCTCTTCTATTCTAGACTAAAATTTTATATTTAAAAAGACGTTTGTAAGATCTTTTTAAACACCAATAACCAGATTTTTATTTTTATACACAAGTGACTGAGAAAAAGAAAAACGTAAGCACGATCTCTTAAACGGGCAAAAGTAAACAACCTTTTGGCATGTTGGAAGGTTCATTTTGAAACAAGTATTCGACCTCTTTAGTTCCTGAAAACTCAAGCCAAGGTTACTGGTTTGTCCAATAATATTAGGCCCCAAACCAAACAGGGCAAATGTCTATCCAAGCTGAGAGACTCTTTAATATTTTCTATTTGTCCAGGTTAACAAAAAGTAAACATTTCTGTATCGGCCGACTTCATTTTCATTTGTACTATTCAACTTTTAGTTATGCCAATTGTGTGTTTTAAGTATAGAATCCTAAAACTTCTTCTACCTGTGCGGGCTTTCAAGGCTACCAGTAACTATCATGTTCAACATATTATGTCTAGTTAACTACTCATATCCAGTGACTTGAATATATCTTGCTTCACGTACTTCTCTTAGTCTTAATAATTTCAATCCAATACCTTGGCATATAAGTAAAAAGTAAAAACAACAATATTAACTCTCTTCTTTTAGATCAACTCTTATTTCCAAGAGTGAAAACTATAAAAGAATAACCCACTGCTTCAAAGTTAAATCATTTATCTATATCTTAAAATAACTGTTTTATCTTTTTTTTTTGGTATAAGCAGCTTATCAACATAACAAAACACCCTGGCCACTATGAACTAAGATATATCAAGCAGGTCATGAAAAAAACTAATAAATCTCATAAACATAACATAAATTATTTGATATATCCTTAGCTCACTATTTTTAGTTTATAAACTTTTCCAATTTCAAACAAGCACATAAATTAAGCTAATCCAAACAACATTCTAGTCTCGCGCCTAAAAAACGCCCAATTTCATGTCAAAAGGTATGAAAAAAAGCATAAAATCAGATAATGAGTATAAATAGTTACCACAAAGATGAACTCAGAACTTGAAGAAATTAAACCGAATAAAAATTCAAACTCAAACCCTTTTTTGCCCTAATAAATCTGAAATTTGGTATTTTTGTAGATGATTGTGTGATTTAAGAGGTTTTAATAAGTTTATGGATGTTTGGCTGTCAAAATGGTAGTGAAAATTGAAAGATTTAGTGGATCAATTGCAGGAATTAAAAGATTGTGTTCATGGCAGTGACAAAAGGAGGGGGAAAATTGGGGGCGAGTATGTGTAAAAAGTGTGAAGTGGGGTTGTGGTGGCTAGGGTTATTCCAAGTGTTATTTTTGGCGGTCCAACTAGAAAAAACTGGGAGGGAAATAATACTTCTAAAATTGTCGGATACAAACATAAAATTAAAAGTTAAATAACATGTAAATTAAATATTTGAATAAATTAAGGTCTACAAAATTCTTGAAACAAATAAATAAACAGATAAACGTCTTCTTAGATTTCTTGAAACTCCTTTCTTGGTCGTTCACTTTTTCCTGCAAGAAAAAGTATAATTAACAAGCTGTACATATTTATTAGTTTACGTTTAACAATAAGAATTTTATAATATATACAAACCTCCGTTTACGCGCGGTGTATCAACCCACAATCCTTCATCATGGTCGATCGTAAGTATGTGGTGTCACCATCTATCGGTGGAATACCCTCGAAAATGGTGGTAGCTCGTCAAACCGGTCATATTCTTCCTCGTCAACAACATTATCAACACCAAGTATATGCCGCTTACTGCATAACGACGTGCCATCTTGGATTGCTAGGGTCTTGAACGAAAAATACTTGTGTGGCTTGCTTTGCGAGAATGAAGGGTTCGACACATAACCGCGGTTCCTAAGGTCAACAAGTGTGAAACCATAGTCGTCAACTTTAACACCTGAGCCATTAATTACCCACTTACACCTGAACAATGGTATTTTGAAAGAATAGTAATCCAGCTCCCAAATTTCTTGTATCACCCCGTAATACGACTTTTTGGTAATCCCTGTGGAGGCTAGCACTGTAACTCCGCTATTTTGCACTCTACTCCTTTCATCTCGCATCTTAGTGTAAAATGTATAGCCGTTAATTTCGTATCCTTCATATGTTTTGACAAGCAATATCGGGCCCTCTCCTAGCTTTTCCAATATTTTATCGACGTTTGGTTGACCCACGCTTGCTGCCACTTTGTCTTTTAGCCAAGTAGCAAATTGCTCATTATGCCTCTTCGTATACCATGTCCATGTTCTACCAATGTTTTTTGCACGTAACTTTTCCATATGTTCATTAATGTAAGGAGCAACACACGTCATATGTTCAAGGACTACCAAATGTGCAATCTCAAAAAGCTCATTATTTGGGCTTGACTGTTTCGATCCAACAAGATCAGACCCATGAAGTCTCGCCCACATGACGACTTTGAGGAACGCGATACCTTTGATACCTTCCAAATAGTTTGTATAAATAGTCGATGACATCCTCAGAAGCATATCCTTCAACAATACTACCCTCGGGTCGAGACCGGTTCCTTACATACCCCTTCACGATGCCCATATATCTCTCAAAAGGGTACATGTAACGTAAATATACAGGACCGCAAGCCTTAATTTCACTGACGATGTGAGATACTAGATGAACCATAACATCGAAAAAGGACGGCGGGAAGTACATCTCTAATTGACATAAAGTAATGATAATATCTTTTTGCCATGAATCCAAAATTTCGGGGTCAATCACTTTCGAGTGAATCTTGTTAAAAAACAAACAAAGTTTTGTGATTGTATGTCGGACATTCTTTGGTAACAAACCACGAATTGCGATGGGAATCATATGTGCCATTAAAACATGAAAATCATGGGACTTCATTCCTTGTAGTTCAGTCTTTCATGGATACCAAGCTCCTAATGTTCGCTGAATAGCTAGATGGAACTTTAATATCATATAAGCATTTACAAAATTGGGTTTTTCGCTTTTGACATGGTATAACACGTTGGTGGCGAGATAGGTGCGTTTTGTCATTCTCAACAGGCGAGCTCTAACCGGATTCCCACGAGACCATATCTTTTCGAGCATTAATGCCATCTTTAGTTTTCCGGAATATTCAACAATAACCCCATCAAGTCATCACATACGTTCTTTTCAATGTGCATAACGTCGATACAATGTCGTACTTCCAAATCCTTCCAATATTCTAATTCCCAAAAATCGACCTTTTTTCCACGTTCCTTGTTCAATTTGACTTCCTTTTCCTTTTCCAAACACGGTGTTTATATTAGAAACTCGTGAAAGTGCAAGATCTCCACTAAATCGTGTCCCGACTCGTCCAAACTCCGTATTTCGTCAAACTCCGAACTCATATACCGATCGAGTGATTTTTGGAAGCGATCTTGATGGCCCATGAACACAGTTTTTTTGCAATTGTCTAACCACCTAGAGGATGTCTCATCTTCACATATCGGGCAAGCCTGTTTACCCTTCGTGTTATATCCTGATAAATTACCGTATGCCGGAAAATCATTAATGGTGCAAAAAATCATGGCTCGCAACTTAAAATTCTCTTTCTTATACGCATCATACATTTTTACACCCGGTTTCCACAATTTTTTCATATCGTCAATGAGAGGAGACAAATACACGTCAATGTCATTACCAGGTTGTTTTGGACCGGAAATTAACAATGACATCATAATGTATTTACGTTTCATGCATAACCATGGTGGAAGATTGTACATACATAAAAGAACCGGCCAAGTACTGTAACGACTGCTCATGTTTCCGAATGGGTTGATTCCGTCTGAGCTTAGTCCAAATCGAATATTTCTAATCTCTTAACCGAATTCTGAAAATTTGTTATTAGTTTTTCTCCATTGAGGGGAGTCCGCCACATGCCTTAATTTCCCGTCATCTTTACGCTGATCGGAATGCCAACGTAACAATTTGACCTCTTTCTTGTTTTCAAATAACCGTTTCAGTCTTGGTATGATAGGAAAATACCACAATAGCTTAGCCGGGGGTCCATTTTTTGTCACATCATCATCAATTTCATTTGGTTCTTTCTTATACCTTGATGTTCCGCAAGTAACACAAGCATGCAAGTTTTCGTACTTATCACCCCTATACAACATACAGTCATTCGGACATGCGTGTATTCTTTCAATTTCTAGTCCCATTGGACACATTATTTTTTTAGCTTGGTATGTAGAAATAGGTAACTCATTATTAGCGGGAAGCAGTCTGTGTATAAACTCTAATAACTTTGTAAAGCTAGTATCACTCCAACTACTATTTGCTTTTAACTTTAACAACTCCAAAACAAAGAGAAGTACGGAAAAATTCTTGCAACCATCGTATATTGGTTTCTCTGCGTCTTCAAACAATTGTTGTAAATCTTCTTGATCAATATCACCATCATTAGCCTCTAAATCGTGCAACATCTCTTTTATATTATCATGTTTATCATTAATGCAAGAATCACTATTTTCATTAGTATTTGATACATGATTTGATGTGCTATTATCAAATAGTGATTCCCATTCTCGACCAACAAGTATATTTACTGGACAAAACCGTATTTGTGCAAATGAAACTCAATCGCTTTGATATCAGTATAGGGTACAAAATTTCTACATTTTGAACATGGACAAAAAATCTCAGTTTCTCCCATAGCCACTCGGTTAGACTCAGCAGCTACAAGAAAACTTTGCACTCCTTTCACAAATTTTGGGTCATTAACGGTCTTCCCATACATCCATTGTCGTTCCATCTGAAATTTTAAAATAACATAATAAATCATATGCACGTACAAATGAAACATAGGTGGTCATATGTGGCAAATCCTAACCCACCTTTTAAATATTTTATCTCATATGTGTATACGTTCTAGCGGGTTGACTATTTAAGAAAAAATCGGCTGCATTTCCCCTCAACTCCCCAAGTATGCGTATAAAACGCAAACTCGTAGGAGTAAGGAGAAATGTATACCGATTTTTTCTTAAAATTCCAATCCGTTAAAACGTGTACACATCCTAAATGAGACAAAGTATTCAAAAGGCAGTCCCAAACGGGGACTGCCCGAAATTAATCTCTATTAGATTAGTTTCGGACGGGTACTAACTAATTTCATATCATGATCTACTAATAACTTCTAGATGCACATGCTATATAAAAACAAATAAGCTTATCAACAATATAAGTATGTACAACTATTTAGAACTAATAACAAAAATATAAATAATGTTACAAATAACAAAAAGTTCATAAAACTCACCTTATGATCCGAATATTTATAAATTGAGTGGAAAATCTATAATATGGATACATGATGAAGAAATTTATACCTATACAAATATCAAAATGTATATATAAGTTAAGTATAAAAGAGTTATAATGAGTAAAAAATAAATAAAACTATCTACAAAATATAACTATTACCTTGTATGTAGTTTTGTGAGGTTTAAGTGAAATTTATTATGGTTGTTGATTGAAGTGTTTAATGTTATGGTTTTGAAAGGTTTAAGTTGAGAAGGAATAAATGAGAAGAAGTAAATGTGGGTGAAGTGGGTGAATTGGAAGCATGTTTCCGTTGGGGGAGCGGATCTTGTGTTTGAATTTGTTTTTTGCTGCGGTTATATAAGAAACCGTAGCAGAAAAGAAATCAATTACTACGGTTACTAAAAAACCGTAGCAGAAAAGAAATAATCTACCACGGTTACTAAAAAACCGTAGCAGAAAATAGTTATTTGCCACGGTTTACAAATAAACCGTATCAGATTACAGAGCAAACTACTGAACCGTGCCAAATGAATATTAGTTGCCACGGTTTTAATAAAAACCGTACCAAAATTTTTTGATACGGTTTTTGTTAAACCGTATCTAAATACCGTACCAAATAATGCTTTGTGTAGTAGTGAGATTAATACGGCAAAAAATGATATTTGTCTGTCAATTAATTCGAGATTTACCAACATAAAATGCCGTTAAGTTTTTATCCGCTTATAGTTGAG